>CM038476.1:209437-703064 GCA_021464305.1 Kandelia obovata
TAGCTTAACTGTCGCTTACGACGCGCTCAGACAAGGGTACTCGGTGACTCAAGACACGGGTACGTGGCCATTGATCTAGCAAGCAGTGCATGTCCCCACGCACGGAATGGTCATTACTCATATGAGCGTATTCGCGTGGAATATGAATGAGATCAAACATCTAAATACTAATTTTCAAATACATATAGTCAAAATTGGTTTGGCCGCTAAGAAATAATAAGTAAAAGATATATAATTAAATAATAATTTGTTTGGAATGATAAAAAATTGTAAAATTATATAAATTCAATTTACTTCTCATAATTTCCTTATTTACTAGTATTAAAATTTTTTAAGTATAATAATTCACTTTTATCATTGCATTTTTTTCTTTCTCTCTTTATTTATTTATTTATTTTAATTCTTCAAAATAAACTTATGTGATAAAATTATTAATTCCTACGTGAGCAGATGAGAATTGGACATATTTAAGTTCGAGAAAGTTAAAAGTATTTCTTCCGCTCTAACATGGGCAAAGGAACTCTTGTCGTGGTTAACCTCTTGTGGAACTTCCAGTAAGGCCCATATGGTGCAAAACTGAAGTCGGCTGCCCCGTTAAGTGAAGCATCGGGAGGCTACTGCCGATGGGCGATTGCTGAAGGACATCGATCTCTTGAGTTTCTGAAAAATTCTTATGCCATTTCAGGAGAAGAGACAACAGCGCTTGAAACAGATCCAAGCCACGAGGCACTCGGCCCACTAGGTGAAGCTGTCCCATGCTATAATTGGAAGCGCCGAGGAACTCGGTCGTGGTGTTCTGCAAGTCCTCATTTTTTGGATGATGTCAGGAATCAGAATTGTCGAATGTCAGCAAAACAAAGAAGCGAAATGTGTTCTACCCTATCTCAAATAAAATTGGCAGAGGAATTGCAAAGTCACGCTCACTGCTTTTAATTTTCTGTATGCAAGTGATTCAATGAGGATGCTGTCGTACCCTGCATGGTTTTTTGAAATGAGTTCAATTACATAAACTCATATACAATGAAATGAATGAAAAATCATACGCGAGACCTCATAATTTTTTAATTGTAATAATAAATTTATATTCATCTTCAAAAATATTGTCTCACTATCTTTTTTATGCCAAAAAAAAAAAAAAAAAATCCACAAAAGTTGTCCAATGTGACAAATGAAAAGAGAAGGGCGAAACAAAGGAAGGAATAAGCTAGCTAATTGCAACCTTCTTTTTCTTTGTCCTTCTAAAAAACATAAATTCGAGTTATTCATTAAAGGCCCCATCAATCTGATTGGCCATGCTGCTAATGAGTAACAAATAAAATGATGTTATATATACTGGAAAATTTGATGCGAGTAAAAATTTTATAAAACATAAAAATAGATTAATAATAGTTTCAATGAGACCATGACCACTTGGTGGATCAAGTTCACCTAATAGATTTTATTTATTTTTATTTTTACCCCTCATAAATTATGCAATTATTGAAGGTATTAGATTTGGATGAACTAGTTATTAATTATTAATCAATATAAGAGGGGCATCTTTTCCAAACTGTCATTGGCATCCATGCAGAAAGCTGATCCGGCATCTTCTTTCAATTTGAATTTGAAGGGGGCTTTCGACAGCCTCCTCCACAGAGACACCCCAGTCGGGGAGTTCTGTCTTAGATATTAGCTGCTCGAGGAATCTTTGTTGAGGTCATAGATTTGCTTTGCTTTCATGGATGTGTGCTGTCAGCATTAGCGTCAGTGGTTGATGGTCAGAGCATGCGGGCAAGATTGACTTCAAAAATCCAAAATAAGAGCCCGAAGGTTATTTTCTGTGTGTAATGTCAAATCATCTTTTCCAATGGACCAGCTTCGCCCATGTTAGCATTTTGTGTTCCTATTCTTAATTTAGAATATATGGGTGGAGCCAGTGCCTCGAATTCCTTTGTGTCCACTGGAACCCGAGGAGAAACAATAAGAGAGGCAAAACATATCGATTCATCGTTCATGAGAGGAGTTTGTCATTCAGAATTCCTTCAAGTTCACTTGATAAGTGGAACTCGATTCTGCACATTATCAGAAACCAAGTTTCACTTCCTGGAATTGAAACAAACTTATCATCAATTATCGTCCATTGCATTGTACGAGATACGAAGCAGTTTGTGGTTTTAACTTTTGAAATACAATTTCAGAAACCAAAGAGTGAACCTCGACGATATCAAGTACCATTGCACAGAAGAAATTCATATGGTTGGTTGCCTACTTTAACAGGGAAAGCATATTTGACCTGTATTGTATATATCTCTATGTACTAGAGCAGTCATAGAGGCTACTTAGTTGAAGCTGTCTCCATCTAACAAATCAGTTGCCACCAGCAAGGGAGTAGTTGAGTTCATGGGACTAGGATATAGAATGTTCAGCAATCCGGCGCTTCAGGTAACATTGTCTCCTTACCAAAGTCATCTGCAGATTTACTGCCATGTGAAGTCACAACCAAGTCTTCCTGTCTCCACAGGCTTGTTTCTTCGTTGAAACTGATCCCATTAAGGAATTCTTCTTTTTCCCTCTGCATCTGCAACCAATACTCTGGTTCCTGAAATAATCTCAAAATCTGCTCACAAGAGACAACAAGAGAACCTTGTTAGGAAGAGCAATTTGCACTTTTAAGTTTGCACATCAGCAGTCGATTTTCATCCAGAAGCTTTGATTCATCTACTTGATTAGAAACCTACATAATCTGCAATGCACATGCATTATTTGGTGGCTCAGCCTTTTCAAAGCAAGTTATTTTATAACTCACTGTCGTCAAATTGAGATGCACTGCTATATGACCCTTAAGGTCAATAAAAAGCCAAGAGATACACTTGGGGGAAGAGGACAGTTCACCATTTTCATTGATGGCCTCCTAGAAGATGAATGTATGTGGCAGAGGCGTGCTGCCAGCACCATTGTTTCCATCTCTTCTTTCCTGTACTCTTGGTTCAGATGAGGGTCAATCAGGCGATCAAATAGGCCAGAGCACAGCAAAGATCTTGCCTGCAAGTCAAATGAGCAAAAGTGCAGAGGAAAGTTGGGTGAAAAAATCTTCCTTTCTTGAATTAACTCAAAGCCAGATAATTTCTCCACATACCCATAACACCAAGCTTTCGTGATTTTCCTGATTCACATGAATGGCCTCTCTTCCTGTGATGAGCTCAAGAAGTACAACCCCATAAGAGTAAACGTCCACCTTCTCATCAACCTTTCCATACATCACGTACTCTGGGGCCAAGTAACCAAATGTCCCAACAACATTGAATGGTTTTTTGTCCGCTGAATTTTTCTCTGGCTGACGGTATACAATTGCTGCTCCAAAATCCGAGAGCTAAGAAAATGAAAACAAGATATCTCTTGGGCTTAATAAGTCACAATATAGCTAGAGACAAAAATAATGGTTGTCATTGGACAGTAGAACGCAAATTTAGAATAAAATTACTTGAGGCTGGCAATTGTCAGAGAGGAGAACATTAGATGACTTGACATCTCTATGAATTACAGGTGGGTTGAAAGAATGATGAAGGTAATCTAGTGCCTTCGCCAAGCCAATTGCGACTCCCATCCGCTCACTCCACTTGAGTGTTCCCAATTTCTGCTTCAAGCTTCCTTGCATCAGATTATAAACGATTGCATGCATCTCATTGCTAACGCAGCACCCAATTATCTGAATTATGTTTTCATGCTTTATGCTTGATAAGATTTCCACTTCTCCCACAAGATCGTCCACTGAAAATTTTTTGTTTTTGACGACTTTCACAGCTGCAGCCCTACCATCCTGAAGGTTGGCGCGATAGACCTTACCATGTCCACCTTCTCCAATGACCATTTCAGGGCTGAAATTATTAGTAGCTAAATTTAGCTCTCCTAGAGTGAAATGCCTGCTGGATTCCTGGCCGGCAGTGAGTGCCAAACCTCGAATCAGCTTGTTTTGCAAGAAGTTTGGAACCTGGACTGTCTTCTGGACCCTGTATCTTGCTGTTGTGTTCCCTTGTTTCACTAACACTGGTGTTGAGAATGATGGTGAAGTCAAAGACTTTTTCAACTGACGAGTAGTTGTCTGTGCACTAGAGCAACTTTTTCCCACTGGAGATGATACAGAGGACCGGAGGAATACATGATTAGAGCCCTGCTGTGAGGTTCCTTGCCTCTGGAGCACGATTCTACCTGCATTATCCATTACCAGAAGGCTGCAAGTCGGTGGCAAAAGTTTTAAGCATGTATCATGCACTCCTGGTTCTTTAGGCCTGCAGACAACAAAATGGACATGTCTAAACACGATGGGATGATGAAGGTTGAGGGGAGATAGAGGGAGGAGAGAGAGATGTGGTACGATATCAGCTTCCATACCCTGAAGGGCTGCATCCTAGTGCAAGAACCGTTGCATAGTTGACACGTGCTTGATGGCTTAATTCAGAGATGTAAGAGTCTCCACTGCAGACTTTAACTTGGAAATCCACCTTTACATTAAAATATATATATATATATTACAAAAAAGAAGAAGAAGAAAGAATTGCCAATGATGCAAAGACATTCTTGTATTTCGTTATCACATTTTGAAAGGTCAAAATGTCATACCTGCTTGGACTTGCAGAGATCTTCATGAATGTGGAAAGTGTTAGGATCAAAAGAATCAAAAGGTTCTTGAACATGAATAGCCAGCACTTTTTCCCCTGGCTTGACTACTACTGCGAGCAACCTCAGAAGCATTTCTCTGCCGAAGTTGTCTGATTTTAGCCCAAAAATGATTTTCCTCTTCTTTTCCGCCCTTGTCCTAAGGAGCGAAAGTATTTTCTGCTCAATGCTCTGGCCAACCATCAGAAACAATATAGCCTATGATCTTTAGTCATCATCTAAATTTCAGAACCAGAGACTATGGCTATCTCGTTTCTTCAGCTTCAGGTACTCATTTTGTTGTTGCCATTTAATGAACTTTATTGGCTCCGGAAATTAGCAAATCTTATCATTTAATTCAATGATTTGTCATCTCTGGCAGACCACAAGGAAGTAATGCATGGACACGGGAATTCGCTTAATTTATAATTGGTAGGTACTCCCAACCTAAGTCACAAATGCTGTGCAGATCAACTTTCCGTTAATCCCCATTGTCCTTTTCGGGGACAAGGAGGCAAAATTTTCAGGATTAAAGTATCCCCAAAAAAAAAAAAATCATTCTTGATAAACGGCTGCCTACTCTCTGAAGCTAATCGCTTAAGCTAAGCTCCAAGAAGATTTACACCCACCCCCTCCCCCAATGTCCTTCTCCTTTTCCTCTTTCCCTAACCATAGCAGCTCCCCCCCTTGTTGCCACTGGGCCCTGCCAAATTCCTGAACATGCGCTGCACAACAGTGTTAACTTGTAACAAAACGTGTCGCCGTAACTCTTGTCAATTAAGCAAAGACTTAAATGAGTGGAAATGGCACCGATGGGAATGACACTAATGGTTCAGAAAAGCTAGGCCAACAATGGCACTTAACACGGGGGGGTACAATTTATAATGTCACTTTAACTTTTCAACTTTGATGTGAGGACCGCACCCATTTAATTTCAACACTCTCTGAGCAATATTTATACCGCATTAAATTTTGTCCCTACTCCCTGCTTAATAGACTCATCGTTGAGGGGCCATCGCTAAAATTCTTCAATGTCAATGAGTTGCATTGTTTACAGTAACTAATCACCAGAAATAAAAATTGCATTGTAATTGTTGCATAAATATTGTATCAGAAGCGAAAGTTCGCTCTTACCGGCACTTCAACCCCCAGGTACACATTATTGCTCTGCTGCAGAAGCCACAAAACATTACGAGAGCTTCCAGGCTGGTAGTAGGTGAAGGACGTTTTTTACACAAGGGGATTGCAAGGCTTAAAAGCCGTCATCAATGGGTTTTTAACCTAATCCACCGGCCTCTCGTGCTAAAAGAGGCCTAAAGTTGGTCCGCCAATTGAATGTCCCAGCAAAAGACTTCCCTTTTCCATGATGCTAGAACCTCGCGCGTGCACGTCACCTTTTGCACCAATCAAGAGTGCAGCAATCACACTTGGCATTATATCCGAACTAGGGAAGGACAAGAGGAATGATATGTGAACAGAGCTGGTTGTGATGTTGAGGCTACCAGGCAGAGAGACCGTCTTTTAATTTTACATTGTGTAGAAGGGCCCAGCCATGATATTTATGGTCCAAATATCTTCATATCCGGAAGACGATAGTCTCAATTAAACTCCGAAGAATTGAACTTCATATTTCTGGGGCTAATTGAAAGGTGACAATTTAAGGCAGCTGCTACCTTGTTAAAAACTCTTATAGAACAAACCCATCATCTTTGTGGTTTGGGTAACTTCTCACCACCAAAAACAAAATGCTCTCCAACTGCCAAGTTGGTCAAGCTCCAGTGAAAAAGAGAGAAGCATTTGTTTCGCTGTGTCTTATAGCAATCGAAATGCCCATGGCCAATAATTTTATTGCCCCAATCCATAGACATTAAAATCAAGTGATGCCTAAAGGAAAGGAATGGAATGGAATGAGACGCAGGCATGTTCAACTGTCGACGTTGCTTTGTTCGGGTGTTTCTCTCCTCTCTTTTGAGTGAAAATGTAAGAACACTCTCTGTGGAAAATGACAAATAAGAAGCCTCTTGTACTCTCCCCCCCCCTCCTCCCTCCCTAGCTCCAGCTAATCTGCCAAAGCATCCTTAAGGAAAACATCGCCTGTAGTAACAGTTGAATAATTGAAATTGTGCTCACGGCTTGGGCCTCTTAACGGTCAGAAAAGATGAGGCACGTCCGGAGAAAGTACGATAGACCTATTTCATTACGGTTGTTTTTGCTTGTTTATCAGTGACTACTTGATGCACCAACCAAATTCATCTGAAAGTCTCTCCGAAAACTCTCAGAATTATCTTTTAAAAGCCAAGTAAAAATACTTGGACAATCTTCAGGCACCCACTTGTTAAGGTAAATTTCCACCATCGAAGTCACCGAACTGATGGTTCGACACTAACTAAGGCATTAATCAGTGAGGAATAGAGCAGAAACAAGACAATATTATGTTGGGGAGCGATAGGCAACGTTGGCACCTCCCATCCTCAGAACATCCCTGCAACGGGATACATAATACGAGGTTCATTGGCAGCATTGGCATCTTCCATCTACAGAAAACATATGTAGCAATACTTATTACCAGGTTTGTAAACAGCAATAGCCACTCCACAGGGCAGAAGGCAAAACCAGCCGTTCATCATGGCTTCATATCCACTAAAAGAGTATCACATGCCATCAAAATGCTAACTTTGAAAGAGCACATTCCACACTGCTACTAGTTCTCGGCAATATACATTCAATTGTTTGCCGGCTTGGGAAAAAGAAAAGGATCTGATTTCAATCCCGGCTTAGCTGTGACAAGACCAGACAAGCCTCGCCTAAGCCAAAAGATGGTACAGAGAATTATTGATGTAATCGAGTTTGAGTTAGACTACAACTGCAGCGAGCAAACCATTGCAATGACATATACAAATAAACTTCACCAAACCGTTTAAACTGACAAACTTCCACATCTCTTTGGTGGTTGGGGAAATGCTTGTTGAGAGTACACCCCCCAAGAACTTCTCTTGTGCAGCACTAGAGCCAGATATGTACACTGGCATTCACTCACTAATCTGCATAACCAAAGAATTTACAAACTAAATGAGCTCGAGACATTTTATTACAATTGGAAACTAAGTAATAGCAAACAATTCGTAAAACAATAATGTCAACATGACACGGCTAATCAATGCCAGACCATATAATATCTCCCCCGCACCAACCAGCTAATGGACCGGACACACAAGAATTGCTACCATGTAGGGGTGAAATCACATGCCTGATTGAGAGGATTGTCCGGAGATTTTTTCCATAGTTTCCATATCATGTCCTTGTACTGAGTATGAGTAAGGCCTGGTTTCTCTTCCTTAAGCCTGGGGAGCTCAGCTTCTTCAAAAGCCTACAAATATAAAAATTCAACATAAAATCAACAGAAGAGGGGAAAAAAATTGTTATTAACTGAAATTCAAATGTTGTTAAGTGAAGCAGGAAACACTTGCCGTGAGCATTCAACAATAATGACAAACTAATGTAACATAGCTATGGCGTCCACATCTGAGGACTAATCAGTTCAGCATCAATCACATGATGATTGACACCCTCATGAATGCCAGTTACCCATAAAAGGAAACCAAAACCAAAGCCTCCTCATGATTTTTACTCCTACAAGATACCAAACCCCACCTAAAATAAGCAAATAACATGTGGCTTTTTGGCCCGTAATATAAGCCACTATATGCACATTTGCCTCCTGATTTCTTAATAAACAGTTCCTTTCTCACTTTGAATATTATCCGGAAAGGCCAGAGACCAAGACTTTCTTGCATTCACATTGTTCAATCATCTCATTACTTTCCTCAATGCACCAAATTGGATATCTATCATCTAATCTACCTGTTAGCTTCATATTTATCAGAAACACATGGCTCCATTTCAACGTGCCCACAAGAATCAATAAATTACCAGCCTACAAGATCAAAAGCTTCCAAGAGATTGTAAAAAAGGATACACAAGTTTTCAACAGAAACTGTGCAGCAACAAAAACAGACGAAATCACCAAGAATAGGTCTTAATTTTCACAACTCAATGCCACCAAATTAGAAAGAAAAAAATTCCAAATCTTGTGCGATGGAAGTCACCTTAAACGACGCCTTGAGCCTCCTCTCGGGATGCCTATCGGGGGGCAAGTTATCAGCAACCGTCATCTGCGCTATGGCATCCTCCACCGTCTTAGCCTCGATGATAGAATCATCGCGATTTGTATTGGTAATCAACACCATCCTCTCATACTCCTCCTCCGCGGCGGTCCTGCTCTGTCTGCGCTTCGCTTCCTCGGCTTTCCTTGCCAGCACTGTCTGCTCCTCCTCCCGGCGTTGCCTCAGCTCCGCCTCCGTGACCTTCGGAACCGGAATTGAAACCCGGTTAGCCTTCTTGTCAGGCTTCTTACCCGACTTCTCTAGCTCCTTCTCTTCGAACTCGGCCAGCCGGCGCGCCTCGGCACGGCGAGCAGCAGCTTCGGCGCGCTTTTCGGCCTCCTCCTCACGTTTCTTGGCAGCGCGGGACTTGGCGCCCTCGGCATCACGCCAGTACTGATCTTCCTTATCGCGAGCCTCACGCTCCTTGCGCTCGGATTCGGTAGCGCTCTTCCGAGCGCGAGCGGCCTCGGCCTTGCTGTTCACGCCCATTTTCTTCGGCATCCTGGATTCAGTTTAGGATCCTTTCTAGGGTTTGTTCGGAACTTGGAAAATTTGACTTAAGAGAATTGGGGGAGCTCTCTCGCAGGCTTCGATTCGATTCGACGGAATTTGAGTGGTGACGGTGGTCTAATAACAATATTCTTGCAAATAAAAATTATTATTATTATTATTTATCAAAAAAATAAAAATTATAAAGTAAAAATTATAATAGTTAGCAAATAAATGAATAAACAGGGATTAGCGATATGCATCGGTTTCTCTGCGTCCGGCATTCCGAATAAGTAATAATGTCACGAAATTATTAATTTTTTTTTTTAAGTATCTATAATATATATATATATATATATATATATATATGACTATTTTTTTTTTAAAAAATATAAAAATTAGGTAACATGCACCGCTTATTATTAGCTTAGTTACCTGTTAATGAGTTTCGATTCGGCTTATAAATGTTTTATCGCGAGTGTGGGGGACCTTACATGAATGGTGCGTCCACCCTACCCACCATACAGGCTAGTCCTGCCTACCCTTTTTTTAATACTAGCTCGCAAATCGAGTGGGTTAGCCCAAATGACACGGAAACACGACCACTGAGCAAAGATGTCCGTCACGTCACATCCTAATTGGGCCACCGGAGCCCTAATTACGCATGTAAGTCCATCCCTTTTCATTGCAAAACTCTTTCAAACCAACATTTTGTCAGCCTTACAAATATTCTGGAGTGGGTCTTTACTTTGGAGTCTCAAAACTGGCATTCCAAACTTCGACAGCCTACAATGTTATCATACAAATTAATAAGGGGGCTATTTTCATGCACAAGAATAAAGAATCACACATCTTTTAAATTTAAATTAATAGGCCATATTGCAGAATTCGATTGGTTGTACAAGGATTCATGTTCGGCGGTACAGCCTGATCACTCGTCATAAAATGATAAGAACAAAAGCCGGACCACTTCAAGAACAACAAGGTGTTGATTTTTTTTTTTTTATTTGTTAATTAGGGTGTGTTTCATTTACTTTGCTTAAATATGTATGCATGTATATATATATATATATATGTGTGTGTGTGTGGGGGGGGGGGGCGCAAGAAAGGTCAAAAAGGGCCCGTGAATCGAGTACAAAGTAATGCACAATCGTTAACCCCATCAGATTCGATGATTTCAGCGGCGCTACCTCGACCATATCGTATCAAATCATCAAGCGACGCGTGTGCAGCTTTAGCCGTAATGATCCCAAACTCCCCCCCGTCCCCCAAAACGCCTTTACCTCATGTACCGAAAAGCCCGGATGGCCATATCCGTCGTCATCGTCGTCGTGAAGCTTGTGGAAAATGAATGGCAATGCGTAAACGTAGTTTCTATTGTACACGTCACTGGATTGTTCACTTGGCCTCCACCCACTCTCAATCTCTCAGTCCACCCCCACCCCGGCAACCACCTAACACCCTCCAGGGACTGTGAGATCGTGGCCGTCTGCTTGCTTATTAGGACCGGACCCACGTGATTTCCATCGAGGACTTTGTAAGTGCTCATCTAATCGAACGGTAAGCAAGCCACATGTATCGTAGGAAGAGCTGTATGTTAGCATTACTCGGCATCGGCTTTTACCTCCATCATCGCATGCCCTCCATCCTGTCCACTAATACAGTCAGTTACTACTCTCAGTACAGTACTTAATACTCGGTAATAATAATGGAGCGATAAATCAAAAAAAAAAAGAAGACAAAAAACAAAACAAAAAGCAACGAGAGAGAGAGAGAGCGGGAAAGAGAGAGAGCGGGAGAGAGAGTAATCGCCGCTGACGGGACCTCAGTGGCGTGCTGTTTTCTGTTACCATACCTACTCTTTATTATTATTATTGTTGTTGTTGTTAATTTTAAATAATATATATATATATATATATATATATATATATTACAATCCGCCGCGATCTGCCGGCGACTATAACCGCCATTTCTCGCCTTTGTCGGGTGCGTTTGATCTCATTTTGGCCAATGTGAAGCTGATATCTCCGTTACTCGGCCGGATCTCTTGATCGATATGGGGAGTGCATCGTCCGATGACGGATTTGATGATGAGCAGAGCGAGAGGTGCGGCGGCTACAGCTTGAGCGCTGACGTCAGCGAGTCCGAGAGCTGCAGCAGCTTCTCGTGTCGGCGGTTCGATGGGGAGGGGGTCTCCAACTCCATCACCTCTTCCCCGCGTCATGCGCCCTCCGGTTTCTCTTTCCCGACGAAGGTGCTTCAGCCGGTGATCGCCGGCAAGGATACGTTGGTTTGGTGCGAAGAGCACGAGAAACGGGAGACCGACTTGTCTGGTAACTCCACTTCCGTATGTTCATATTCTGTGGATGAATTTTTCAATGGCGCTTGATTTTTTTTTTTAAAGGAATCTTCATTACAAATTATGTTTTCGCCACAATATTTTTAGTTTCTCAGTTAAAAAAAAAAAAACAACAACAGTGGACTATAGCTTCTTGATTAGAGATCTCATCGTGGATGCCATTTGATTTTGAGGATTACTTTTTATAATTATTTTTTCTATATTTTTACCAAATTAGTTGCTCCTGTGTCCGCCGCCCGATTTTTGTAGAGGTGGAAATGATGAAAGAAAGATTCGCAAAGCTTCTTCTAGGGGAGGACATGTCTGGTGGGAGTAAAGGCGTATGTACTGCACTTGCCATCTCAAATGCCATTACAAATCTATCTGGTGTGTATAGAACTCCACTCGCTGGATATTTTGTATAGTAACATGATCCATTTCCTTATGGGTGTATGTAAGTATTTGCATAACGTTAGGTTATAATTGCAGCCACTGTGTTTGGTGAGCTTTGGAGGTTGGAGCCATTGGCACCGCAAAAGAAGTCCATGTGGCGCAGAGAAATGGAATGGCTCTTATGTGTGAGTGATTCTATTGTTGAGCTTGTCCCTTCAATACAGCAATTCCCTGGTGGGGGCACCTATGAAGTCATGGCAACTCGACCACGCTCTGATTTATACATGAATCTTCCTGCTCTCAAAAAACTTGATGCTATGCTAATAACTATGCTTGATGGATTTTCTGGTACGGAGTTCTGGTATGTGGATCGGGGGATACTTTTGGCTGAAGATGGTGATTGTGATGGACTTCCATCTAGCATTTGTAGTGGGAGGCCTTCAATTAGGCAGGAAGAGAAATGGTGGTTGCCGTGTCCAAAATTACCAAAAAATGGGTTATCTAAAGATGGGAGGAAGATGTTGCAACAGTGTAGGGATTGCACCAACCAGATATTAAAGGCAGCAATGGCAATTAATACTAGTGTGCTGGCTGAGATGGAGATACCCACCGCATATGTGGAGACATTGCCCAAGGTTTGGGTTTCTCTGTCTCTTGTATTATAAAGCCTTTATAACTAGGATTAGGAGCGAGTGCCTATGGCACATAATGCCTTATTTAAACCTCTGGTTGTCTTCTTTCTAATTCCTTTAGTTAGAAATTTTGCTTTCTATAGTGAAATAAAATTAAGACTGGTTCTGTCGTTAAACTGTGATTGCCAGGAACTGGCATTTATTTGCCTCTTGAAGAACTGATCCAGTTTGGGTTTTTTCAAATAACTTGATTATCCCCCATTTTAGTTAATCTGCTGGGCTTTAGACACTGAAACAATCATGCTTGATTTTTTCTCTGGGTTCTTCTTGAAGCACCTAGTTACGGATGACAAAGTAACTTGGATTGATTCCAGACTGCCAACATATGTTATCTTTACCGTTGACTAAAGAAAAAAAAAAGGCTAAAAAGAGGAACTTTCTTTGGTTTAAGGAAACAATTATTGCTTTAAAAGCATTAGCATCTATGATGTCAAACAATTTTGGAAAAAGACATTATCAGCTGCACAAACTATATCAATGTCTTGGGAAAAGGTTTAAACATGTTGCAATTCTGCTGAAGTATTGTGGTACTAAGTTGATTTTGCAATGAAAAAGAAAAAGGATATGGAGTGATCCCATTATGTAGGGGTGAATAGGACAACACAAAGGCACACATGAGCCTATCCTGCTCTCAGGATATGAAATGGATGCAGTAGCAGTTATTCTGACACCAAGTTTTTGCATTTCATTTCAATTAGGCAAGTTCCTCATAAGTTGCTCATTTTGGTTTGTTACAGCTTCATATCTTTATTTAAATCTTTGTTTTTCTTTTTGTTGTCACTTTTTGCATAACTCATTATCAGAGTGGAAAATCTTGCCTGGGTGATATCATCTATCGCTACATAACAGGCGAGCAGTTTTCACCAGATTGTCTCCTTGATTGCCTAGACCTGTCAACAGAGCATCACAGTTTGGAAATAGCTAACAGAGTTGAAGCAGCCATTTGTGTTTGGAGGCAGAAAGATCAGAAAAAGCACAAAAATAAAGCAAAAGTCAAGCACTCACCATGGGGTGGCAAGGTTAAGGGTCTCGTTGCTGATGCTGAAAAAAAAAATCTTTTGGCTCAGAGAGCTGAGACTCTCTTGCAAAGCTTAAGGCTACGTTTTCCTGGCCTCCCCCAAACAGCATTGGACATGAGCAAGATTCAGTATAATAAGGTATCCACTTGAATCTTTCACAAAAATACCAAGCAGAACTACATACTTGAGTTTTGACAGGGGAAGCATAGCTTCAATCAAGGGGGCTGTAATGATTCCTTTTTGTCCTAGGCATGTCAATCATAATATCCTACAGTTTTGTTTATCTCTGGCAATGGAGTCATCTAGAAAGGCTGTCCAAAAGGAAAAATAAAAACAGAGGGAGAGAGAGAATATGTTAATCCTGTTGTTGCAGTCATTGTAGCTCACCCCCAAGTCTGTAAACATAGTCTGTATTTTGAGTGTAGATAACCAGCATGATGGAGGTTACCTTCTGGAAGTAATCTCTTGGTGCTTACAGTGCAATAAAGGCAGTCAGCTTAATTGACTTCGAAGTGAGATGCAAATTGGCAGTTTTACATTATATTAACCATTTCTATTTACCAACTGCTAATTGTAAATCACACAATGATTATCAAGAATCATTCTTCCTTCTTTGTTAAGAGCCAGTAATTTGTCTATTTTTCCATTTGATGAAACAAAAAGATAAAAGGAAGATGATGAAATAATTCCTCTTGTCACAGGATGTTGGGCAGTCCATCCTTGAAAGCTACTCCAGAGTGATGGAGAGCCTGGCATTCAACATTATGGCAAGGATAGATGATGTTCTTTATGTAGATGATGCCATCAAAAGACGTACTTCAGCAGAATCAGCATCTCTCTTTAATAGGGGAGGTTTGGGTGGTGTTCCCATCCAGAAGCGGATGTCACCTAGCCCCATCTCAGTCCAGCACAGCCCTTTTGCTTCGCCATTTGCAACCCCAACTTTCTGTTCTTCCACTCCTGTGGCTGGAAGCCCGGTAAGAGCAACATCCTCTCTGAAAAGGGACCATCTTGAGTAGGCAACTGATCGGAAGCTTGAAAAACTGTTACCATCTGATTTTGGGAAGGTTTGGTCGTACACTGGAAACCTCAGTGAGAGAAGAATTTCTGGGAATGCCCCAGAGCGAGACTGACCTCAAAGAACCAACTGCCCAGGAGCCCTGAGTGAGATCGAGTTGCTTTATTCCAGGTAAGCTACCAGTGAAGTGAAAACCTGTTATCAGGAGCCTTCTGGCGGAATTGTTATCTAACCATGTTTCTGCATATTGTTTAGCAATAGAGAGATGATGTTCTGGAGTTTTGACTCTTCTTATCTTCTTGTAATTGGCCAAGATTTTTTATTATGCACTGGGGCCAAAAAATGGTATTTTATCTGTAAGCCACCCCCATTTTGGTGGGTTTATAATCGAAGACAAATGGACGAAGGAAGGGGACAATTAGAAAACTTCAGGGTGCCATTCGCCTGTCACCGATAGAAGCAGAGGAGATTAATGCCAGGCACACACTCATCCAGCACAAAATGAAAGCTAGGAAGAACGCAAAGGACCTTTTTGTTTCTCAATAACATGAGACTAGGTGGATTTTGGGTTAAGAATACATCTATCATTTCCATAAAACCCATTATCAATTTGAAACCCATTCGATACCACCCAGCATGAACAAAACGGACCCAAATATAAGACAATTCGTGACTCCTGAACGAAGGAAGTGCCCCAGCACCTGGAGGCAGCCTCAATCATTCCCGTCATGTGTATTTGCCTTTTAGATGAAACACTGCATCCATTTCACCCTTGTTGAAAGCATCATTAACTTCCTGCCTCCGCATTGTCACAAGCTACGCTTAGCCTTCCATCCGCTCTGGCTCCCTTGAACTTGAAGACAGCAAAGTTTCATGGTTTGACTGGTCCATATAAGCATATAGAAAATATGATAACCCACAATCCGATCTACTCGCAATGAGCTCTTTCCAATAATAACAAAAGAAATACCATATTTGAAAATTTATACTCACAGGTCACATTCCGTTCAAATCCATACTGATATAAATGACATAGTCAATAATAAAAATAACTTCATAATAAAGATATATGACAAAGACAACTTACTATCCAGCACAACAAACATGAACTAATAGGAAAAACATTTAATAGATCTGCTTCTTGGAGCAACTGGGCCTTGTGCCAAGAAAGGAGGGAGTCCTGCCTCCTACATTCCTCTCCCAATATATATGTATGGGTTACATGACCCTCCTTTCAAACCCAAAAGGATGCTTTAACCATTGTTGAATCAGAAATCACTTGGAGATCTCTTCTAAAAACAGTAATTCCAAAAGTTTGGAAGCACAGCATCAGCCACCTCCACCAAAATATGCCGTTCTATAGCTGATAGCAAGCTCTCGAAAATTATGTCAAATATCTATTAAGTAGTCAAAGTATTCACAGAGAGAGTCAACATCATCAAATGGTCAAACTACTCAGGATCACTGGAGGATGGGATTCATCTCCCTACGTGACAACTGGTTTCACCATGGACAATCTCTTTTTCCCTTCCATCACGAACAAGAAACCCAAGGTTGGTCCAAGATCAAAACCTTTGAGGATTCCTCTTTTCAGCAATAATCATAACAAGTCATCAATTAAAAAGCCATTTGTTGCTAGATTCTATTTACCATGCTGAGAAAAAATTTACCAGGCTGTATTGAATTGCATCTAGTTTTGACTTTGCCCCTGTTGCATCCACAAAATCTTCATCTGTTACAATTATAACTTATCATGAAAACAAAAGGCTCAAGCTGTTTTAGGCTAAAAGTAGTGAATAAAAACAAGTATAATCCTAAAATGACAAGTATAATCCTAAAATGATATCATATCAGATACCAAAAAACACATAAAACAAAAGTAAAGCACGAATCTAAGAGTGAAGCCTCATAGAGATTTCCAAAAATGAAAAGGAACTTACTTCTGATGATGTTGAAGACACCCAATCCGGTGGTGGCCAGAACAGCTTGGAATATTCAGCATAATTCCTTACTGGTCTAATGCAACCACTTTCCAATTGGAATAAACCAATATCACGACCTAGAAACACCCCATCGTCTCCTCCAAATGGATACTCTTCAACGGAATAAAAGAAATTATCCACAAAAAATATACAATTTCCGTTACATCCAGGAAAATCAGAAGCCAACGCAGAAAAGGTAGAATCATCGCCCAAAAACAGGATTCGGTCCCCCAAGTTCTTCACCTCAATCCAGCTCTGTGCCTCTTCCACCAACTTAAAAACCTTGAATCTAACTGTCCTCTCACTCATGTAATGAGCAAAATTCTCCAAGAATTCCACCTCCATGTCGAGGCTCCCTTCATTAGTATCAATGCTCAAATACATATCAACCAACAACAACTCCCCCTCTGACTCGACTAAATATTTCTTGTCACCACCAAAGACAGGATTTGCAGCAAAATCCAAATCTGCATCCAATCCAACAACCACAGTCCTCCCTGTGATATCCACAGCATAAAATTTCCCTCCGTAAACTATGACATCATCATAAGGAGAAGGCATGTCTTGTATGATATGCCACTTCTTGTCCCCACATCTAAACATTGCCAATTTACCGGAAACATGAATGGTAAGCAATGTAAAACCTCTTTCCCCATTCAATTGGATCATCACCACTTTCTCCATATACAAGTTGCTCGCATCATCGAGTGGGGACAAGTCAGAGTTGTAATTAAGAAGATGCAAAACGTATTCTTGACCCAATTCACGGACCCTAAAGTTCAACAAATCCAAGACACGAGGAAAACTAGTGGGTAAAGGATTCAACTTGTACCTCGAGAGGGGGTTCAAGAGCTGCTTGGTGGGGACATCTTCTTCTACTTTGACTATCCAGCCAAGCGGGTCTGCCTGGTCAGGGGAATTGGGCAACCCGAGGCCATAAATGGTGCGCTTGGAGAGACAGAAACCAAAGGAGGTGTGAGAAATTCCATCATTTGGGAGGACCCGGAAGGAGCCCGATGGCCGGGGAGGATTTGGCGAGACGGAAGATCGCCACGACGTACAGACCGAACGGAAACGGAGGAGATCAACGGAGGTGCCAAGGCATTTGGAGATTTGTTCCAGGAGGTCCTTTGGGAGTTGGGCCCATTCCGCCATTGGAAAATTGGAGAGAAAGGTGAAGATGGAAGATTACGTGACGTTTATATATATATATATAAACTTGAAAAAAATATATATGGTGATGGATCGGCCTTTTTTTAAAAAAAAAAAATAATTAATTTAAAAGAAGAAGGGTGGCTTTTTGGACTTGGCCCGGAGCATTGGTTGAGAACATTAGGAGGCCCAAACCCATCAGAATCCTCCTGTCCTCCCATCTGTATCAACACAGATTCAAGGGGGAGATGATCGGCGGAGGAAACTAAATGTAAGTGATCCATTTCCATTCCCATTCACAGATTTACCCACCGACCAAACCCACTTGTTTCCTTCTCACTTTAAGCTTCATTTCAACTCCGCCCAGCATTTCAAGGTAAGTTGACTCCCATTCGGTTTCACAGAGTCTCTCCAACCCACTTTTTTTTTTTCTTTTTTTTCTTTTTTAAAAGAAAAAGGAGAAAAACAGAGGAGGAAGAAAAAGAAGAAGAAGAAAGTGAAGAATGGGTTTTGCTACGGTGATATCGGCCTCACCTGCTCTCCACCTCTCAAGGAAACAGCCAATTCTTAACCTTGCCAAACATCGATGTTCCTCTACTTCCTTATCGGCTACGTCCTCCGCATTCGATTTGAAGGCTTATTGGACGACCCTGATTGCTGAGATCAATTGTCATCTAGACCAGGCAATTTCCCTTCGGTATCCGGAGCAGATCTACGAGGCCATGAGGTATTCTGTGCTCGCCAAGGGTGCAAAGCGGGCCCCGCCCGTCATGTGTGTTGCCGCTTGCGAGCTCTTCGGCGGCGATCGCCTCGCCGCCTTCCCCACTGCATGTGCTCTCGAAATGGTTTGTCTTTTTTTTTTTTCTTTTTTCTTTTTCTTTTCATGTTCTGGCTCTCTCTCTCTCTCTCTCTCTCTCTCTATATATATATATATATATATATATATATATATATATATGTATGTATTTATTTATATTTATTTATTATTCACTGCTAATTGTGGGAAATGTTGCATTTCTCTATTATCATCGGTTGTATGGGAAGCCCGTCACACAGGATGACGCGGGGGGATATCTTTTGATCGTGTGTTGGTCTTTGGCGACGCCTATTGATTTGTCTAAAAGAGTTTATGGTGTGGCCTCAATGTTAATACAAGATGGAGAATGTTTGATTAGCTCTTGGAAATGACTCGAATTGTCGCCCCCCTCTGGCGACGCGTGTGGTGACAATTACTGAATACATATTCCTCTGTTTTTAACACAGGTTCACTCTGCTTCGCTGATTCACGACGACCTTCCCTGCATGGACAACGATCCATTTCGACGGGGCCAGCCCTCAAACCACACAATCTATGGCGTCGACATGGCAGTCCTTGCTGGGGATGCGCTCTTTCCTCTTGGCTTCCGCCACATTGTCTACAACACCCCCTCGGAACTTGTCCCCGAGTCACGCATTCTTCGCGTGATCGCTGAGATTGCTCGGGCTGTTGGTTCAACGGGCATGGCTGCTGGGCAGTTTCTTGACCTCGAGGGTGGTCCCAATTCTTTTGAATTTGTGCAAGAGAAAAAATTTGGTGAAATGGCCGAGTGCTCGGCAGTATGCGGAGGATTGATTGCTGGTGCTGAAGATGTTGAGATACAAAGATTGAGGAGGTATGGAAGAGCCGTTGGAGTATTGTATCGAGTGGTTGATGATCTGTTGGAAGCCAAAAAGTTGAAGAGTGAGGAATTTGAAGAGAAGGGAAAGAAAGGGAAAAGTTACGTTGCTTTATATGGGGTTGAGAAGGCCATGGGGGTGGCAGAGGAGCTGAGAGCCAAGGCAAAGAAGGAATTGGATGGATTTGAAAAGCATGGTGAAAGTGTGGCGCCATTGTACAGCTTTGTGGATTATGCTGCTGATAGAGGTTTTATTGTTGATGAATAAATTTGATTTTTGTAACGATGAGAATGAAATCAATCAACGAGTCATTGATTCTGAGCATCTTCTTGCGGGGCAATCGATGCTGTTGCCTTCTGTTTTGCTGTAGTGTGGAAGAGCGGCAACTCAACCATTGCAATGGTTATAATCTGATGGGTTGTTAAAAAATGGCGGATACAAGGAGTCTGCAATGCACCAAAAGTTCCCTGACAATGGGATCATTGTTATGTAGTTATTATTATAGTCGGCTTTCCTCCTCCATGTCTGCTTTGATTTCAACCATAGGGGTCAGGGCTGTGAACCAACCTAGAGAAATTTTGACAACATGGGTTCATCGTAAAAATACAATGGGACTGTTTTAGCATCGATCCGAATCCTTGCGCAAGGGGGACTCAGGATTTCTCTAGCCTTCATCGAAAACAGCATCGGTTTTGTCCGGCATTAGATAAAAACCATTTCCTCAGTTATGGACCCACTTAAGAAACTCTGTTATCAATCTAAAGTATCTAATTTTAGAGTATTAAGAGCCTGTTCCTTGAGGCCCATGTTACTGTTATGGGCCTGTTTCTTTGTACCAAATCTATCGTCGTCTCGCGAGTCACAAGTTCAGCCCTAGGGCTTCTAGTGTAACGATGCCACTTGAACTAGTAGAGATGAAAAGGGTCCAGACCAAGACAATTCCCCATTGATTTTAAGCCATTGTCCCATTGATAATTTAATTAAGGCAAAAGTTCCCAGTCCCCAATTATCCGCAACAAATATATGGCCGACCATCTTTTGCTGCCATTTGCTCCATCGTGCTCTACCGCGATGGTAATAGTTGGATTACCCGTTCATTTTGAGTCTTTGTGATATTTTCAAGTTTCTGCTTAACCTATTTTGTTGTTGGGTGGCGGAGGTGGTGCTGGGGACTGGAAAGTGATATTGTCCGTCCTTTTGGAACGATTTGTGGACCCAAGTGAAGATTCTGATAGAATTGGACAGGTCAGGAAATTTGCACGGCAGCAAAAATAAGCGCACGATATCTTCTTCCCTTGGATTGGAATAGCTATCTTGTCCTTAGTCCTTGTCCTCGACCTCTGACTTTACCGAGGGCCTCTAGGGACGATGCTAGATGCCGAGAGATGCCTGGGCTGTTTTTGTCGGTTAAAAAAACAAATAATAAAAAACTCCCAAGAACCTGGAAGATGGTAGATGCTGAAATTGATACCGATTACCTGGAAAGTGCCCGTCGGCAGATCCATTTTATATCATTTAAGACCCTTTGAAAAGTGAAGACCTGGACTGATAATTGGATTCAAACATTAATGTTGCATTAGTATGTGTTTGGACAAACAATCTTCATCAACCGAGTCCCATCAAACAAAACTGCATAATTTTTGGTGCAAAGGGTATATTTTTCTCTTGAGATATTTCGTACTTCCCAGTATTTTTTTTTTCCCCCCTAAGGTCCATCTAGTTTTTATTGCATCACGAGAGCAGTCATTTTTAATTTCGAAAACCTCAACATCTCCGTCCTGGTTTAAATAAAGTTGGCATCGTAATGTTTAGCTTTCCTCCAGGGATGGACGTACTGAATTTCTTATCCTAATAGTATCAGTGACTTTATTCAATCGTCGGCCCGCTTGGATTTAGTCTAACGGGCTATGTTTTATTTATTTATATTTTTGGTGTGGTTACGTTTTATAATTGGTTTCTTGAATTATCCCTTTTGCGGTCATGTTTTATAATTACTTTATTGAATTTTCCCTTTTTACTATATATATATATATATATAACACGATTAAAGACACCCATTAATTTCTCAAAAATATATTTTACACAAAACTTGGTTAATTTTTGGATTCATACAATGCGTAAATATCAAGTTTTGCAAACAAAAGACCACTTGCGCTCTCTTAGAAAAATGCCAGTAGTAGTTTGAGGACTAAATTGAATCGGTCTGCAAAACGACAATGTGAAGACCCGAAGAAAGGCCATCCGCTAAGCACACGACAATCTTTGATATATTAAAAATTGATGGTTACAAACCAATAATTTTGTAGGCAAATTGTGTCCGTGGTTTGCTTAATTGGACATATCTATGTATATTGGAATATGGGAATTTAACTGGATGCAAGATTAGGTACAAGAATTGGATTTATTGGAAATATATGATAACGTGAACTTGGGGAAAACCTGGAAACACTCTCCCTATTATCACACCAAAATGGCAAAAGAATGAAATGGTTTTAATAATTATTGTATCTACTTTAACGTCTAACTGATATGAATTCAACTAGGAAATTGGATACCGAACATACGGATTAGATGCCCTTAACTTTATTCTACAAGATGCCTTCCGTACCCCTCCAACCCCCCCCCCCCCCCCCCCCCCCCCAAAAAAAAAAAAAAAAAAAAAAAAAAAAAAAGAAAAAAGAAAAAAACCAATGTTAATCTTGACTTGGCTTTGCTTGACGAGACGACTTTTAAATAATCCATATTCGGATAAACCTAAAACTCTCCGGACTCAAAGAAGATCTCAAATATATCTTGTATGCATCATGCATTGCACAAATTATTATTATTTTTGACTTAGTTATTCAATATAGCCAGGTAGCCAGGTTTACAATTAGTAACCTAAGTGGCCATCCTGACATAACATATCTGTGGACGAGTTTGTTAAGAAAGGATATGCTATTTTGGTAGCTTTTCCAGTTTATTTGTTCTCTCTCTCTCTCTCTCTCTCTCTCTCTCTATATATATATATATATATATATATATATATATAAAATAAAATAAAAATGTAAGAATTTATATCAAAATCCGTAGAAAGCTTAGGAAGAGTTGTTTGGATGACGTGTCTTCTTTATAAGAAAATTATATCACGACATTAATAAGTAATTTTTATTTTTTTAAAAAAAAAAATATCCGTATAAGTCATATATCCCTCCGGGAGTTTTGCGCGGGGAATTAAAACCCAATTAGGATCCAAAAACCGAGAAATAGAGTGCAAACTGTGGAAGACTTTTAATTAACACATGGGAGGCGTGAAAATAAAGAATTAAGAGAGGGTGTCAGTGCCTAATAATTACTTAAGATAATGTTATTAGTTGATTAAGAACACGGTTTCTGCTTCTTTCCGCTGTCTTTCATTTGAAGTAATAATGGTCAAAGCTACTAGCTATTGCTAGTGCCCCCACTTATAAGACATATATCATCCACTAAGTTCAGGCAGGGGAAGCCCTGCAATTTTTGTCCTCCCAAAAGCATCCTATTGTTACAGAATCCGATTATAAATTACTCACAGGTTCAATACCAGGACAGCTTTACATTTCCCCTGATTTTCTAAATAAGCCTAAGCTTTAATTAATAAATAATAATAATAATAAAACTATAGTCCGCAAAAGTTAAAAGCTTTAAAATGGCATGCAAGGTACTGGGTGTTGGGGGGGGGGGGGAGAGAGTGTCACGAGCAACTTTTATCTGTCGCCAAGGGTAGACCCGCTCCAGTGAATGTTGTGGTGCTTGCATGCTGCACAAGTCAAGTCCTTTCTTGCCCGCTCTCGCCTTGTTCCACAACTAAGATAAAGGCGTCTACTACATCAGGCAATGAAAACAAGCAGGCAAGAAAACGACGGGTGGGGAACTCGAACCTTAAGCCACTCATAAAATTTTATGTAAAACTCAGTGGCCAGCTGCCCATCATAACTGGTTTATGATTACTTATTGTCATAAATAAATTTTGTCAACTATACATAAGACTCGCTGGTACACAAAAAAAATAAAAATAAAAAATAATAATAATAATAATTTCCACATTTAATCATGATTAAATAATTTTTGCATGCAAAATATTTACAATAATACGTATGTATATGTGTGTGTGCGAGCATAAGTCTCATATTTCACTAAAAAAATAATATAATATTAGGAACACAAGAATATCGGTGCTTGGTTTTGGATAAGGGTTAAAAAAGTTGACCTGTAAGCAATCATGGATTTATTACTCTGTTTTTTAGACTGCCATCCCATGTTTGGCGTCCTAGTTTTGCTTGTTCCCATCGAGTCCAGCGTCTGCCACTCGCCGCTTCGCTGTCATAAGCAATCTTCAATCCTCATCGCTACACCCACGCCACCCTTGGCGACTTCGAGAGGCTACTTTTGCTCTTCAGCCACTCCCGTCCTTCCACGTCGCTACTTTCCTGATTAGCTCGCGCCAACTGAGGAATGTGCCTTTATTATTATTATTATTATTTTAAAATATATATATATATATATATATATATATATATATATATAATTTAACATTTTTAAATAAGAGTAGCTCACAAGTATTAAGAAACAAGGAACAATGCGTTTATTGCTAATATCTCTGTGAAAGCAGCAGCGTTAATCTTGACAATAAGTTTACAGAGAAGACACACCAAATCTAATTTTAACATATTTCCATTTGGACTTAGGTCGCTTAATAATTGAACATGAAAATGAGATTTTAATATCATTTCATTTAGACTGTAAGTTGTAACGAGTCTATTAATTGTACCATTAACATATTATTCTATTTCAAAATATTGTAAATAATAATAATAATAATTAAAATTATGAAAATGTATCATTATTAATAAACAAAAAAAAATGCACATTTTAATATGAAAACGACCAATTAAAGATAAATATAAAAAGTGAAAAATATATACTTATATAGTTTGAAAACGAGCCTATCGAACTTGTGAACAAGTTATTTATAAAACGACCCATGAGACCTTAACCACTGGAAGCATTGGTTTGACTTACCGACTAAAATAAACCTCAAAATGGAGGAGCTTAGGTATTTAATTTAGGCGAATAAATAATGGATTCAAGTAAACCCTTCGGGGAGCCCTCAGTCAATCCTATCCGACAGACGGTTTATTCCTCTGAAGGATGCGAATCCTCAGCCTGCTGGTTGGGGCAAAATCCCTGGAGCAGGGTACGTGCAATTCTTTGATTCTACTTGATATTTTATTTTGGCTTCCTCTCTCCCACTCCCACGACTCGGGCTGTTCGTGATTGGCGCCCCTAACCGTTTCCTTATTGGCAAAATTTTATTTGTAACATATAATTGTATTTTCGAAATTTTAATAAAATATTGGATATATATATATATATATATATATATAATTTTATATCATTTTAAAAATAATTAATAATTTTTTTTTTTATAGAATTCCATCTTTTATAAGTTCAGTGTAGAGATTTAGTGCAAGTGTAAGTTTAATACAATTTTTCTTTTTTAAAATAAAACGATGGGATATTACTTTTTCTTTTTTATTTCATGAAAAAAAAAAAGAGAAAAGAAAAGGCTTGTTGATGCATATCCATTTTAACGAGTCATTTGCGCGGTTTATATAAGAAGATAGTGATGATAATAATAATAATAATAATAATAATATACAATTGGTTAGGGCGCCATTACAGAGATGAGATAGCCGTTTATGCCTGCGAATATTTTCAGTCAAACTGTCATTGAAAGTGATATTGAGAGAGATTTGTTTATCATAAAACCTCGTATCCACCATTTGCCTACGTAAATAGGCGATTTACCACCAAACCAATTTCTAATTTCATATATATGCGCTGTGTGAATTGTCCATTTCTTTCTCGAGTACAATGGAATATCATCCAAGCCACTTAATATTTGACACACTCACTCACACACACACATGTATACATACATACATACATATACATATACATACATATATATATATATATATAGAGAGAGAGAGAGAGAGAGAGAGAGAGAGAGAGAGAAAACATCCGATGTCCTAGACTCAGCCAAGTGGCACGATATTCCCGCAGGAGAATTACTTTCGCATGACGCCCATTATTGGCCCTTGTGCCCAGACAAGTGTAATAAGATTTATGTTACCGGGGATATTATGGCCCAAAATGAAGTGGGGTTGACGCCAGATCATGAAAATATGGATGGTGAGTTCTAACCTGTATCCAAAATTTTAATTGATTAAAAAGAAATGGTGTTGCTGTCTCTTCAGTCTTCAGTAAAGAGAGCCTATCCAAATCAGTGGGCGCTGGGAATATGCCCCCGTCTATACCCTCACATTATTTTCTTGGCAACCTTCGCTGTTGCTGCGGGGGGTGGGGTGGGTGCCAAAATGGGCAGGTTTCATTCATTGGGCGAGAGATGTTGGCGTCACGGGGATTATTTTCAATCAAATTGTAAACAAGACTATGCTCCTTCTCTTCCATATCATAATGGCTGGCCATCCATCCATCAGGATCTGATGCCTACATATCTACAACACTAATGAGTAGGATGCGTCATAAATGACACAGAGTTTGATTGATTAAAACCTTTCTTAGAGAGGTTTACGCTTTTTACACAGGAGGAGGAGGAGGAGGAGGAGGAGGAGGAGGTAATATGCTTGGCCTTATCTCATCTCATCTCATGCTATTTTATAACTATCTTATCTAATATATCAAATTCTTGTTATTTTATCTTATTTATCGTATCTCACGTATTAAACACTTAAAGCTTATTTCTCAGTGCCTTCGATAGTTAACCTAGTTGAAGTATAATTTATTATTTTTTTTAATTTTCCTTTTTCTTATGAAAAAAAACTCAAAAAAAAAAAAAAAAACGCGAAACTCACACCCGGCGCCGAGGCACGATGGTGTTAGGTGGTTTTAATAGGTGAGCACGCAGGATAATAATAATTTATTATTATTTTTTAATAAATGCAGTATAATAATAATAATATATACAGAAAAAAATAAAACAAAGAAAAAAAAAAAAGAGGCAAAAATTACACGCAGCCAACCGACCTATCCACGCGCACCAACAGATACAGCAAACTTTTTTATACAGAGAGAGACAAAGAGGGAAAAAGAAAAAAAAAAACTCCGGCAGCGGGCTGGTGCTCCTCCTCCTCGACCATACACAGAGAGAGAGAGAGAGAGAGAGAGTAAACAGGCATAGGAAAATTATAAAGTGAATAAAATGTGGTTAGTTTAGATTAACTATTTTATCAATTTAATAATCCATATCTTTTTAAGAGCTTATCCCATTGTCATCTTTCCCCTTATAAACCCACTCCCCCTAAACTCTCACCACCGCCTCCCTTTGTAACGTGCACTTCTTCTCAGTTGTTGTTATTGTAGAGAGAAAAAAAAAAAAAGAAAAGAAAAAAAATAAAAGAAAGGGGAAGAAATCGCCGACTTGCTTCCCCTCGTATCGTATCTTCCTTCCTTCCTTCTTCTTTTTCTTCTTCTTTTTCTTCTTCTTCGTCTTTTGAGTTGAGAATAATTGAGATGGTGGAGGACAACGACAGCAGAGCCAGCAGGTCGTCGTCGTCGCCGCCTCCGCCGCCGTCTCTGTCTCTGGGAAGGCAACAGAGGCAGAGGCAGAAATTAGAGGTGTACAATGAGATCCTTCGTCGCCTTAAAGGATCCAACATTGAAGAGGTTAATCGCCTAGGCTTCGACGATGAACTCTGGGCCCACTTTAATCGACTTCCCACTCGGTACCTTTCTTTTCTTTCTTTCTTGATTGCTTTTCCTTTTACTTTCCTCTTTTACCTTTCTTTTGCCTTTTCTTCCTCTTTCTTTGGATGAAATCTCTGGTTTATTTATTTATTGGATGAAAACTTTTTCTTATTCTTCTTCTTTTACGTGCATATTTTTCTAATTTTTCTCTTCTCCCCATTCACATGCATAGCAATACATATATCTATCAGGTATTTATTGGCCTTTTTGATATGGAGTGATCAGTTGATATTGATTTTTTCTTTTTATGCTACGGGAAATCTTGAAACAAGTTGAAGCTAGCTTTTATGGCGTTGTCAGGATTTAGAGAAAGGTCTGTGAAAGAGCAGATTTTTGTGTGTTACTTTCCTCCATTCATGTTTTTTTTTTTATTTAATATTTGGGGAGGGGGAGAGGTTGGTTGGAAATAGTAGACTGACGCCCCTCTCTCGGATATATCATCTGTTTCTTTCCTTCTTTTTTTTTTTAATTAAAAATAATATATAAATAAATAAATAAACCTTAGTCCTTTTTTGATGAAGACGATCTTGATTGTTTTACCGTGGATGTGTGTGTTATAGTTATGCATTGGATGTGAACGTGGAGAGGGCAGAAGACGTTCTTATGCACAAGAAGTTACTTCATTCGGCTCACGATTCCGCTAATAGACCGGCAATTGAGATTCGCCTTGTGCAGGTGTTTCAATCAAGCTTTGCCCAAATTTATGTGTTCTTAGGCGGGTTCTGCATCTGCATTTGCAAATATATTGGTGTAATGATACTCCGTTGCTTTAGAATACCTTGAAGCACCAGAACTTTTTTCCGTCCCTTTTGTTTTTTCACACCCAAATTTGTTTGGCTGGTAAGCAGTTTATGCTTACCAATGTTTTGATATTTTGAGCGCCTTCAGATATTCTGTGATTAGGACTGGAGTGGCAAATAATAATGTGTTCTAACTCTAGAATAAACTTTCACATTCAATAAGCTTCCGGGTGTTAATAATTAAATGTGGGCAATTTTAGTTTTTGTGCTCATCTCATCAACTTTGGCTCCACACTAACTGTACTGGTTTATTTGTAGCTTTCTGATGTTTTGATTTCTTTTAACTTTGTTTAATGGGATTGCATGCCAATCTCCCACATAGATTCATCCTGTTTCTGATGGGAATTCAGCTGATACTGTCCTTCCGGGTTCTCCTGGAAACAAAACGACTGAAAGTAGTCGGCGGAGGAGGTATGGTATTGAGATCATTGTATGTCCTAGATTCTTGTTAACATACATATTGATCTGTGTGTGAAATTAATTCAATTTACCTTGCATTTTTCTTTTTATTTCTCAACAATTATGTCTATGGTAATGCTGACAGCAGCTTCTTTCCATGGTCAGCATACATCCTCCACCTGCCTTTGGCTCATCCCCTAATCTTCAAGCACTAGCACTGGGAGCAAACAACTCAGAAGATCAAGATGATGATGATTCTGTACATGCCAATTCAAAGTTCTCACGGTAATTCTCTCATCTCAGATGCCCTTTAGGCTGGAGTTGGCATAATTCTTCTTAAACTTCATGCACTTGCAAGTTGTAATCTGGGCCTCAAATTTTATCAATTATTTTGGTCAGGGTGCTCAGCCACTATGAAGCACAAAGTTTGACCTCAATCAAGTGTGTTTTATTTTACTTAACCTACTTCTAGATAGAAGTTAGGAGGCATGTGGTTGAGCTTGGAGAGAAAATTTACTTTTTATTTTTAAGAGGGGCTTTCAGTTGCAGAAAAGAGACAGGGTCACAACTGTGCACTGCAGGCAAAGAGAGAGAGATCTCAGTTGTGCAGTTTACTTGTAGAGCACCATGAGGTGTTATATATTATTTGTTTCTGAAAGAAAAAGTCTGTTTGTTGATGCTGGCTAAAATAGGGAAAATTCATATGCTTTTAATCCTGAATCCCTTTTGTCTGCTTATTCTGTTGAGCTATGATGTATTTGAATGGGTAATACAGTATCATAACTAATGGAATACATCATCTTCAGCTTTTAGGTGATCATGTGCGTTTCTGCAAATTATATGCTTGTGTCTTTCTGCTTTACATGAATTAAACCATTCCTATTGTTTCCCTTAATTGATAACTCTTGCATACTTATTGATTGTATGCGTACCTTTATTAGTTTGAAAATCGTATATACCTCACATTAATTTGAATGGAAAATTTTATATTCTTCTGTTAACTAATTGATGTAGGCCCTTGCATGAAATCACTTTTTCAACAGATGACAAGCCAAAGCTTCTCAGTCAGGTAAAAATTGGTTTCTTCTCTTAAAGTAAGCAAAGTTGAACATTATCATTTTAGGCTTCATTGTATAAATGTGCAAAAGTCTGATTTCTGTTTGTTTCACATTTTCATTCAAAACCTGTTTTATGTGGAACTTAAAATACATGAATATATTTCAGGATTTCATTCTAAGCTTTCAGTTTGTTGGTGCAGTAGCTTCTGTTTAGCTGATTGGTCATGTTTAATGGATTATAACTATTTATATTTAGCATCTCTAAGAAGTTATCAATTTTAAGTTAGTTATTTTGTTAATTATGCTGAGCCTTCCATATTTCCAGCCCATTTTAAACAAGACTGCACTGGTATTTTGCAGTACATGAGACTTCCTATTTATGATAATGGAAAATATTCCTTTCAGCCACAATTGTGTTGTGGCTTTTATCCGTATAAACTGGATACTGGAACTTAATTGAGTTGGAGCAGGCGCACACTCGAAGCTGTCTCTTATACACATCTAGATGTGTATAAGAGACAGGGTCACAACTGTGCACTGCAGGCAAAGAGAGAGAGATCTCAGTTGTGCAGTTTACTTGTAGAGCACCTGTCTCTTATACACATCTAGATGTGTATAAGGGACAGAGTTTATACGGATAAAAGCCACAACACAATTGTGGCTCAAAGGAATATTTTCCATTATCATAAATAGGAAGTCTCATGTACTGCAAAATACCAGTGCAGCTGTCTCTTATACACATCTAGATGTGTATAAGAGACAGCATTTTCAATGAGCGTAAGCCCGAATCCTTGATACTGGCAGATTCTCGCTCAAGAGTTAGTTAAATTATCCATGTCTTATGCACATAATTTATGTATGAACATGAATATGAAAGTTCATTTGTTGGATCTCAGAGGTGCCTATATATTCATGTTATGGCCATGTGGAAATTTGCAGTTGACTGCTTTACTTGCTGAGATTGGGCTGAACATCCAGGAAGCACATGTTTTTTCTACTGTTGATGGCTACTCCTTGGATGTCTTTGTTGTTGATGGTTGGCCATATGAGGTAGTGTCCAGTTTTCATCATTCTTACTTGGACACATTATAGTTAAGGGTGTCATCAATGAGAATATATTGAGAAAATCTGAATGAAAGATCTGGTGTTGAACATGTTCAGGAAACACAGCAACTTAGAACTGCATTAGAAAGGGAAATTTTAAAGCTTGAGGTAATTCCTTTTTCTGCAGTTTGCATATTGTTTTTTAATTTCTTGGACCTGTGTTTTCTTTTTCCAATTTTCTTTCTTTCTTAACTATTCCTGGTTTTCAGTTGAACCTAATAATAGCTGATGTATAGTACATCCAGTGTTTTTGTCACCACACAAAATCTGGTGATTGTGGTTTATGTTTTTGGTTCTCCTTTTCATCATTACCAACTACATTCTCTACTCTCTTTTTGAATGTCTCCGTACAGAAGCAGTTATTGCTGAATCAACACTCATTTTCCCCTACCAGTGAACATGAGCATCCCGTGATCAAATGTGATCCTGATCATGTGGCGATACCTAATGATGGGACTGATGTCTGGGAAATAGATCCCAAATATTTGAAGTTTGAGACCAAAGTTGCATCTGGAACATATGGTGATCTGTAAGTTCAGAGTCTTTGTATGTACCCAGATGCATTCAGTATTTTAATTCCTCCATTTAACTCTCATTTAATTGGTCCAGTTTTAAAGGCACATACTGTAGTCAGGAAGTGGCTATTAAAGTCCTGAAGGCCGAGCATATAAACTCAGATATGCAGAGAGAATTTGCTCAGGAAGTCTTTATAATGAGGTTTGACAGAATTATTTGACTGCTTCATTTTCTACTTAGCGAAGGCTCTAATATTTTCTAATAATCTCGGAAGTTTGTTATGATGCCATAGCTGCATCATCTATTCAACTCAATTGCCCTTTTTCGTGTTTAAGTTTTGACCATTCCTAAGTGACTTTTTTTGGGGTTCCCTTTCACTGTTTTCATGTTAGCTTTGGTGAACTTTCAGGAAAGTTCGGCATAAGAATGTAGTACAATTCATTGGTGCATGCACTAAGCCTCCAAGTTTGTGCATTGTAACAGGTAAATACTTTTTTTGAATTCTGATAAAATTCACTTCTCTAAATGAATGTTTTTTCTCTTTTCTCTTTAGTTTAAATTTTCCATCACCAATGCTAAATTTGAAATCTTTATATTCTTATTCATCTATAGTTTTTTTCTTTAATTTATTTATTTTAACTTTTTTCACTTTCCATTTCACATTTAATAGAATTCATGTCTGGTGGAAGTGTGTATGACTACCTGCACAAACAGAAGGGTGTCTTTAAGCTCCCATTTTTACTTAAAGTAGCAATTGATGTTTGCAAAGGAATGAATTACCTACACCAAAACAACATTATCCACAGGGATTTGAAGGCTGCAAATCTTCTCATGGATGAAAACGAAGTAAGGTTCAACCTTAGTATATTATAGTTCTTTTTATTTCAATCTCATATGTTATTCTGATAGAAGTCTACATCTTTTATAATCAAAGGCTTTCTTTCTTAATTTAAGAACCAAAGCTATTTGTGTTGCTAATTTTTTTTTGATAGTTCGAATGTTGCCTATATTTAATGTTTTACCTGCTATCCATAAGCTTATAGATTGCTATTTATCAAGAAGTCCCTTACCAGCTCTTTGAACTCTTTTGAGAAATAATTTTGAAGCAGGTAAATTGAGTTAATGAGCAAGGAAGCTTATTATTTACATTTGGCATTTCAGGTAGTTAAGGTAGCTGATTTTGGGGTTGCCAGGGTAAAAACTCAATCTGGAGTTATGACAGCAGAAACTGGGACCTACAGATGGATGGCTCCTGAGGTGTGTCTTTTTTTTTTTTTTTTTTTTTTTTCATTTTTTGATTTTGTTGACTTGTGGATGTCAGTATATGGGAAAATAATGTTTCAGTTTTCAAGCATGCATCATCTAAATTGGTTGTTGGACCGTGTCTTACACCAGTTCTTTTTCACTGAAGGTCATAGAACACAAGCCATATGACCACAAGGCTGATGTGTTCAGTTTTGGAATTGTGTTGTGGGAATTGTTAACTGGAAAGGTACTGATGATTTGGTGAGGTATCTTATATAGTTGCATGGAATTTCGTTGTTGAGATTATTTTTCATGCATTTTTATATTTTTGGCTTCTAGATCCCGTATGAGTACTTAACCCCATTACAAGCTGCTGTTGGTGTGGTCCAAAAGGTGCCAATTCCTTTTTATCTTTTTGAACTCGAGTCCAACAGAGTTTTTTCAGTGATGTGACAATCCTTTGAACTTCTTGGTTGCAAACTGAAATGTTGCTTTGCATTGTGGTGTTGTCAGGGTCTACGGCCTACAATTCCCAAGAACACTCATCCAAAGCTCGTGGAGCTGCTGGAGAAATGTTGGCAGCAAGACCCAGCACTAAGGCCCGATTTCTCCGAGATTATAGAGATCCTACGGCGAATAGCAAAAGAGGTACGGTCTTCTTGTGCATGGCATCCTTTGGCATGTTGTGCAACTAGAGGAGTATGAGAATATTTTGTATATTTCCAAGTTTGATTAATTACTCAATTATTGTCTGGTTCTGCTCTTATTTTAATAATCTACTTTAGTTAATGAGAAGCACTTGATACAGGTTGCAGATGAAGGTGAAAGCCGCAAGGATAAAACATCCGGTGGATTCCTATCTGTCCTCAGAAGGAGCCACCACTGAAATAGAAGAAAGGTCGTCATACGGGAGCCAATTTTCATTCATTTTATCATTAACACTGTACAGTATTCTCCCCCTCTTCCCCCGGGGCTAAAAAAACTATGGTCAAGCCGTCTGCTTTCTTTCTCTTTGGAACTTTTTATTTTCTGAATCCATTTTGAATCTACCGTCCCCTTTTCAGTGGTATATCACAGGCTTTATTTATATCGTACAAAGGGAAGGTTGTCAACAGAGCTCTGTAAAGTAACTTGATGTTATAATACAGAATGCTAATTTAGACATTTATCTATCGAGCGTATCAGTTAATTATTGTCATTATACGGAAGTTGCTGGTTCCGTTGAAGGATGTGCAACAAAGGCTACTATGACCGTGTAGATGATAAAATTCCCCACCAGCTGTATTTGGATGCTGGCATGTGCCCCTTTTTGAAAGGTAGACTGCTTTTCAAAATTTTAGATAAGTTAATTATTATTGTTTTTTAAAAACTAGTTTGTTTTCAACCTCGGTTTTTAAAATTCAACCGTGTCGAAAAGAATATGGGTTCTCTCATCATCTCGTTGACCATCTTGGAATAGACCGTGTCCACGTGGCCGTGAGTATTGTTTTTGTTGGGGGGGGGGGGAATCATGGGCTTCTGGGTTTCTACCAACCACGGACGGAAATGGAATGCAGTCGCATAAGTACGTGAACGTGTGTACACATACACGATGAAGTAAAGAGTCCGAATATCTCTATTAGAATGGGTGAAAGTTGCTTCAACTCATTGCAGAATGTTGACCCATTCATTCTTCATGGCGCCGAGGAGGGAATGGCGCCTTTAAGTCAACATTGCCATTTGCATACACTCTCATGCCACAAGCTACACTCGTTGTTGCTGTAATTTCTACATTCTTTTATATCGAAATTAAAATATACTCTTTTATTATTATTATTCCTTACTAGAAAGGGAGAAAGAGAGAAAAAAAGATATCCGAAGCAAAGGAAAGAAACGGTGAGTAGGATTTGATGAGAGAGAGAGAGAGAGAGAGAGAGAGAGAGAGATTCGGGGAGAGCGTCGTAGGGGAAGCGTCCCAAGTTCAAACCAGACCATGCAATTCTACCTCCTATCTTTCGTCTTCCATGCCATTTGTGAGTCTCTTATACACGCACTCTCTCACGCACACAAACATACACAGAAAGAGAGGGAGAGAGAAATTAATGCTCTCTGCTAAGAGATTAACCTGAGAGCAAACCCTCGAGAAAGTTCATCAAAACACACACACACACACAGACACACACACATATATATATATATACATATATATACAAGTGTGTGCATGTATATATATATATATATATAATATAAAAATATAAATATATATATATATATATATATATATATATATTCCAATTCCAACGTTCCAAAAGCCAATTTTCTACGTTAATTGATATCAAAAGAGGGAAAAAAGGGATGGATTTCTCTCCTATAAGGAAGTCTTTCAAATCCCATGCTTCCTACAAGCACATTCGGAAACTATCCGGCGGAGGAGGAGGAAGCAACGATTCCAGCCACCACGAGGAGATGCCCATTCTCTCCCAAAAAGGGTCGGAAGATCACCGAGAAATGCAACTACAATCACACCAAATGAGAATCCTTGACTTCAACAACCCCCCCGAGGTCACTGTTAAGATGGACGCTGGAGGAGGAGGAGGAGGCGGCGGCAGTGACTCCACCTCTGACAAATTTCCCGGTAGCCGTCAGACGCAAGGGCAGCCGAGTTTTGATTTCGAGCAACAACAATCGCAGGCCACGGAGGATCCGCCGTCCAGGCTCATCGGCGAGTTCTTGAACAAGCAGAAAACAGCTGGAGGCGAGATTGCACTGGACATGGACATGGAAATGGATGAACTGAGACGTGACGGTAGAAACTTGCCGCCGTTCCCGGAGTCTCCGCCCGCCAAGCGCTCCTCAAGGGAAATCCGGGTTTCATTTGATCCTTCAGTCTCAGTTGGCATTGACAGTGCAACTGAATCCGTTAGAAGGCGGTACAGGGACTCATCAGAAGGTAGCAACGCAGGCTCCTCCCACGGCAACCACTCGAAGCAAAACCAACAACAACAACAACAACAACAACAAAGAAGAGAAGAAGTCTTGCGGTGCACGTCGAACGCTTCTTTTCGAGGCAAGTCCGGGCCATTATCGAGACTGAAAACAAGGTCCAGGCTTATAGATGACCCGCCACCGGACGAGATACAGAGAAGGTCGGGTATGATACCGAAATCCGGGCCAATGAGATCCGGGATCCTACCCAAGTCTATGGAAGATGACGAAGAGGATGATCCCTTGGACGACGCCGACTTACCCTTGGAGTACAAGAGGCATAAACTGAACACATTGACTGTGCTTCAATGGGTGAGTTTGGTTGCGATTGTAGGTGCACTGGTCTGTAGTCTTACCATTCCGGCTATGAGGAAAGAACGGCTCTTGGAGCTTGAACTGTGGAGATGGGAGGTTTTGTTGTTAGTTTTGATATGTGGGAGATTGGTTTCGGGCTGGGGAATCCGTATCATTGTTTTTTTCATTGAGAGGAATTTTCTTTTGAGGAAGAGGGTGTTGTATTTTGTGTATGGTTTGAGACATGGAGTACAGAACTGTTGGTGGTTGGGGCTTGTTTTGCTGGCCTGGCACCTCTTATTTGATAAGAAGGTAAGAAGGGATGCCAAGGACACTCTCAAGTACGTGACTAAGATTCTGGTCTGTTTTTTGGTGGCCAATTTCATATGGCTGATCAAGACCTTAATGGTTAAGGTATTAGCTTCATCCTTCCATGTTAGTACCTATTTTGATAGGATTCAGGAATCGCTCTTCAATCAATTTGTAATTGGGACGCTATCGGGTCCGCCGCTGATTGAAATACAAAGAAATGAAGAAGAGTTAGAAAGGACAACTGCCGAGGTTCGTAGGTTGCAGAACGCTGGCGCTACCGTGCCGCCTGACCTCAAAGCAGCCGCCTTCCCGCCTGCAAAGAGTGCAAGAATCATTCCCAGTGCTGGGATGCAGAAGAGTTTTAAAGGGAAAAGCGTTAAATTCTCGCGGCAAATGTCCAAAATGGGAGAGAAAAAGGTCAATGATGAAATCACAATTGACCACTTGCATAAACTTAATCCCAAGAATGTTTCAGCATGGAATATGAAGAGATTGATGAACATTGTTAGACGCGGATCGTTATCAACTTTGGATGAGCAAATATTAGGAGCAACCACTGATGATGAAAACGCAACAGAGATCAGAAGCGAACACGAGGCCAAAGCTGCTTCGAGAAAAATCTTTTACAACGTTGCTCGTCCTGGATCAAAGTGAGTTTAGTCTCATAATTGAATTGAACTTTAACGGGCGGGGTATGCACTGCTGATCTATCAACGATTTTGTATCTGTTTTGTTTGGCAGGTACATCCTCTTGGAGGATTTGTTGCGCTTTATGCAAGAAGACGAAGCTTTAAAGACTATGAGTTTCTTTGACGGAACGTCTGAAAGCAACAGAATCGGTAAATCGGCCTTGAGGAACTGGGTGGTAAGAACTAGACTGAAATGCCTCGAACACGGGGTCCAAGCATCAATTTGCTCAACTCTGTCTTTTTCTTATTATCAGGCAAACATTACATATGAATTGTTTAATCCCTTTCAACTGATTACAATACTTCGGGCGGAAAACCTGATTTTCGATAATGAGGGGAAGATTCATACGATCCAAGAATCTGGATAGACCAAGATTTACAAGTAGCAAAGAGGATTAAAAAGGAACCTTGAACTCATTTCATTTCATATTAGTTTAATTCAATCTGTCTCTCTTGGACGCACACGCCGTACAGAGAAAAGACGAGCCAATAGCTATCCTCATTGATCGAATTTAATTATTCTTTTCCTGTCAGGTGACTGCTTTTAGAGAGAGGAGAGCACTGGCATTAACACTGAATGATACAAAGACGGCGGTGAACAAGCTCCATCAGATGATAAACACGGTAGTTTCCATCATCATTATTATCATCTGGCTGAACATACTTGGAATTGCAACAAGCAAAATTTTGGTCGTACTAGGATCACAGATTCTTGTTGCGTCCTTTATTTTTGGAAACACTGCCAAGACGCTGTTCGAGTCAATTATCTTCTTGTTCATCATTCACCCCTTTGACGTGGGTGATCGGTGCGAAATAGATGGAATGCAGGTACACAATTTTCGTCCCGTGTGTTTTGCATATGCAAGTCTATGCGATTTCTTTCACCTGCCTTTTAAGTCCACGTTTTCTGCTTGTTTCAGCTCATTGTCGAGGAGATGAACATTTTAACCACTATCTTCCTCAAAGCTGATAATATGAAGGTTGTGTACTTTAATAGTGTTCTTGCTACCAAGTCCATTGGCAACTTCTATCGCAGTCCCGACATGGGGGATGCAATTGAGTTCTTTGTTCACGTGTCTACGTCAATGGAAAAGATTGCCGTCATGAAACAGAGGATAATAAGGTAAGTGGGGCAAAGTTGCTAAGCCTTTTTCACCACGCCAAGAAGCAGCAACATCCTGTTTAAAAAAACGCTAAATAATCTTGTTTCGCATATGCTACTGTACTGCAGCTACATTGAGAACAAGAAGGAACACTGGTATCCCAGCCCCATGGTTGTACTGAAGGACCTGGAAGAGTTGAACAAAATTAGGGTGGCAGTCTGGATAAGGCATAGAATTAACCATCAAGACATGGGGGAGAAATTTGCTAGGAGATCTATTTTGTTGGAAGAGATTGTGAAAATTTTGAAAGAGCTTGACATTCAATACCGTCTTGATATCAATGTCCTTAGCATGCCGTCTCTGAATTCATGCAGTCCTCCTCTCCCTAGAGATTCACACATCTAATACTGCAAGATTGCAGGCCACCTTTTGTTCACCAATTGGTCGGAATGAGCGTGGGCAGCACTTGCAAGATCAGTGAACTAATTGCCTACCCAGATCCACAAGTTCTTTCCGTTTGCAAGGTGATACTGAAGTAAATCAGTGACTTGAAGCAAATTGGAGAGCACTCTTTAAGCATCATTATCATTAACCAAACCTTTGTTGATTCTATGTGTGTTGAGTTCTGGAGGCTTAGGTTTTTCTGTTTTTGTGCTTCTTTTAAAGACTCTTCTTTCATATATGGGTTGAGCACTTGAGCTGGTGTTCCAGTCCTATTGAATGATTATTCTCCCGGCAAATGTACTCAAAAACATCAATTGACATGATAATGATACCTTTTCTTGTTTTGTGCTTTTGTTCCAATTCCCTCCCTTCCCTGAATATGGGCATAACTGTCAGTTGATTTACGCCAATCCATCTTTTTACGTGACCTAGGTTTTGGTTTACAAGTCTCCATCAAAGGCAGAAACGTGGAATTGAACAGAAGGTTATACTGAGGACTTCCAAGATCTGTTTCACATTCAGGCATTTACAGATTGCATGGTAAAGACAAAAACTTTTACAGTTCATGGCCAAGCTCGAACTCTGAGTAATGGACAAGAAAGATGCTCATTTTCAGAAACCCCAATTGGCCCTTAACCTGTTACATAGTCTCAATCGTGACCCAACATGAAAAGACATTCACCCTGTGGAGATTTGGCTCCTGCTAAAAAGAAAAATTGCATTCATTTAGCATAACCATTCTTTGACAGCCATCCCTTTAGCAACAAAACAACCGGTATTCTTCCTATCAATTCTCAATGGACTTCTAGTGCGAAGCATAAAATCTTTAACCATCGATTTAACTGGTGATTCGCCCCTAACACTGCTGTGATTTCCTGACCCACAAACCACTGTAATCTCTGGAGGGATTGCATTCTTTACTTTATTGGATAACTTCCTCATCTCCTCAATCCACTGCAACATTATCAAATAAGCTGAACCCAAGTGCATTGCATGCAAATCCAGCTTTGCTTCTGAAGCACTGCACTTCATCGCCTTGTTGAAAACCGACGATCCAACCAATTCTTTAACCAAATTTGCCTCATCTTTGTTCAAAACCTCAATCAACTCTTCAAGTGAAGTTGGAAGACCTTCCGAGTTATGCATCATTGCCATGATTGTGGGGCAGGAATTCAAGACCGAATTGTAAGTCCTTGTAGAGAAAGAAACATCCAAAGTCTTCATTTTTTGGAGCCACAAAACCATGTCAGAAAGTGCATGATGAGCTCCATAAGATGAAAGGATCATATTCGAACAGATTGTATCAACTCTAAGACATTCACCTTCCATTTGGACAAGGCACTTGCGCATATTTTCAAACAATCCTAACCTACCATAGCCATATAAAACACACCTGTATTCAAACAAAGACGGCTTGATTCCTTTCCCTCTCATTACACGAATCAAGTCCTCAGCTTCCCGAGGGCTACCCATCTCACACAGTCCATTGATCATCGACTTATAACCTTGGCGTTTCACGTAAACGGAGTTAGAGTCACAAACAAGCTGATTCAAACGAGAGAAAGAATCATCAAAACCTCGAAGCGCATTGTGTTTGGAGTGAGATTCGACCAAGTAGCAGTAGAAGAGAAGTAGGTCTCGCTCTGTAAACCGCAACTTTGAAATGGATTCGGAGACAAGATTGGCCGCGTCGTCGTGCTTGCCTCGTTTGTCGAGGAAAGCAACAAGTTGCGCCACCAGCTTTGGGTTCCACTCAAACCACGACGATTCACTGATCTTTGTGTACAACTATCATTTGACGCACACAGAAAAGCAGAGTGATTCAACCAGCCCTTGATTCCAAACTTAATTGCGACCTATATATAATAACATAACATAACATGTAAACTCACAGGGAGAGCAAGCGCGGAGAGGTGGGGATGAAGGGAGGAAACCGGGGAGAGAAGATGGGAGAGAGCATCCAGTGCCACTGATTTCGGTGAAGCCGCCACAAATTTCTTAATCAAACGGGCAGTAGCCGAGGTATCTCCGGCGGCGCTGCTGGTGGCCATGGAGGAGAAGAACCGCTGCCCTTGTTTGCTCAACGCCACCACACATACACATTCGGTTCTCAGCTTCCTTTTGCTTGGTGGAAGCAATCTAAATGATGGTCCCGGTCCTGCTGCCGCTGGCTGTGCTTTCGAGAGAAGCGGCAGCGGTTGTTGTGTGCGGTGGCGACGGTGGCGTTGCGGGTCACATGGCACGTGCCAGGAGCCTAGGCAACACACGTGCGAGTACATATGCGTTGCAGTAGCCTATGCCTGTTACCGGTGCCTACGGTATAACATGTACAACAATAAACTAACATAAACAGGATGTCATGGTGCCAAGGTAACGGGACCCACTTATATATTTGCACGTTAGACTGTTACATATATATATATATATATATATATATATATATTTTATACAATAAGACATCCTAAAATTATTTAAGTAATTAAACTTCAATTTATTTTAATATTATTGTTAGTAATTATATAAATATTTTATTTTATTAATAATTTAAAAAATATATTAATAATATTACATATCTTTATATGTAATAATTTATATTTAAATTTTTAAAATAATAATAAAATTAAAATAATTAAACTTCAAACTTCTTTTGCTAAGAGGCCGTCTTTCGTGGGATTTGATGATCTTTCTTGGGTCATGCTCCGACAGGGCGTTTGAAGGTAAGTAACAGTTAGCAATTGTCGAAACAAATCACCGACAGGACCCACCCCCACGCACCCACCAAAGCTTTACATTTTTTTAATGTCACCACCCTCAAACTTTACTTCTTTGGCCCTTCAAAATTAGGCTTAACAATGTTCAGAATAAGTACAGCGGACAGATCATCTACACACACACACACACACACACACACACCCCACGTACATACATGTAAAGCATACTCTTCTTTCGTTGTTAAGGTTAAACTTAGAAGCAACAAAACAATAACTACTACAATAATAAGGATTTGGGAGGACATGGAGGAGTTGAGAGTTTTATTTATTTGCATAAGAAAACCGAGCCCAACCGTAGTCACAGGTCCTTCCTCTTCTTGGACTGCCACTCTACTTGTACGTAGATTCCCTCTGCTTCACCGACGGGACCCCTATTATCCCTAATTCCCGCTATCTATCTAAATTTCTCCTATTTCGATTATTTTCTTCCCCTCTCTCTCTCTCTCTCTCTCTCTCTCTCTCTCTCTCTCTCTGAATTTTCATATATAGTCGCGGGAAATGACGAGCAAGAGGGCTAGAACGAGCTTGGAGCAGGCGGTGGTCAACGTTTGATAACGCGAGGTTGTCGAGCTCTCCACGCGGAACTTCGCCCACTGCCATCGCTCCTCTGAGGTCTTTTTATCCTCAAAACTTTTAGACCAACATTTATTCTTATTTATTTGTATTCTTCAAGCTCCATTTCACGGGCTATATATATATATATATATATGTCTGTCTCTTATACACATCTAGATGTGTATAAGAGACAGGGCTATATATATATATATATATATGTAGTAGCACCCCGCGATCAATGATCGGTCTTTCCCATTTATTTTCTATCTTCTCTAAGACAGAAGCAGCTAAGCTTGTATTCCTTATCCGCATGCCTTTTGTTCAGTTAAAAAAGCACTTTGTTTTTGGTCCCTTTCATAGCTTGTAGTTTCATAATGGTTATTTCATTACGAAATTTTGGACTACTTTGACTTGTAAACTCTCCCTTTTATGGTAAGATAATTGGTTAAGCATAATCTTGCCTTTTACCAGAAGCTCCATGTTCTCTTTGCCTTTGTTTTGGCCGCACTTCATTTCTACACGAATATCTTAGCTTTCATACCCTTTCTTCAATTATTATTCCTTTTTTTTTTTACGCAAATTTGCTTATTGTCAAAACCTATTTGAGTGATTTTGTTAGTTAGCTACAAATGCAGACTGTGATGGCAACTTAAGACAATGATCTTTATCTTTTCATGGAATATTAGTTCTTGTCAATTCAAAGCAGTGTTCTTGTTGACCGTCATAATGTGTATATTGATCATAATCTGTTGTGATGTTTGTCTGGCACCTGTTTATGGTGGTTGGCGATTGCAATGTTTGAACCTGAAATGGATACATTAGTTTCTCTCTTCTCATCGTTTTTACTTTCTTCCCTTCGTTTCCACCCTCTTCTCTTGTTTCGCATCCACTGATCATCAAATGCAAAAGCGGCTAGTTAGTTATTTCCTTAATTTTTCGTTTCTTTAAAATTTTTATTTTATTGCAAACCTTTTATCATATATTTACATACATTTCAGGATCTTGTACAGCGACTTGAGATCTACAAGAAGCTAGACAAGCACAATGATTGTGTTAACACAGTAAGCTTCAATGCAAATGGCAACATTATGGTGTCAGGCTCTGATGACAGATGAATTATACCATGGGACTGGGAAACTGGGAAGTGTAAAACTCTCTTTTACTTCAGGTCATAATAACAGTGATTTTGAAGCAGGGATTATGCCTTACACAAATGATTGAAGCATCATAACCTGTGCTGCAGATGGTCGGGTAATTTTTTGGTTTAAAGGGTGTGATACAGAATTCTGTTTGAGATAGTGCGTGAGCCATCACACATATTAGCTAAAAAATCATCTTGTTTTGAGAGATCAATTTGGGGGTGTTTCTCTGTAATTTAGATAACCTTCTCCATCACAAAGTTAATGGACAAGAAGTTCAAATCTCAATAATTTTCTTGGTCTTTTTTCTTTTGGTTTCTTTCAAGATTTAGGACTCACTCATATCCTCATAATACTATGTCTCTTGGAATTATGTATTGCCAACTCCATTTCAGCTTCAACTAGCACAAATTTTGGAAGGGCCAAGTGGAAACTGAATTGTTAGGAAGACATCAAGGAAGAGTGCTTAAGTTGCCTATTGAGCCTGGGAACCCTCATCTATTTTGTACTTGTGAAGAGGATGGACTGTTTGAATGTGTAAATTTAGATTGCCTTGTTAACTGTAGTTTGTACATATGTTGTCTCTTTAGAGGAGCCAAGCAACCTTGCATGCTTGAAAGAGTGCAAAAGTTTGTTGATCTATGAAGTCCTTTCATAATTTTTATTTTCTTAGTTGTGACAACATTTTTAGATCAAATGGCTGGTTGAATCTATCCGAGAATGCTTTTTCGAATATAAGAGAGTGGAGACCAGGCTTGTACTGTTTTCTTACACTTTATCCCTTCATTTGTGTTCCATTTTATATTACTGGGGTTATAAAAGTATGTGACATCATCATTGTTGTTGCAGTTTGATCTGAGAAGTAGGTCTGCTACGGAACTTTTCTCATGTCAATCTAAATGCAACTGTAATTGACCCTAGAAGCCCAAATCTTTTGGCAATTGCCCAGTGGGGGATGAGTATACTAGCCTTTATGATACCCAAAAGTATAGGTGGGATGCATCAACTAATTTTGATCAACCTACAAATTACTTTTGCCCCCCACATTTGATTGGTAATGAGAATTTTGGAATAATGGGCTTGTCATTCTCAAACCAAAGCGAGCTTCTAGTTTCATATGCGGAGGAGGACAAGGTGTCAGTATTTTGTGAGTGGATCTAACTGTGGTTGCTTGTTAAAAACGGTGGAGAGCTTGTTCGACTCATGGAGGCAGATCTTCTTGTGGTGAGCTGTATTGAACCTCATCCTCATATGACGGGTGCTTGCTAGCAGTGCAATTGAGAAGGACATTAAGATTTGGACTCCAAAAGCCATTGAGAAGGCTACCATGCCTTTGAAAATTGAATAGGTATGCATTGTTTATTAGGATGCTCTAATGGATCTAATCCATATCTTCAAAATTGTTCATTTGTATGTGAAGCTGAGGGCTGGAAATAATAAACTGATGAAAAGACAGTTTCTCTAGATACTCCGTAGCCCGATATGATATTTCAGTTTTGAAATTCAGGAAGACTTATCTATGCAACCTGAACACTACACACACACACAGAGAAGGCAACTTCCTATTTGATTATCTAATTTAACTAGTCATGGGGAAAGCAATTTATCCTTGTTGAGCCAGTGCTCCAACAAACAGAAAATGTGAAAATGTGGGTACTTTTTCAAGTTGACTTGTTTGAAGATGTCTCTTGGTCTGGGGTATTACTGTCATATGTTGAAAACTCAGGTAACAAAGTTTTTACCCCAGGTGTGACGGTGGTAATAGCTTACAGATTTGGCCACAATATTAGTGCTTCAGAGTATGTAGGTAACAGAGAAACTTATCTTGTAGCTTATGTCTCGGGAAGAAGTTCTTAAGCCTTATCGCATTCTTTGGTGATGATGGTGAAGATGATTATGATTTCCATGTGGATGCATTTTTTGGCAGTGGTGGTGATGATGATTTCCATGAGAATGCTTACGAAGATGAGGAAGAGCATGACAATGATAATGATGATAGCCATAATGGTGATTATGTCAATGACTGATGATCACAATGAGAATCTTTATGATTTTCTGGGTGGTTATGATGGTGATTCTGATTTAACCTGTGTGTTAAGCAGAAACACAAGGCTAGGGAACTGCTGAATCTACCACAAAATCATCGTTTACCTTCAGAACAGGACCTGATGGTGTCATTACTTACATTCAATGCTACCAGTAATATTTCTTCAGATGATTGAGGGGATACAACAAGCAATTTTATTTTGTACGGTATAAACATATTTTGGGTTGCCTCCTATATGGAATTGATCCACTTTTGCGATTCATATGTAACGGAGTGTCCCGTATGATGCACAAAGCACAGAATGGAAAGAATGACAAAGCAGATTGCACGTTTTCACCTTGTTGACACTTCCTGCAGATTGATGTCATCCTTGCTTCGTGGTGTTCATGTTACCTTCACGTGTGGAATTTGAATTTCGTCACCTTCTGGTGGGTCCACCATCGGTTCCATGAACGTGGAAGCTGTAGTCGATATTTATTAAGTGTTCATTGTGCTTTATTCATTGAGGATTGGCTACCACACTTTGTCATTACTTAAAAGAAAAAAAAAAAAAGTTTATTAACTGCAGACAAGGTTGAACGCAGAAAGTAGATTACCTGCTGCCTAGGGCACTTTCAGAACCAAACGGTCTCATTGATCGTCGTGAGCGAGAAGATGTTTATTGGATAATTGAAATGCTTGCTAAAGATAAGTTAAGTTGGTGAACAGAAGAACTACTATAATGAAAGGTTTGATACAGCTCAACCCATCGACTTAAGAAACAATAACGATTATCATCCAAAGTCTCCTTAAAAGGGGTCGTCTAGTGTCAACGTTTATGTTAATACGTGCATGAAAGATGATGAATTAAGCTAGTCTTACCTCTAAACAAATGTAAGTTCCCTGTACGAATTGTTGTTTCCTCCAAAAATGTAGGCTACGCATGTGACGTGAGGCGTAGAAAAAATTTACTCATAATTGATAACAACGTTTTATCGGCTTGCTTAAATCTCCAAGTAAACTATACCTTTGCTCGAAAATTGAGCTTTATTGTACAGGTTGGAAGCATAAAATAGTCGGAATGCCCAGATTATTTGTACATCTGCCAGTAGAAAATTCTCAACTTCTTGAGGGATGGAATCGAATCTGAAGAGCAATCTATTGGAAAGTGAAGTTTTCATGTATCAATGATGGAATTTAAGAATCAATTGAGTAAACCATTACAATAGGATTTGGACATGTTCCTGCACAAAACGGAAAATGAGCATCTCCAAGTATGCTTTGTTCATTCTTGTCATCCAGACTACTTCTGATCAGCTTTCATGTACATGTTAACATCAACCGGCGGAAAATTAGATGAAGATTTGTCCTTCGAACTAGCCCGGCTTCCTTTGTATTCTTCACTATCCCAACTAGATACAATTTTCCCATCCTGGTAGCAAACGGGCCAGAATTGAATGACAGCTGAGAGCTGATGCCTATGATTGTACTGCAATGCAGGTATCAACCTTAATCGACTACTACAGATTTTTTCTCGTTGCGACAATGGGAACTTCCACATTTGCACTTAAATGCTTTTATTGGATGATTCTTGTCAGCAAATTCAATTCCATAATCCTGAAACGATAACCGAAGGTTAGTCTGTGCTTTGAAGTGAACAAATACTTGAAGAATTTGGTCTTTCACAAAGAAAATATAGTGCACAAAATGTGGAGGATTACCCATGTCAACTCTTCCATCGGTTGTATGTCCCTAGTCGTGAAGAAAGCAAGCTGCATGATAACCAAATCAACAAAATCAAATTACCAGATACCACTTCAAGTGATTGAAGAAAGTATGGTGAAGAAGGAAAGAAGATGAACACCAATGCCTAAAATTCTCAGTATCATTTACATGATAATAGTGATGATCAGGTGTCTCCACTTCTACTGGGACCTCAATCAAGTTAGAATCATGACACCTGACAAAATCACACATGGTTATCAGTATAGATCCGCCAAAAAGAAGAAAACAAAGGATCAAGGCTATCAGATATCCAAGTCCATAATTTATGAAAGATAAAGAAGTACAACAGAATTGCATGTTTACAATTACTCTTGACAGAAAAATAATAAGATGCTACGCATTTCACAGGAAAAACATCAATCTTCCCAGAACTTTCTCTACCAAAGTGAGGCAGAGGGTACCTGTGATTGATAAACCTGCCAACATTTCCAAACTCTGTTGCATCCAAACAGAGGGCCTCTTCATCTTTCAATATTCTCTCGGATCCCCAATCAGCATCCAGGAGAACTGGATATGTATGCTTCTCGTTTTTAGAAGATCTTTCCTTGTTTCGATCATCAAGTTCCTTACTGGTCACAATTTCGCCTACATACTCACAAATGAAAGTGCCTTTCTTCAAGGCTTTCACTGATCGAAGACCCCATCCCTTCCCTTCAGGGGTTGCAAACACCTATACAATATGTAAACCTCATTCTGATCAATGTTGAAAAAAAAAAAAAAGAAGAAGAAGAAAGGAATTCATTGTATTACCTGCAAAGCCACTTGTATGCCTCGTTGTATGACACGATTGCCACAATTCTTGTTGCAACCACATTTAAACCAGCACTCTTTAACAAACTTCCTGGTTATATGACCCTCGCATGGCTTCATTTTCCTACCCTTTCGTAGCGAGTTGTTTTGCAGCGGACAGATTTCACAGTAATAGCAATGTTTTCTTTGAGGCTCCCTAGTCACGGCAATGCATTCATCTAAAAATGCTTCCTTTAGCAATCCCTCCTGTGTATAGGCAAACTCGCCTTGAGTTTCTGCAGCACAAGCACAAGGAAGGGCTGAAGACAGACAATCTCCATAACATTGTGCACAGCAATTGTCATCCGATATACGAGCAAGTGAAAAATTGATATGAGCATCATCATGAATAATGCTACTTTTAATGTACATAAAATCAGGCAACTCCAAATCACCCGATTCACTCAGCAAGGGAATTTCTATGTCCTCCTGACCACGGGCTATATCTTTGACGTATAATGGGTATTTCTCTCGAACAATAACAGTACCCATAATATGCCTCTTCGAAGATTGTGAGCCTCCTCTTACCTTAATCTTCACCCCATTTGATCTATCATCACCCTATCAAAAGAAGAAAAGCTATTATTCCGATTAAGATTGAAGATTATAACCAAGGCACCAAGAGCAATGAAACTGGAATACAATTAGGATCCCACCATCCAAATTACATCAAAAGTCTTCCTGTTCAAATTCTTTTTCTTTCTGGTTAATAAGAACCAACCAACGGAAAACAACAACAACCCTTCATTCCAAACTTAATTGACGTTGTCTACACGAATATTTTCTCATCACAATTGATTAGGTTTTCCGATAAAAAGGGAGAAAAAAAAAAGCAATAAAAATTGTTTTAATTGAACAATAATTGTGCGTTAAGGGGTTTAATGCGCAACAAGACTCACTCTTGGTTCCTCCAGTCTCTGATTGATTAGAATATCAATGACAGGTTTATAATTCTCTGCTTCAATGAGAGTCCAGTCATCGTTATACAATCTCGCTGAGTTTTCTCAGTGTGGCCTTGACCTGTTCTTCAGGAAAGCCAAATTGCGCCATTGCCTCGCAGGCCTCTGCCTTTTTTCTGTTGCTTTGAGCATCCCGTTTCATTGTCATTGGTCAGCCACACAGGCAGAAATCCCATGCACGCAATTCCTTGAACAGAACAGGGTTTTAGATTGCCGGCGGCGGATTGCGATCAATTACCATTATTATTGCAGTCAATACAGCAGTCACAATTATTACCACTGCAACGTCTCCCAGCTCCAAGGGAGTCAACTTAGAAGCCTGTTCTTGAGTAAACCATTTGGGATATCAGAAATTGGATCAAAACTCACAAAGATTTCACCTTTATCACCCAACAAAGCATTTCACGGTTAGAAAGCTGCTTCCTTTTGAACATTTTCCTGCCCTAGTTTGCAAAAGGAAAAGAAAAAAAACAATAAAAAAACAAAAGGCCATAATTTCGAGGGCATATCAAGATTGTTAGAAAAGATTCCAAGAAAACACTCGACTTTCCGCCCTCCATGCCCCAATGGTTACTTTCTTTCCATTTATTTACTTCAAGGTAAACACTGAACCAACCTGCAATCGGAGTAGAACGTAACGCACAAGATTTGCTATTCACTAAATCAATGACAGGAAAAGCTTAAAATTGTACCTATGTCAGGAACTTTTTAATGTAAAATTCAATCTAGACTAGCTCTCGGAAAGAAAGTTTATTAATTTAAAAAGTATTTTCCGATACTTTTTCTTTAAAAAGAAAGTTCCAAGTAAAATTTTGGTTTTCATAGAATTATTACGAATCTATCCTAAAAAGGCAAAACATGATTTTTTTTTTATTTTTTTATTTTTTACTGGTGGGAAAAAATATTTTTGAGATTGGGATCAAATTCACGTCCAGGTGCATCCCAATCCCAATTATATATATATATATATATATTTACATGCGTCTTGGTGCTTTCTTTTTTTCGTTTTTTTTTTTAAATTTTAATAAAAAGGCACTACTTCAGAAACAATAATACTGGGCAGCGCAATTGGTGGCAGGGAAAATTTAAGAACAAGCTAGTGATGAACATAAAAGGGCAAAAAATAAGAAAAAAAAAAAAGAAAGAAAGAAAGAAGAAAGGAAAGCGATATAAACACCAACATATTCACAATGAATTCCATAATCCTCCATGGCTCCTATTAATATACATTTAATAGAATAATTTTCTGTGATTGCTTACTTATCAAATTCCCGAAATTTATCTAAAACATAAAATAAAACAAAAAGAATAATTATTTACAAAAGTTGCTCCCATCTACCAGTCAAACAAAAATTTCCGAAGAGCACTCCCCCCACCCCTCTTTCTCTCTCTCTCTCTCTCTCTCTCTCTGTGTGTGTTACTCTCCCTCTCTCTATGTCAGTCAAGTCTCGTCTTGGTCTTCATCTTCGATCTCTTCTCTAGTCTTCCAAAAGGAGCTTATCAAGGGCTTCCAAACGACGTTGCTGAGCCACCCAAGGCACCCGCATTGGCCAAAAAAATGATCTTTCAATCTCCGGAAGAAGCCTCGGTCCCCAACCTCGACAGAGGCGGACATGGGCTGCAAGTAAGCCAAAGCAGCGTGCTTGACGAGTGGGTTCTTGATGGGTATCTCCTGCCAGCTGGAGTTGTGGGCCGTGGGCGAGAGGATCGATGCCGGCGGCAACAGGTCCTTCAAGCTCGTGTAGGATGCAGACTGAATCGCTATCATCTCTATGTCGGAGAGCTGAAGGATAGGAGAAATTTTATCGAACCAGTTGTGCGAGAGACAACTACTCGAGTTAGGCTCGAGACTCGTCTTTGTATCGTCATCTGTCGTTGTCTCTGTTGGAGTGTTCTTCTGGTCTAACAATATTATTGCAGATGGTGGTGTTTCCATAATCTAAGAGGGCCAAGCTAACTGTTTTTTCTTTTTCTTTTTTCTTCCTTTCTTTGAGGCAATAGACAGAGAGAGAGAGAGAGAGAGATTTTGTTGGACACACACACACACACACCCACCCACACACCCACACACACACAAATATATATATATATATATATTGGTGACTGCTTTAGTGTCTCTGCTTGACTTTTACTGGAGATGGGGGGTGGGGCGGGTGGACAGAGGTAACTTTATGCCGCTGAATCTCCTCGTAGGTTTTGGGATTCTCGAGTTGGATTGGATTCCCCAATTGTTGGTACTTACTCCTGACTTACTAGACTATAGGAGTCTCTCCCTTTCTCTACGAATATATATGTGTGTGTGTGTGTGTGTGTGTGTGTGTGTGTGTGTGTGTGTGTGTACGAGTCTGTTCACTTTAAGGTCTCATGTTTTGGTTGTGTCCTTAAAAATTAAAATTGTAATTTGTTAACAAAGAGTAACTCCTCCTCCTTTCTAACTTTGTGAGAATTGTAATCCTATACCGCTGCTGTTGACTAATTGTATTTGTTTTTTTTTTTTTTTTTTTTTTTGGGTTCTAGTTGACATGGGGAGGGAGTCTTTTTTAGGTTTGGTTTTTAATGCCCATTGAGCCGTGATTAACAACGCAACGTTGAGTAATTGCGAAATCTAAGACCCTCCAAAGATAAAAAAAATTCAAAATAAAAATTCTTGAGATGCCCGTTTCTTCTTTTAGAATTTGCCTCATTTGAAAGTAAAATTTGTTGTATTTTAAATCACCGAGACTTTGATATTATAGTAAATTTTTTACCCACTTTTTTTTTTTAATATATATATTCAATAAAAGGAAATATATATATATATATATATATTAAAAAAAATAAATTGAAAACTAAAACAAAATCCATGATGATATCTAAAAATAGTATTAATTAAATCTAGAAGAAGAAAGTATTGAAGTGAAAATCCACTCTCCTCCCAATTTCTTATAACAGTATTAAACACAGTAAGTATATTTCTGTACACTTTTTTAATTTAAAAAAAAATTATGAAATTTTTTTGATTAAAAATTTTGTAATATAATTAATAAAAATTAATTTTTATTTTGAATGAAAAAAATTAAGTGAATATAAAATATAAATATGTCATGAATATTTAAGATAATCTTACTATTTTAGTTTAGCTAAAAAATCAAAAATAATTTTAAATTTTTAAAAATACTTAAAATTTTTATAATTTTATTTGCATCTCCCTAACTTATAATCAAACTCAAGTAGTAAATTATTATTCATAATATATATATATATATGTATTGAAAGTAGCAAAGTAAGTAATAAACAGCGGGGCATTCCAGAAAAACAAGGAACGGGATGTCGCGTGCGTGGAGTTGAGAGGAGCGGGCAGTTGAGTTGAGATACAAAACGGCGCGTGACGATGGAATAAAAGGACGCGTGCGGGGAGGCCAAGTTTCACGGTCACGTTTCTGACTGTCAACGATGACACGTAGCCAACAAACAGCTCCTTCTTTTTTTTCTTTGTTTCCTCTTCTTCTTCTTCTTGTTTTCTTTTTTCTCCTTCTAATATATATATATATGTATGTATTGTATTGTATTAGCTTCTAATGGTGAGTTGTTGGCCATGCATGTTTTCTTTCCTTGCACACTCGAACAACATCGCTTAGCTTTGTCTGGCCTTTTCTAATCTCCTTTATAACTTTGCGGGTTTTCCTTAAATCGACCCAGCCCTAAAGGGGTAGGGGAGGTAAAGCTTCGATTTTTAGTTCATTTCGCCCATTCCATTTGTGATTACTTTACTGATTAGCGGTGTTTTGTTTTCAATCTGTAATTTGGAAGTTTGGGGAGGGGTGTGGTTGTGAATTCTGTACCACTGCTCTTTTGGATGACAATAGAAGAAAATTCCGAACTTTGGGATTGTTCTTCTCTAATGTTTTCCCTTCTTTAATTACTCATTCATTGAATTGCTGCTTATTCCTATTGGAGGAACTACCAATCTCTATTGAGCATTTACATGAAATGCTCTGTTTGGTCTTCGTATCAGCAATGTGAGAAATTTCTTTAGGTAAAAAACAAAAAACCCATGTTGGAGCTTGGTCCATATGTCAGATAAAAACATGTGCAATCCTCCGTTCAAACAATCCCATTTGGGCAACGCCCCTCCTTTTCCCTTTTTCTTGGCTTTAGATTGTCCTGCCTGCTTCAGTTTGAATTCCCAAATCGTTAGCTTTCTACTTTTGTGATTGAGGATTTACATATTTACATGAATGAAAGTGATCTATGCTGACCTCTCGTCTCTTGTCTTGGATTATAAGAATGTCTGAGTGAGGGGTTTGGCTGGACGCAACTGAAAAATACTGTGACATAATCGTTCACAAGCTAAAAAGTATTATAATTGCTTCAGTTTTATTTACAAGCGCGTGTTCACTTGACTGTGAATTAATTGTATTTTATGCATACTCTTCTTTTTAAATTTCTGTTTATGTAGTCTGATGTTGCTCGCAGAAAAAAAGGACTTCATTGGATAAGCAAACTTCCACTCAGATGGTGGAGCCAAACAATGCTGAATATGTGGCCTTAGGGGAAGCTTCTTCTCCCAGTTTACGTAAGTTTCGGAAGGTTTCAATCCTACCCCTTGTTTTCCTTATCTTTTATGAAGTTTCTGGTGGCCCATTTGGTGTTGAAGACAGTGTCAAAGCAGCTGGACCGCTCCTAGCTCTTCTTGGTTTTCTGCTATTTCCATTTGTATGGAGCATCCCAGAAGCCTTAATAACTGCAGAAATGGGTACCATGTTTCCAGATAACGGTGGGTATGTTGTCTGGGTTTCATCAGCCTTGGGTCCTTACTGGGGCTTTCAACAAGGTTGGATGAAATGGCTAAGTGGGGTCATAGATAATGCACTATACCCGGTTCTATTTCTAGACTATCTTAAGTCGGCAGTTCCAGAATTAGAGGGTGGGTTCCCTAGGATATTTGCAATTCTCATCTTGACCGTAGCTCTAACTTACATGAACTATCGGGGCTTAACAATAGTGGGATGGGTTGCCATACTTCTTGGGATTTTTTCCCTTCTTCCCTTTGTCTTCATGGGATTTATATCAATTCCGAAACTGAACCCTTCAAGGTGGTTTGTGGTTGATCTGAACAACGTTAATTGGAGCTTGTACTTGAATGTTCTCTTTTGGAATCTTAACTACTGGGACTCCATCAGTACCCTCGCAGGTGAGGTGGAACACCCGAGCAGAACCCTTCCAAAAGCTCTCTTTTATGCTCTCATCTTGGTTGTTTTTGCCTATTTTTTCCCTCTCTTGATTGGTATTGGAACAGTTCCACTTGATCGGGAACTATGGTCTGATGGATATTTCTCAGATATTGCTAAGTTACTTGGAGGTGTATGGTTAAGGTTGTGGATCCAAGGGGCTTCTGCTTTGTCAAACATGGGCATGTTTGTGGCTGAGATGAGCAGTGACTCTTTCCAACTTCTGGGGATGGCGGAGCATGGGATGCTTCCTGAGCTCTTTTCTAAGAGGTCATGTTATGGAACCCCACCAGCAGGAATTTTATTCTCTGCATCAGGGGTCATTTTGCTCTCATGGTTGAGCTTTCAGGAAATTGTGGCTGCAGAGAATTTCTTATACTGTTTTGGAATGATTATGGAATTTATAGCATTTGTGAAACTGAGGATGGAACACCCAGCAGTAAGTAGGCCCTACAAGATACCTGTTGGGACTGCTGGAGCAATTTTGATGTGTATTCCGCCCACCCTGCTAATACTAGTAGTATTGGCACTTGCTTCACTCAAAGTCATGGCTATTAGCATGGTTGCTGTGCTTATAGGGCTTATAATGCAGCCTTGTCTTGCATACACTGAGAAGAAGAGATGGTTTAGGTTCTCAAAGAAACCTATCCTTTCAGACATCCATTATGCCAATCACCAGTGTAACGAACCGTGAATGGCAGGGATGATTTTTCTTTTCACCGTGTAATTTGTACCTGCACAATGCTACCCTTGTTTTCATTTCCTAATTGTCTTTGTGTTTAACCACGCCTTGTGGTGTCTTACGAAATGCTGGTTCATTAGTAGTGATAATGTATCGTCAATAGGAATGTGCGAATCAGTCATTGGATCAACTGTGTCCCTACCGGACTGATATCAGACCCAACAGTTGGTGTGAGCATTTGCTTTTTCAAACACGCATGCCGCATCGGAAACTTGTCGGTTTGATGAACGAAGTTGCAAAGCAACAACTTCGACCTCTTCATCTTTAACTCTTTCGCAGTCCATGGCATAAGCTCAGAGCCTGGCTCCAATCAGAATAGGATCATGTAGCCATTTACTTGGCACTGATCCAATCAGAATAAGATCATGCGGCCTTAAACTTGGCACTTATCATTCTCGAATCAATATTGCACCGGATGTTACAAAAGCGTATTTGACACCTTTTTGTTGGTGAGGCGCACACGTATATCATATTGCACTGCATCGGGGGGTTATCCTCTTGGCTTGTATCTCTAAATGAGCTGTCTCTGTTGCCAGCTTGCACAATATCGAATAGGGGTACGCAGCAGACACCCGGATGAGAACAAGAACAGGAGGAGGAATCCCTTACGGTAGTCCTTTTATAGCGACTCTTCCTCATCGGTTATTACAACTCATTTTGTCGAATATAATTTTAGTCGTCGTGTTTTGCTTCCTTGGACGGACCAAAGTGCAATAAAGATGTATGGAAAAGTACGAGAAAGTATCTGCTCATTCCTTGTAGGATTAGGAGAGCAAAACACAACTAAGCACTTCCCAAGAAAAGAAAAGAAAATGAAAGAACGCGGGAAGGGAAATATGGGGTTTCAAAGTAACTTCCCAAGAGACCTTCCAAGGAAAATGTCTCTTCAGCATCTCTTTGAGTTGGATCCCCACAATCACAACATCAGCAACAGTGCAAGTGCCATGATCCTCAGGAAACCTGCTTCTGACGCAGAAGATGATGAAGCTCTATCAGATATTTCTCGCTGCTCCTTTGTCTTCACTTTCACCGATCCTTGGGAGTCTCCCTCGCAGCAGGAAAACAAGCGCTTGAACCTCATCCGGCTCCTTGCTATGGTAAAGTCTCCGAACAAGGCATTTACCAATCAGATTCTACGCCCTCTTGTGTCAATGCTATCGGTCAACCTCTTTCGGCATCTCCATCCATCTTGCAGCCTTTCCGCAGCCTCTGATTTGCCCGAGGATGAGGAATATATTCTTTCACCTGCCTGGCCACACCTGCAAATTGTTTACGAGATCCTCCTCGGGCTTGTGCTTAAAATGGATCCCAAGTTGCTATGTGAATACATCGATCAGCAATTCCTCGCCAACCTTCTCTCCTTGTTTCAATCCGAGGACCCCAGAGAACGGGAGAGTTTGAAGAATGTTTACCATCGGATATATTCCAGGTTCACCTTCTACAGATCATTCATGAGGAAATCAATGAATGATGTCTTCTTGTGCTATGTCTTTGAGAAAGAAAGGCACTGTGGGATTGGTGAACTGCTCGAGATATGGGGAAGCATCATTAACGGCTTTACCGTCCCACTAAAAGGGGAGCACAAGCTGTTCTTAATGAGAGTGCTTATCCCTTTGCATAAGGCTAAGGGTATGCAAGTCTACCATCGGCAGCTCTCTTATTGTGTTAATCAGTTCGTGCAGAAGGATGCAGTGCTCGGTGGGATTGTTATTAGAGGAATACTAAGGTATTGGCCAGTTGCCAATAGCCAAAAGGAGGTTTTGCTTATTAATGAGCTGGAAGAACTGGTGGAGAACGTAGATCCTGGTCAGTACAGAAGGTTGGCGTTGCCTCTATGTATCCAAATTACAAGATGCTTGAACTGTTGGAATTCGCAGGTCACACAATTACCCTTTTTCCTTCGTTTCTGCCAGATATTAACATGGCAAATACGTCCTTAGATTTTTATGCCAGAAAAGTTTCTATCCTGAATTTCATGATCTAATCTGTGGGATAATGGTTTTCGAAGACTCTCCATGCTCCTAAGACACGGCCCATTCAAGTGTTAATGACCCCCCAAATACTGAATTAGGCATCATAAAAGCTAATATTTAGTTTCTCGGCAACTTTCATGGTAGAATGCTTCCTTCATTCACGAATTTTTCATGCTATATGTCACGAACCGTGCATGTACAGAGAGTAGCTTACATTGTTGATCGAAAGCCAGGTTTTAATTGAAATTCAGGTTGCAGAGCGTGCACTTTATGTGTGGAACAATGAACAGTTTGTGAAGATGGCAACATTAGCAATGGAAGAGGTGTTTTCTGTGGTGGTTGAAGGCATGGAGAAGAACCTGAAGTGGCATTGGAGCAAGAGTGTGCAGCAGTTGACGGAAAATGTGAAGGCAATGCTGGAGGAAATGGATCCAACTCTATACAAAAAGTGCCTCCGAGAGATCGGACACAAAGATTACTTGGCCAAGCAAGAACAGGCCAAGAGGAAGGCGAAATGGGACAGAATAGAATCGCTGGCAGCTAAGAACGCCCAACAGTGTATGTACGTTTCACATTTGTGACCAAAGGAATCGAACTAAGAGCTGAAAATCACTACTCAGAAGCATTTTGAGACTACCATCGCAACGCTTTCTTGTTATTTATTATAAAATGTTCTTTATTACCAACTATGGACTGGAGACGGAACAGCTGGCAAGAGTGGCAAACATTTCAACGTCAAATGAAACTTTCAGCTTAAGGCAGCGGCCCCATCAATACATACACTGCCAAGAGATGATCTTCCGAACATGTAGGGACCACTAATCCTTGTCCAGCTGATTGGGTGGCTGAGTAGGCTAGGTAGACAATGCCAATAATATATTATGTTGCATGTGAAGAAGACAGTTTCTAGCAAGAAGTTCCAGTAATATCAAAATTTGATGAAGACCCCCTTGTGCTTGTGCATGGGTTTAAACCGAACATTATTTGCACTATTTTACTTACTGTTATGTACACGGATTGGCTTTCCTTTGTCTTCGCTCAAGGTCCACCAACCTTAAAAACTTGGAACAAGTAAATTGGATGGGTGGAAATTTACAATCCAATTTACAAGTTGAGTCGTGTTTATTGATGGATCAGGTTAAAAACAAAAAAACAAAGGAAAAAGAAAAACACTCCCACCTCCCTTTTGCCAATCGGAAATTCTGACCAGACCGAAGCATAAATAATTTTTTGGGCCTTGAGCCAAATACCGAAAGGGGGACCTTGGTCTAGTTAATGTAAAGAGGCCGACATTAATCCAAATTACTCGGCCCAAAAAGCATGATGGGATAAAACTGCCCCACCACCCGTCCAATCAATATCAACGTTCATTTCTCTGTTTTCTCGCTCTCCACCTTCCGCTGCCCCCTGCTTCCGCTTGCGGGGGTCCGTCATTGGCAAGTTAACGTTCTGCCAATCTCCTATCGCTAGAATCTATTTCTTCATGTTATTGTAGTTTGTTTTTTTTTTCTTTCTTTCTTTAATTAAAGTCTTGAATTTTCGCTTTCAACTTGCTAGGCTTACAAGATTGTTGGGCTGTTCTAGAGTTCTGTGTCGGGAGAATTGTTTAGTCAAAATGAAGCAGTTTTGCTCCTTAGAACTTAAATTTGTTGTCTTTAACTGAAATTATGAGATGGGTCAATCCGCAAATCTTCGTTCACAATATCTTCAAGTGTTTGTCTTTTGGGTCTGATTTTTATTTTATTTTTTGCTTACAATTGCAAGTTACCATTTTAGGACTAATTTTCTCTGCGATTTTCATTCTATTTTGTAGGCTTGATTATTTGTTTCTTGCAAGTTAAATCTGTAACTCGGAGCTTTTTGATATTGCAGTGCTTAAAAGATGGCCATTGTCTCTGGATCTCTCATATGTTGTCCAGGTCCCCTTTATTCTTTATATAACTTGGCTTCTTTTGATCATTTAGTTTTTGACTGTTATGCGAAATTAGTTGTTTCTTAATACGCTTTTCGCTGTTTTATGCAGGTTTAGCCCATGCTTGTTATCCCAAATTACTTTTTGACATCGGAAGACCTAATGAAATCAGGTTTGGTTATTGCAGTGCCATCTGGCTGGGATCGAGAAGGGTGGGATGGCCTTTCATGTTCTTACCCTTTTTCTGGGTTTTTTTATTTTCTGCTAGTGATCTTGTCGTTGAATATTGGAGCTTGTTCTTGTAGATTCCTGGAGAGAAAATCCAATATATTACTGTAGAGCAATCTCGCAAAAATCATGTTTTGGCTGGAATGAATCATCATCAATTGAGCTATGAAGATGATTTGCCCGAGGAGTCTCTTTGGCTGAGCCTTATTAAGGAAACCATCTGGTATCACAGACTAAGTATCTCTAAACTACCATCCCAGTTTTACATCTGTCATGTTGTCACACTTAATTTTGGTGGAATTGCATCAGAATTTGGACATTTTCTTTGGCATAAATTATGGTTTTGAAGTTGATATCTAAACACTTTCCAGGGGCTTGAAATCTTTGGTTGAATTTCTGATTGAGCAGCCTAGTCAGCTGAAGTACATAGAGTGGCCAAGCTTCCAAAGCACGGTATGTCATGTGAAAGTTTACTCTACTATAAAATTGTAAAATATACATGATTTGTGTAGAAACAAGCTGATATGGTACCTATATAGAATTTTTTTCTTGTCATAGAGATGCCTAAAGTCACTGTTCCATCTAGTTAAAGTTTGAACTTTGAAATGCTATTTGAAATATCCTTATTTTCGTCATTGATTTTGTGCAGCTGAAGACTGCTACTCTTAGTCTAGTTCTTGTGACATTGTTCATTGTCGTACTATCATCAGTGGACTCTGGCCTATGCTATCTGTTGGCTCTGTTTCTAAGGAGAACCCCTTGATAGAAGACCAATTTCTCATGAACAGTTGACCTTCATGAGGCTATTCTCAATTTTCAGCCAGTTTCCCTATTATAACTGGAAGCCCTAGACTTGCCCCTTAAGTCACCCCCTTGTAATGTTGTGGATTGAGTTCCTCCAGAAATCTGTCGTCGATGAGGAGCCTGTCTACCAAGAGGTAAAAGGTCATGCATCTCGGGCCCTCTTATGGTGAGGCCAATGCACGAGAACAGATTATGAACAGGTTATGTAGCCATTTTGGGATTTTAAGGGCCAAAGACCCATGCGGCTGCAGCCCTTAGAAGTTGCAAGAAACCAACGTTTGGGAATTTGCCAGGTTTTGACTGTTTAATTTCAGGTTCTGTTATCATTGCTCTCTCTCTTTCTCTCTCGTCATTCTTCCACACTGGCGTTGTACTTTGTATGATTGTTAACCTCAGTTAAAACCGTGTGTTGAGAATTTGTTTCAGATGAGCTAGGGTAGCTTGCATTTTCCAACAAAAGTTGCCTGTTTGAGCCATGAACATAAACCCTAAACACGATTTGGCAGGACAACTCGGAAGTACCCAGTCTCCATACAAGCAAGCGTACAACTAGGGCAACCAGCTGGCGCCTGGTTTCATCCTGTTTTGGATCATTAAGCTGAATGATTAGAGGTTACTGCTATTAACCATAAACTGGGTGAGATCTTTCAGAGTAGCACAAGGGATTAGTTGAAAATTTAAAGCCCTTGCATCTGGATGCTTCAACGGGAAATATGCAATTGTATGCTTTTAACTAGGAAATTGAATTTGGCAAAAATAACCACGAGATGCATATCACGGAAGAAAAACATTGAAATTTAAATACCAAGAATAATGTATTGCTTCAGTAAACTCAAGATCTAATACGTGATACATGTTGTACAGAGTCCTTATGTTATTAAATGGAATCAGAACCCTCAATTCATCCTCTCATGCTATCCTATTTGGTACAGACCTTGATGGATGTTTCATTGATTGGGGGAACCACACAACAACCTATCTTCTGATACTGGAAAATAAAATTAACCCCCAATGAAAAGAAAATTCAAAAAAAAAAAACCCAGAAGAAAAAGAAAAATTTAAACCTTGATATAAGAAAAAATGCCTCAAAAACATTGGAAAGACAATCACTCTACACCATATCTATGATCCAAACACCAATCCAATGTCAACCAATGAACCCATTCAGCTTTGGACAAGCGCAAATTGCCTTCCAACTTTGAGGAGTCAGTCATGTCAATAACGACGCTTTGCCTGGCAAATCATGACCAAACCTTGGTCTGTGCTTTAACTTAATCATGTGTCCAGCTGTTCGGAAGAAGCATGAAACGACATGCATTTACACAACTCAGGAGGACTACGTACAGAAGACTTCCAGCATGGAAAAACACAATACGTTATACTTGATATTTTGACAACTTCTCCTTCACTGGGGGCTCCAGGGCAGACATATACTGATCCCATGCTCCATTCCTAAGCATCTGCGATCCATTAATGAAACCAAGTTGTCAATTAATGTTGCACAACTTTTTTAAAAACATAGGCAAACTTAAAGCACATAAGTAGTGAAATATGGAAGCCTGAGTACTAACTAGCAAACAACTGTGCACAGCTCCTCAAGAGAAAGATGCATACGAGTGAGGCAAAATTGCTATGCACTTGATAACCAATTAGAATTTGCTTCCATCCCACATCCATTTCCAAAAACATGCAACTGAAAAATTTTTAACCAATTTATGGGTAGATGAAGGCAGTGTAATCTCCTCCAAGGAGGAAATGATAAAAAAACATAAGGCATTTGTGGATATATTTGAAATTGATTGCGATCGAAATATAAATTTAAAAATTAACACAGATGCTCTTTGAATTTAAGGAAAATTTAAGTGGACACAAATAGTTTTTATACTACATTGATTTTTGTAGGTGATATTAAATATCTTGTATGTAGTATAAATACCTTATTGTGTCCACTTGAGTCTACCACTTTTGTGTTCACTTAATCAGACCCTTGAATTTAATAAATCATACTATACATCCTAGAAATAGTAAAAATGTTGATTTTTTTGTCACTGGCCCAAGAAAAAATACATCAGAATTATTCATTTCTGTCTCTTTCCATGTTTCTTTTTTATTCCTCTGCTGGAAGAAGAGAGAAGAAAAAGAAAAGCAATGGAGATTGCAAGTTTGCCTTCCAATGCCCAAGTTTGTGGGTTTAGAACTCAATGAATTTAGGTGCATCAAATACAAAACAAAGAAAAAGAAAGAAAGCATTGCCCACCTGCTTATAACCATGCAACACCTGGCAAACTTCATTGTGCAGGTCTTCACTCCTTATTTCCTATATGTCACATTATGTCAAATGATTGAGATGTTTTTGACCCATGAAAGCCCCAGTTTCGAAGACAAGAAGCAAAGAGATTCTTACATGCCAACTCGCAATAGCTTGGCAAATGAAAACAAGTGAACTTAATGCTCCGGATGGATTTGCTCTGACCTGAGGCCATTGGGGGAACACACAAGTGTGGTTTAATTACTAATCAGAATCTCATGGTTTAGTGGGAAGACAGAGGCATACCATTGCACATAAACCTCGGAAGGCGTCCTCCTTCTCGATGTCATCCCGTATACTGCCATAGATTGATCCATATTACTTACCAAATATACTGACAAGATAACTCTTGCTGTCAGCAAATCACTCTTGAGAGCCAAGGGAACCGGTACTTACGTAGACAAAGCAATGCACCATGCTTGCATGAAATGCTCCATGTGTGGTGCTACAACCTCAGGGCAAACCCAAGCAAGCCGCCCAAGAGTGATTGCACTATTCTCAACAAGTGACTTATTCAGCTCCTGCTCCAAATTGAGAAAAGCAATTATATTTTTCTTATAAACTCTCTCTAACAACAATAAAAATAATAATGATTCAAGAGACAATCACCTGAGGGTGTTGAAGTATGGGAACCAAGTAAGATATAACAGTCATAACAATAGGAGATATTTCTTGGCGAACCTAGAAACAGTAATAGTCATTAATACTCAATAAGTTTTAATCATGAAAAACTTCCAGAAAACCAAAGTATGGAGAAATTCATGCACTGCATCCTTATTGGTAGAAAACCAACGAATGAAGAAAAACCAGAACAACAAAGTGGGCCAGTTTAGTTAATCTATATCTAGCCTGCTACATAGCCAAAACATACCTTAACTGCTAATTCTCCGATAGCCCAACATGCATTATTTGCCACTGAAACAGTTTCCATGAGTTTAGCAGTGTTCTGTAAAGATCACACATTAGAATATATATGCAGCAAGCCAAATGTTATGTTTAGAATTGAAGAATGGGGTTCACTAACCAATTGCTTTGCTGCAACATCAAGAAATTCTGACAATCGGGGGTGCAAATGAACAGGGCATGTCTGACCAATATCACGAGTCATTTTGACATACTTAAATAAGACTTCAAAATAACAATAACAACAAAAAAGGACACAACTGAGGTTCCAGCCAGCACTAACGATTGGTTCATAATTCTTATAAGTACAATGATTTAAAGCTTCATTAGTTTAGCCAGATGTATATTAAACTTACCCTTGCAAGGTCGCCAAGGAGCGCAAAGGCACTTTGCCGGATATCTGAAGCATCATCCATGCAGCATTGTAGAAGCAGGTCCCTCAAATTACTCTGTGAAACCTGCATATGAAAACACCCACTAAAGTCTATTCTACCACAAGCAAAGTGCATGGCTTCAAACATCCACATTAAATATGGGACAAAGTGCTCCCCAATATCTGCTAGTGATCATTATGAATGCATAGAACCAATCATTGGCACCAATATCCAGAATGACTGGGCAAATTGGTACAATATAGGAAACTTTATATACTACCAACTGAACTTTCAGAATGCATTATAAAGCCAGGCAGAAAGAAAGATCAGAAAGAATAAACCTATAATACATTTAAGGCTATATTCCTTTGCATTAACCGAGGATATCATATAGACAGCTACAAATCTCAACCTACTTCCCAATGGAATAAACTAAACAGTTTAATAGCAGGGGCAGAAATATGAAGGAAGAGTAGTACCAAACTTTTAATCCCACCATCAAGGCCCTCTGCAAGTCCAGAGAGAAGATCCAGACAGCAAACAATGAATTCTTTATCATATGGAATCCCAGCTGAAGTAGGATCAACCTGTAATAAGGTTTCAGAGAATTCCAGGGTACAGGTGTTAAAGAGAAATTAAACAGTTAGAGAAGCAAAATCAATGAATAACTTGCAAATCATGTGGCAATAGGTGCTAAAAAATTAATTGAAAATGTACATAACTTCCATTTGAGAAAAGAGTTCACTGCATGTATAAGTTTAAAGTATGATAGCCCTTTGTTCTTTTTAACTAGGTATGAAACAACCCTAGTCAGAATTAAACCCAGTACTACACCACACATACAACACTAATGCAGCAAATTGCATCTCACAAACAAATGGGGATAGTAAGACATCTTGATCATGAGACTGATATATTATTGTGCATTGACAATTTCTGTCACTCAAATGAATGTGGAGAACTAATAATAGGATACTATTGAAAAATTAAAATTAACATTGTATATTTACCATCACATTGTGCAGGTCAACAAATGAAGTTTTTTGAAAGAACAGACAACACTAAAGCAGAAACAGATTACTGTAAAAGCCATATATCAAAATTCCAAACCTTCGCATGCTGTTGGCCCCGAATGACATTTATGCACCTCTGGAATACAGGTTCAGCAAATTGAGAGAATCCTGTACCCAAAGCCTGATGAAAATAAAGCACTTAATTGTTTGGTATCACTGCAATTTCAAATAGTAATTTAATTCTCATTGCACCTTAAACACCAAAATGCACAAGGTAGTAGCAAGACTATGGACATGAAGCCATAAATTCCAGTGCTAGAATGTAATAAACTTGATGAAGGATTTAAAAAAGAAAATTCTCCAATTACACATAGTGCCCATATTCCTAGATTCTGACCACCCAATTATACTTCTGAAAGCTAAATGTAGAGTCATGTCTCAGCTTCCATTGAATTGATCTTCTCTACTCATCACATGTATGCTTAAATAATAAGACTATGGACATGAAGCCATAAATTCCAGTGCTAGAATGTAATAAACTTGATGAAGGATTTAAAAAAGAAAATTCTCCAATTACACATAGTGCCCATATTCCTAGATTATGACCACCCAATTATACTTCTGAAAGCTAAATGTAGAGTCATGTCTCAGCTTCCATTGAATTGATCTTCTCTACTCATCACATGTATGCTTAAATAATAAGTGCATCAAGAGTGTCAAATACCAAGGATTAAACAACTTGCAAGATCTTTTCTAAAAGATATGTCAAGCCTCTGTGTGATTTACCAAGCCACTCATAATCAGATAATCCTGACGCTTATCTATAAATTTGGTGTGCATGCACATCTTTTGTACAAATTATTGTTTAGACATGCTATTAGCAGATGAGATTTAGTAACTGACTTTGCACCTATGGAACTACTCATTTGCAGGCCTTAAAAACATAAGAAAGTGCTTTCTTGAAAATTGATTAGCTAGAAGATTATGAATCTTACTAGCACACCTAAATTACAATCTGAGTACTGTCTCTTTTTGGATACTCTAGTATCACTAGTGAACAACTCAAACTCCTTTGGAGCAGATTGTTATCATAAGCAAAGACAAAAGATATATAGCAAGGGAAAAGTAAACAGCAATTCATACCTGTGCTATGGATGTAAAGCATTCTAACAGAGGAAAAAGATCTTTGTCTGAATCTGAAAGCTGCTGCCACTTTGCTATTAGTGGTGGCATCAAAATGTTAAGATAAGTGGGCTGCAAATCAACAAGGCAGCCAATGTAGTTAAAACTAAGTTTCTTATGGAAATTAATTATGGATTTACAGGAGAAAAAGTGAAAGAGAACAGGTCAGTGGGGATTAGTACATACCTGATTTAATTCTGCTCCAACAGCATCTGCAAGAGTTCCAATAGCATCATATACTATTCTAAGATTCCGCCTCTGGATCAAATAATAAAGCACAATATCAATGTCCTTTGTGAGCTTAACTAAATGTTAACCACCTCACATTTACTGATTTTAAAATGGAAGATGTCAAGTATACACGAGATGGAAGAAACCTGATATTTCCCAAAAGCACACATAAGGTGCTGCAAAATAATTTCCAAGCGTGGTGCCAACTCTTCAGCAGCCTCCTGCAGAGAGACATAAATTATTAAGTTCTTTGAAACATACGCAACCAGAAAAAACATTGAAACAATTAAGATGCATTTCTTGCAATGACCTCTTCGAGGGTTGCAAATGCAGAACAAGCAGCTTCTTGCACCCTCTTGTTAGTATCCAATATTCTTCGTAAAAGACCCATAAGAACCTTGTCAAATTGCTCATAGCCTCTTTGATGGCCACTTTCCTAACAGATACAAAGAGAATCAGGTACAAAATCAAGAGCATCGTGCTACACTGGAGGCAATTGAGCACAAAATGAATGCTTGCTTTCTTGTGCATTATGGACTTAGCAAGATGAAACTAAAAATGTATCAAACTGAATGCCCATACACCTGTTGTGAAAGGCAGCTGAACACTGACCATACCTGAACAATGTATTTGCTGAATCGAGAGACCGTCCAACAAGAAATACTCCGTATAAGCGGAAACTTATCATCCAACAAAGGTATGAGAAAATCAACAATCTGCATGATTTCAGATAATTTCTAAGGCAGTAACAAAGTAAAATAATCACAGCAAGCAGTACACAAGAATTAAGAATTTTCATTCCTAATAAAACAAAGACAACATTCTAAGCCTCCCTACTGACATAATAAGTGGATACGTGAGGGACAAAAATGACACTGAAACATATCCCAATTTAAACACAGGTGCAACATTGAAAGCGCCTTTTTTTTTTCACAAGATTTAACTGGGTAAACAAGAGCCCAAGGCTGGTTCACAAGGGAAGCATACAAGAAGCAAGATACAACAGGGACTACATAACACAATACAAGAAGCTAAAGCCTCAAATTCATGCTACATATTAACAGTTAAGAATCATGTGGCGGATGCTATCAACCAAGAATATTACATTGCTAAAATAGTATGTTTCATCCCCAAAATTAAATGTTTAGTCTGCTTAAAGCCCCCTATTTTCTCCATGGTTGATAAATACCTAAATGACAGTAAAATGCCTACCCAATGTTGTATGATGGCTACCTAACTGGGAAGGATAAATTATGCTTTACCTGAGGCAAATTAGGATAAAGACCATTAATGCAACCCTCACCCACAGCACCAATAGCCAAGACAGCTGCTTCCCTGTCCTTCCAGGCTTCATCGCCAGTGGCAGCCATCTTAGCCTGCAGTTATTTTTGAGGTGAAAATGGGCACAAAAATAGCACTTTTCATGACTGGGTTCACATCGAGTAAAAACTGGTTGAGCTCTATTTATTCCAAATCCTTCTCATCACCCATAAACATCAATATAATCAACAGACACCATTGCTTTTCTTCTAGGAAAACTAAATTTGGACTCTATAATTCCACTCAAAATTTTAAGTTGCAAGTGTAATCACAAGATGCAAATAGAAACTTCTGTTTATAACTAGAAGGAGCAAGTGGCAGAGTAATGTGAGCAAGTAGGTTACCAGATTTTAAATAATGAGAACATTGAAGCAACATTTGCAACTCCTCTGCTGGTAGTTACATAAATATCACTAAACAAATGAGAGAACCCCAATTCCATTCTGCTCTCATGGCAACATTTCTTATTCACTTTTTAGAATTATAGTCTAAGACACATAAAGACATGTCTATAGTTCATTCCTTTTCCTTTATTATTAGTTTTGCAGTTGCGAATCATTATTGCTGTACAAACTTAGCTGCAGGTGCTGTTACAATACCAATGCTGGCAACAATTTGTATATTTCATCCAGAGCTTACCATGACATTAAATAAATGCAAAGAGAAACTATATGAAACATAAAATTATTGCCTTCACTTTAATGATAACCAGCTTGCATGATCCAAACCAAGGTTTTCATCAGAGAATCATGTGATTTCTAATGAACCAAAGCAATTCCAGTCGTTAGTTTTGCCTACTACTGAGGGAAAAAGGGAACTGAGATGAAATAAGGGGCCAAACAGCATCTGATCTACTGTGGGGCAAAAATATGGAAAAATGGTTGACTGTTTGATATCCCTACTAATGCATAAAGCAAAAATGAAATGAAAAGTAAACATATTTCAAAACCAGTGCATCTGGAACCAAATAAAACTATTACCTGAACAACAGGCATCAATGTTGGAAGAATCTCATCTCCAAACACATTTGAGAGAATATCAAGGGCAGCTGCACTGCATTTTCTTAAATTCCACACGTTAACAATGTCATCATCCTGTTAATATACGAAACCAGTTATTTGTAGGCTTTTCAATGATGAACCCATCTTTCTACATCAAAATCATGCAACAGTTTAGTTGTATATGCCAGACAATAATCTGGCCAATGTCATTATGAAATTGTAGACACCTAGGCAACTTACATCATCTTCCAAATTGTCTGATCCATGAAATCGTGACGAATGAAAGCGAGGTTTCAGATCCTGCAATTTGAAAATCACCTCAACCAAAGAAGAATTGCATAAAAGGATGATAACAGCCTAAAACATAAAGCACATCAAACCATAAGAAGTAAAATGAACCTGATCACGGTCTGGAAGTGACTCATCCTCCTGCAACAATGAAGAGATTCCAGATAACCAAGGGTCATAAAAGTGCTAGTTATGATGCTCTAAAAGGAGATGGTGATGCACTAGAACTTAACCTCAGCTTCAACAAGTGACTCATCATCATCAGCATAGACCATATTTGACAACAAGACCTGGAAAAGTTGAAACACAAGTGAAAAAATGCACAGGACTGAAAAAAATCAAGTAACAGCACAAAAATAAACAAGAAGAACCAAAAAAACTACTACACCGGAATCAAACGTGGCAAGAATTCTCTCAAGTTCTCTGGTGGTAATTGCGCCTCGCAGTAGGCAGACCTGCATAATTTGCATATTGTAACCATTAAGGCCTAAAAAGTGCACAGACTTCCATTTATCATTTAAGGGTTGACTGATGCAAAACACATCTCTTATTTTTACATGAAAATACTTATTGCTTTCACAAAATTAACAAGTGTTTATGAATAAAGTATCAATTGCAATTCCCCCACAGGTTGCCAATAAAATTTTGATAATGTAAGCTTTATCACCTAATGCTAGAGAACCAACAGGTTACAAAGTTTATGTTAGATCTCCATTCTATCTTGCTCAGAAATAAATTTATCAGGTAGCACCTGGTGCCTGAATCTGGGTCTCCAAACAGGAATTTTAAGCTATAAAGAGGCTCAAAAGATGTAATAACAAAGTGAAGAAATACCAGAATTCACAGGCTTCCAGAGCTACTTCATCATCCCTGTCCTTGTTGACTCGCAGAATGTATTCAATCACATCTTTCAAATGTGGCTGAAGTTTGTGCAGAAGTTATGTCGATGACAATAAAGATGGAATAGAGACAACATGAAAACCAAAGTACAAAAAGCTGAGATTGTGATGTTAATTGAGATGCATGATGCAAAATGAAAGTGGTGCAAAACAACCATCATTCAACGAAAAAATGGACATGAAAGACAAATAAACTATTTCAGCCAACAAGACTCACCTCCAAGAAAGATGGATGGACCTCTATTAGCTGAACAAAAGCTGCACAAACCTGTTCAACAAAGACAGAAGACATAAAGATAACTAAAGCTAACGTTATGAAACAAGTCATCATCTTACAATTCTTTTTATACATAAAAAACTACAAAAAGCCCAAACATTGAGAAGAACATAAGAATGCTAAAAAGATTAACTCATCTTCACAAAACCCACAAATAACCAACAAAAAAATTCAAAAAACCCAGGCTTTGCTCTTATGTCAATAGCAATTTAGGGCCAAGGTCCAAGAACAAATAGCTAAAGAAGCAATTACAATAAGCATGTGAAATAAATATTTTTACCAATTTCCTGATTTCTGCAGCAGGGTCATGAGCAAGAGCAAACAAACCCTGGAGATATTGATTTATGGATGTGTAAAGAGCCTGCAACCAATTTGCACATAACATTACATCTAGTCATCAATATTAAAAAAACATAAAAATCCAGGGGAAACTGCCAATGTCACTTACAGCAGGCATCATCATAATATACTGATTCACAGAACCCAGTGCAAGCTTTCTCAGTGAGGTGTGTGGTGACTGGAAAAACTGTTCATCACAAAACCAGGTTAAGATATTCCTCCTATGTAACAAGGCAAACATAGACAATCAATTTTATCATTGGGAATAATCATTTTACCTGATAGAATCGAGGAAGGAGTAACTTAATTGGGCGATCAGATAATCCAGGCACTTCCGAATCCAAGACCTGGGGGATATCCTCACAAATCTGAAGGGATCAAGTTACAAGTCAGGTGATGAAAGACAAAGTAATGACAATGAAAGCAATGGTGTTTCAGAATACAATTTTGGAATAATTAAGTTACGAACAGGAGCTTTATAAGCAAACCTTACAACAAAACAGATGGTGATAACAAATTGACATATGACAGAAGCTTATTGTGCAAAATAATAATCGTAATATGAAAAATCTTTTCTGGCATGTCAACAATATTGTTGGGTGCTTTGCTTAAAATATATATATTGTTGGTTGCAAATTTTCCATCCTCACTATATATTGGTAAACTAATATTGCACATACCTTAGATAAAGCATCCATAGCACCTTCCATGTGATTTACATCATTACTGTCCAGACAAGTTACAAGAGCTTGCAACAGCTCAGGCCATCCTAAAATCCCCCCTAGTTGAACAATAACACTTACAATGGTCCCAACTGTGGACCTTATATGCCTATCAGTGGCTCCTAAACAAGACAACAGCTCTGATTTAATGTATTGTTGGTGTGCAGGAGCCATGGATTTATATGCATTTCTGAGGTTGTTCTTCAGCAGCAAACCAGCAGCTTGTCGAATCTCCACAGATGAACCCTGTCAAAAGTTCACACAAAAGCAATGGCCCATCCTTTAACATACAAGCATCAGAAGTTCAACATTACATCGTATCTGAAGATGTCTGTGCAGTATCCAAAAGAAAGAAATCATCTCTCTCCCTTTCTGTTTTTAATTTATGGACATTTAAACAGAAACAAATGTTTAAAGTTCAGCCAAACAATTGTAATTTCACATCAAAAACATTAAACTAATGTTGGTACAACAGGTTCTCCAATTAAGATACTAAAATACCATGAGATCAATTTGTTTTCTTGCACATACTAAGATTGACCTTATTATGATTTTTCACTACCTGCAAAGAAACTCAAAACCCAATTCATTCTCTTTTCCTTTCCAATTTCAATTCCAGTCAAATACTCATGTTATTACATTTGGATAGCTTGTCAAGTTGCCTTTATCCTTTTCCAGAAAAATCAGATTACTTTTATTATGACATCTAAAATAGTGCTGCTCCCCCCCCCCCCAAAAAAAAAAAAAAAAAAAAGAAAGAAAGAAACATGCCAGAGAAAACCAAAAAGAGGGGATTAGAAAAACAGGCAAAAGACATTAAAGAAAAACCAAACCATCCTTGTAATTTGTAAAGCAGCACAAGAACTAAAACAGACACCCAAAAACTGAACTCCCAATCAAAATCATCCAAGAAAGAATAAAGAAAACCAAAAAAGACTCGAAGACCAAAAAAGTAAAATAAAACAGAAGGTTCACAATCAACACGGACATCAAGTTCCCCAATCAAAGATCATCCAAGAAAGACTCAAGAACCACAGAACTAGACAATCCAACCAGACCCCAACACCAATAAATCCAATAAATAAAGGAAAAGAAAGAAAATCCACCAGAACGTTCCTCCTCTTCTTCTTTTTTTTTTTTTTTCCTTTAAATTTGTTTTTGACGAGAAAGAAGGAAAGGCCAATTGAAAAGAAAGAGGAGGGGCTACCTCAGCACGGGCAAGGATGAAAGCGAGGTAATTGTTGAAATCGGGGAACTGAGAATAGTGTTGGAGTTGCAGCCAAATCTGGGACTTATCAGCAGAGTAAGAGGGAGAAATCTGGTGCTCCAGCAGTCCACAGATCTCCTTCACCCCTTCTTCCCGAGGCTGCCACGAGCCTCCTGCCGCCGCCGCCGCTGCCATTCTCTGATTTTGACTGCTTTCTCGGACACAAACACACAGAGATGTTTTTTTAGTTGGCAACGAAAGAAGACGAAAATAAAATTACTATTACTTATATTATTATGATTGTCCCCGTCGCTTGTAATGTATATGTAATATATATATATATATATATATATATATAGACCACAGTAGTCACACACACGGCGGTACGCTGTTACCACTTCTTCTTCTTTCAATTCTTTTATTCTTCGGCATCCATGTTGTCGGAGGCAGAGTGGAGCGAGGGCGTCCAGACCAGAGAAAAATATATTATTATTATTATTATTATTACTATTATATCATAATGAAGGATAATTTCTTAATTACATTGCAAAAAAATTTTATTTTATATTATTTATAGTGATACTTTACATTTAAAAAAGAAAAAATTGCAACAATTTTTTCTTTTTACATTTTGGTCATTCGGGTTTACCAAATCCAATTAACCGGCTAAGCACACATTGTAACATAATAATTTCATTGACGACAGTCGTCAAGTCAAGAGATATTGATTCAATTTGTTTTTTTTTATTTATTTTTTTGGAATTTATTTTTCAATATTATATAATCTAAATCCGTTCCAAGAAACGGGATTATGGATGGTTTGGTTAGCATTTTATACAGGGTTAGGATGTAGCCAGCCGCCCCTTAGACCCTTCCTCAGCCATATGGGGTGGTGGGGGTGGGGGTATGCGCTTGTAATTTTCCACCCTTCTTTCTTCAATGATTTGACCTTTTATTCCGTAATAAATAAATAAATAAAGGTTTGGATATCCTTTCCTGATCGATCTTGTTTGTCAGTATGTTAATAAAGTTAAATGCTGTACCTTCTCATTGCAAACGAAAATGGGGTGCAAAAAGGAAGCCATATTTCCAGTAAGTCGATTCTTTCAAGCAATATTATCTCTTTTCTTTTCTTTTTTGTGGGTTTTCTGTGCTTATAAAGAATCTTTGTACAAGATTTCCAATTATTACAACGCCTATATTCTTTACTACACTCATTTAACCTGTGTATCAACAACACACCATCTTTTGTTGGGGGTGGGGAACAAAGAGAGAAAGAAAGAGAGGGAGAGAGAAAGAAACATCTCTGCATAAACACAACAAATACAACCTGGTCTCTATTATTATACCGTAAGTGAGGCACCAAAATCTTTATGCAATGGGTGGCAATTGCATATCTTTATAATTGTGCAAAAATCTTTACGACTCAATTCAATGATTATGATTAGTATTATTGTTAGCTGCGTATCATTACCCACTCTGTAAGTGAATTATGTCAAGTCAAATGATGCATTATGTACAACTCTCATTCCGAGTTGAAGAAATACAAGAACTTAGATGCAAAATCCAAGCAAGAGAACAAACGGTGCTGATGAAGGATCTGGTTGAGTTGAGTTGAGGGTATTGCCAGTGCCTCGGGGGGCCTCTGGATTGACACTTTTGGGTGCTTCTCGTTCAATGCTCCTTTTCCATGCAGTTAAGCCGGAGAGGCAAGTGCAGTGGCAGTAATCTGGCTTCCCTTTCTAATAAAGGTTATTGCTTTTTTTTTTTTTGGTTTCCCAAATTTAATTTGATTTGTTCTGTAACCCCACCAATTGATTTAACATTACTCTTTCGTGATAAGTCAAAGATAGCACAATTGATTTGTTATCTATCTGAATAGATATAGTGTTTTTACGAAAAATTGAAAAAATTTCTGTGTGATATTTAGCATTACTCTTATGTGTGTGTGAGAGAGAGTCAAATTGAAATAACTGCATCTGGCATAGCGTTTGGGAGGCCTGGTCTTCTTGGATTGCTTTAGGTGAAAAATTCTTGGTATAAAAAGCCTCTACTTTACTCAGTTAATCAGGATAAAACCAGTAGCCAAACAGAAAGCATGCAAATAATGTGTGTGTGTGAGTTTTGGCCTTCTCTTGGAAGAGCTAGGATTTATTTTCTGCTGGGTTCTTACAGTATGAGAGATACAACAACAAATCCTTAATCCCAAATTCATTTAGGGTCAGCTAAATGAATCTTTTATTGCCATTCCCCTTTGTCATGCACCAGATTTGGCATAAGGTCTAAAAAAGGAGTTTGATTTGTGGTTCTGCATCCTGAATTTTTTTTCCTTGTCTTACATTTTGTTCAAGCAATTGTGAATGAGATTCAAACTCAAGTTTTGATGCAGCATAGCATGTGTTAAGAAAGTACATGGTGTAGGGACAGCGTTCATATAACATGTTTTATTATGGATAAATTTATTGGTGGGTGTTAGGAATAGGGATGATCAGCAGTCGATGCTGTTAGGTCCATAAGAAAATATGCATAGAATTTCATAGATAACAACAAAAGAAAAATATGTAGTTTAGGGATAGCATGAACACAATATTTTATCATGGATCAATTTTTTTGGGGATGACAGATTGATCAGTCAACAATGCTGTTAGGTCTGTAAGAAAAGATATATGCACTTTTGTATAGGACATCGAAAAAAGAATAGATAATAATACCAAAGTATGGACCACACTGGATCTGCAGATAGTTATCGCGTGGAAAGAATACATTTACTATTGCTTAGCACAAACATCATTGCAGTATACATGAGGAGGCTGATGCAAACAAGCAGAGGAAACGACATGCTCAACCTCATTGATTACCATATGAAAATATACCATAATGAGGGAATAGAACCTTGGAGTTCAAAGAAAAGTACTATTAGCAGCAAGAAGGGAAATTCGTGTGCTCGGTAATTCGTCTCTTTGAAGATACCTTCTTTTGTTTCTGTGCTGAGTATTGACTGGAATTTATTAAAGTGCAGATGCACCAGATAGAGCTATTATCATACATGAACATGCATAAAACATTGAACAATCTGTTCAGCTGCTTGTGGTTTAATGAGGTCAACCTTGTCACTCCAACAAACCAGCTGAGCTTTTGCTATGTTTTCTTTAGACTAAAGGAGGGCATTCAGGTTCTTTATGTTGCCAAATTGTGAGTACAACTCTTTATTCATATTGCAACTCTTTATTCGTATTGCACCTCTGCACGCTAGAGAGCATTCTTCAAAGGTAGATTGGGTAAAGAGCTTGAGCAAATTAAGGGAAGTGGCAGCAGTATGATAGGGAGCAGAGGTGGATTAGGCCTGTGGACTCCTTATCCAGCAAACCTTGATTTAATAACATCGGAGGCAGGCTGACATTTTGTATGGTCAATTCGGACGCAAAATGTGTATGGATCTCTGTTCCTGCTCGGTAGGACGAGAGAGTGGAAGCTTAGAAAAAGTCGGGTACATTGCAGGGACAAAGGGGGAAAATTATGGCTGCGCCAACTATGTAGATTCTTCATGCCTGGTCACCCGAATATTCCATTTCTAGCCTTCTCTTCTCAAGCTTGACTCTCAGAGTTAATCAGCAGTAGAATGGCATATCATATCAATCTTGTCGTAATATAATCTTACCTCACTATACGAGCCAACGCATTCATCATGGATTAAAAATGCATTCCCAGATTTTATATACTTACCAGGAAACTGGACCTAAATATCACAGTTATGATGCCAACCCAATTAAGGAACATCGGATTTCAGTTCATAAATCAATAGAAAACTTGAAAGGAATAATGGAGTGAACGACAAGAGGAATCCATAACGATGGGACATAAAACAACGGCATTACAACAACAATCTCTCACAAAGGCCTTAACAATGTGCAAGGCAGCCCTCGACTAATTAATAAATGCGTATCAGCAGCTAATTAATAAGTTACAAAATCGCAGCTAATTAATAAGTTACAAAATCGCACGAGTCCTCACTGGAAGAACATAGGCATTAACCGAACCAGCCAAGCAACCTTGATTTTTTTTTTTTTTTTTTTTTGATAGGCCGAGCAACTTCCTATTTGGAACCCAAAATAACAACCCTCGTTATTGCTGCTCGATAAAGACGAGATGCAAATCTAGGAGTGAACAGGAAAACAAACGAATCCTAGGCTCATCCCAAACAAAGTAAAGCAAGGTTCTGGAGAAACTTCTTTCTCAATTAGCTGAGTCTCGGCTATAGAACTGGTCAAGAGTCTTTGCTGGGATACGGTGTAGCAGTTCACGAGGGAAGATGCGGAGCAGTGTCCATGCCAAATCAAGTGACTGGAAGATGTTGCGGGTGTCATAAGCCCCTTGTGTGACAAATTTCCTCTCAAATTTGTCCAGGAATTCCAAATATAGCTGTTTGCAAAAGAAATCTTGTTAGTCTGCTAATGAACCGCAGAATACAACAAAAATGAAATCTTTCATGAGAAGAAAGGAAAAGGCACAGAACCAGGTCTTCAGAAGAAAGAGCTTCTTCTCCAACAACAGCTTTCATCGCCTGGACATCCTTTCCAATTGCATAATTTGCATAAAGCTTAAATATCAAACAGAAAATTTCACTTAAAATTTTGAGAGTAAAACAAGGCAAAAAACTGAAAGCATGCTGCAATGACTACCCAAATCAGACCTGGTTGGACACATCAGCATGATCCCTTCGAGTCATCCCTTCACCAATTGCACTCTGCAATGATAGCAATACCACTTGAGATATGCCTAGAGCTCTGTGGTTTTCATGTAAACTGCAACTTTGCACTAGACAACAACCCCCTCCCAACACCCCCCCCACCCCCCAAAAAATAAATAAATAACAAAAGCTTCAGGAAGATTTAATTTTACCTTCATTAGACGAGACAAGGATGGTAGGACATTGATTGGAGGATTTATCTGCCCAATTCAGATAGGTCAATATTCAATCAAATATCTCCCTTCCAGACTACAGAAATATTATACATCAGAATTGGACATCATCCTAACCGAAATGATGTTATGCCCCTTGTTGGCAAGGATCTCAATAGGCCAAGTTCTTTGCAAAAAATGGTGGCCATAAAAGGATTACAACAATACAGTAGCATGCTCATAATGCATGTTGAATCAGATTAATATATTGAGGCATTCAAAATCACAAAAGGACCAGCTGACACTCTGTTCCACCTCCATGTCTCCCATCAGACCACCATTCAACAACATGTTATACAATATCACATAACCTCACCTGCCTATTGTGGAGCTGCCTGTCAATATATATCTGTCCCTCTGTAATGTATCCCGTAAGATCTGGGGTAGGATGTGTTATATCTGGCCAAAGAAGATACTCATGTTAGAGCAATCTATTCCAACTCAAACAAGGATGGATATGCAGTAAATCCAGGGCTGTTTGAAAATACAATACCATCATTTGGCATAGTTAATATTGGAATTTGTGTGATGGAGCCTTTCCGCCCTTCAATTCGTCCAGCACGCTCATATATTGTTGCCAAATCAGTATACATATACCCGGGATATCCACGCCTTCCAGGTACTTCTTCTCGGGCAGCAGAAACCTGCAGTAGCAGTCACATGTTAATGGTTTTATCTTTCAGTGATGTATACAAGAGTACATAAACATCAAATTTTTATCTTCCAGCTACAGAAATCTGACCACAACCACTAGATGAGGAAATGACACTGTACCATAAAAGTTAGTGCTTCTAGAGTGTTTACCAATATCATTGAAGTACATCCTAAACAGTGCAAAGTGAAGACTAGTTTCTTCTCACCTCACGAAGAGCATCAGCATAAGAACTCATGTCTGTAAGTATCACAAGAACATGCTTCCCACATTCATATGCCAAGTATTCTGCAGTAGTAAGAGCAATACGAGGTGTAATAATACGTTCAATTGTGGGGTCATTTGCCTGTATGACAGCATGGCAGAATAGACATAAATTACCACTTAGCATACAAAAAATCAGGTTTTGGAGCAATCAGCATCAAAAGTTTCGTATGTTCACAAGCAAAATAAATAAAATTACCAAATTCAGAAAAAGAGTAACCCTCTCCATTGACCCATTTTCCTCGAAATCGCGTTTAAAAAATTGTGCAGTCTCCATGTTTACACCCATAGCTGCAAACACAATAGCAAAATTGTCCTCTTCTTCATCCTGAAAATTACAGGGCAAATTAATCACCTAGCTATGATTGTGAAATGCATTTTAGACCAAAGTTATAAATAATCAGCAATGAAACAGCACCCTCATACTACATTTGTTAGGTTCTTCAAAACCAAATTAGCCACTTAGGTCTGCAGAAATTTACCCCAAGAAGGTCGTTAGACATCTCCAATCGCTTCACCAGACCTGCCTGGCGACAAATTTGGGCAGCTATTTCATTGTGGGGAAGACCGGCAGCAGAAAACAGAGGAATCTTTTGTCCCCTAGCAATAGAGTTCATGACATCAATTGTAGAAATTCCAGTTTGTATCATCTCTTCAGGATAGGTTCTCTCACTAGGGTTAATAGAACTCCCTGTATAAGGCATATCACATATTAAAGGTGTAACACAAAATAACAACAAACTTATGGAAGATTCAAGAAAACCCACCAGATATATCCAAGTACGCCTCAGGTAAAATAGGAGGACCATTATCGATAGGCTTCCCAGAACCATTGAAAATTCGCCCAAGCATATCCAATGATACGGGAGTTTTCAAAACCTACAAAACAGAGGGAGGAAAACAAAGTTAGGAAGGGAGGCTGACTTAATAAAATATAGTACCATGTGATAAAAAAGATGTTCTATGTACAAAACACTACAAAATATTCAATTTGCAACATAAATAAGATCAATTTATAGAAAAAATTTGTCATGCGCATGTTACATATGAATATGCAGATAGTTTCCCAAGCAACTCAAAGAAGCTTTCTGAAACATTTACGTTATGGTCTGGACGAACTTAACAGTGCCTTATTTTATTTTAGATTGCAAGACCAAGAATAAGAAAAATAAGGTTTATACCTCTCCTGTAAATTGCACGGTAGTATATTTGTTATCAATCCCAGACGTTCCTTCAAAAACCTGGCCAACAAGAAACCAAATCAGCAATGCATTCAACTAATAAGCAGGTGCATGGCTTTCATACAACAAGGCGGACAAGTCATCCACTAAAAAATGCTCATCTGGACCCTTTCCCAACCCCAACAAAAACAAATAAAAGGAAGCAGGAATTCTCTATTTTGAAGCACCTATACTTCTAAGACAAAATACTAAATTTTAATGCATTGTTTTAACAGAACAATAAATCAGTTTACAGAAAAGTTGTCAATCAAAGGGAAATGGTAATCACCTGTACAACAGCTTTCTCCCCATCAACTTCTAAGACTTGTCCTCGCCTTGTTGTTCCATTCCCTAGACGAATATTAACAATCTCTTGATATTTGGGTCCCTAACATAGTATATATACCAAACAATGCATTAATCAACAGTTATTGAGGCAATAAAAATAATGCAATAAAAAAAAAACACAAGAAGGATCATAACTATGTACCTTAACTTTATCAAGTATAACAAGAGGTCCAGCAACACCAGAGACAGTTCTGTATTCTGCAAAACCAAATCAACACAATTTTCAGGGTACGAGAAAAATGACTCCTAGTGATAACTGCTGAGTCCGGTTTGATTTAGAACATTACGCAAGAAAAACAATAAAGTGAAGGAAGCCCAAAGCTTACCCATGCCAATCTCCAATGTCCCCTCCTCCATATCGTGATTGTCTTGTGCCACACCCATTTGACTAATAAGCTTCATTTTCAAGGTAGAACACAAACAGAAATGAAATCAGAGGCCGCACATAAAAGTTGTAATATTTACACTCTAAACAAACAAGAATCGCAAAACAGTTCTCTCAATATAGCTACAAATTTTAAGGTTAACGAGAAGAAGAAAAAAAAAAGTTAAAAGCACGTATCAAAAGCAGGCCTTTAGAGAGAGAGAGAGAGAGAGAGAGTTGAAAAGAAAGGAAAGAACAGAGTTCAAACATGACCTAATCAATTTAGAATGAGAAAATTGAAAAGACCTTCAAAATTGTTAGTCTATGTATCTATCCGATTACTCTCTCTTCTGTTGTGCTCAATTAGACCACTGTACAACGCAATTGATTAGGGCAGGTCGTCATGAAAATAAAGCCCATTAAATAAATTAAAGGGAAAATGGACAAAAAAAATAGGGAAAAAAAAGGAAGAAGCTTGATTTGGGAACGAAATTGAAATTGAAGTCAAAGAAGAGAGTGAATCGGCGGGAAAAAAAAACTTCAATAATTAATTGTTAAACTAAAGAACACCCAACCCAACCCGAATGTTTATCCAATGGAAGAATCGAGTAAAAGAAATAAAGGACCCCAAAAACATAATTAAAAAAAAAAAAAGAGTAATCGATGCGGTACGATTGATTTTTCATGGTGATTCAGTCAGAGTTTTCCATATTTTCAGATATTTTTTCATCTTTAGTAGGATATGCTGAACGTGAAACGTACCGGTAAGTGGTGAAGGTAGAGGAAGCGGAGAGGAAGGATTGAACTGCGAGATAGAAACAGAGATCTGATGATTCCTTTTTGATTGTTCCGTTTTTTCTTTTAATCAATCATCCACTTCTTTTCCTTCAGTTTTTTCTTTCTTTCGATCAAACAACTAAAATATATATATATATATAACGCATGTCTATCATAGGTTGAACGAAGTTAAAATTATTTGTATATTATTAAATTTAAATAATTTTTTATATATTTTAATAAATATAATACACAAATTAAATTTTAAATTAATAACAAAAAAATTAAATTATCATTCGATATCATCTTGTCTTATTTAATATTTTATCATTTATTTAGTTTTTAGGTGTCTAAGGGCATTAACGTAAATTTCCTCATAATTTTTATCATTGGCTTTTATTATCATTCTCGAGAAACGAGACCGCCCCCGTCCAAAAATGAAAACAATTTCACGGTGCTGTGGCTGTGCTTCATGACCGCGTTCAGTCGGTGCAGGGAAATTTCGTTATAAAGAATTAAAACAAAAAAACAATAACAATAAACGAGAAAATATGATAAGAGAAAAGCCGCGAGAAATTTTGTTCCCCAAAATAAATAAATAAAGAAGAAACAACGGAGAAATCTCATTTTCAAGAACAAGGAATAGAGGTCGAATTATTGATTTCGGTGGCAATTGAAGAGTGGAGGACCCTTCGGAAGCCTCAATTCCCTTTGAAACAGCCATAAAGAATGGATCTTTATTTCTCCTCTCTAATGATTTTCACCCGTTTAACTATATCTAAATTAAGCAAGTAAAAGTTGAAATAAAATTGTGAGATATATACATATTATTTCAATTTTCCTAAGATTTTCACTTATCATGCTGTTTCATGAATTGGGTTGATGAGCATATTGTTAGACAGTGTACGCTTAATAGTCTTTCGTTTGATTTAATTTTTCGAGACCTTTGGTCCTAACCAAAATTACAAAACAAGATGCTTCCTCCGACTGTCCACATTGTTGTGTAAAATGACACAACAACATATGATTCTACCTATGCATCAGCTGTATAATTTTCTGGTCCTTTGACAATTTTAATGATACTCTAGCTTTGCAATAAAAGAAAAAGAAAAAAAAAAACTATAAAACATGAATTTAAGCAAGTGTTGTATTGAACATGTTCTTCAAATTGACAGACAGGTTTGCTACTGGAGGAAATAACCAGAAAATGGAAGCTGGGTTCTGATCTCATTGAAGCTTCTGTTAAGGCTGCGGAGTGCTTGGATGTGTGGCTCATCTTCCTCCATTGGTATTATCTTGGCAAAATTTCCTTCTCCAAGAAAGTCTACAACTCGGTTGGCCGCTTCCAGTCCTGTCACATATGACTTCTCCTGTAATGATTTATGAAGAGAATAAATATGTCAAACCCTAGCAGAACAGTCATCTTTTGCTTATCACCCTCCCCTATCAAATAGTTTGATCTGCAAAGAGATGTGAATGGTTTTGAGACCTGTCCCCAAGATCCGTGCCTTGTTTTAATCCAATCTCCCGCCATGAACAGATTAGGGAAAGAGGTAGAACCCCGCATCATGTGTTTATATGAACCTGTCAGGGGAGCAAGTGAAACAAACCAATGCACAACAAAACCAACAAAGTGAGAAAAAGAAAAAAAAAAAAAAACAGAGAGAGAATTGAGTCAAACTATTTAGAAGCTTTTAGCCAACTACCTGGGAAGAAGTGAGTCATGGATTTGGGAAATCGTTCAATCTGCTTATCCATCACACTAGTTGTTTCAAACTCCTTTATGCACTTAGAGAGGCAAGTCATCACTTTCTTAACCACTTCATCATCCTCCAGTGGCAACAACTCACTGGCATAATACTGCAAGAAAAATGTATTTTAGATCAAAGAAGGGTGCATAAATCACCACAGAATAAAACCTGCAAAGTTTGTTTCCTTTGTTGGGAGGGAAAAATGTGTAAGAGAACAATACTCACAAAATCAGCTTGTATGACTGTCACTGGACTCTCTTTGTGCTCATCATGGAGTGCATTCAAGTTGAAGAATGTCCAACCAAATGAATTATCGTATCCGGAGCAAGCATTACTTGCTTGTGGAATATTGACCTGGTTATATAGCATAGATTATTGTTATTGCCATTGATAATTTTCCAAACAATGGATGGGACCATTGAGGTTTGTGCTCCCTCTTTTTAACAACCAATGCACAAACATGCTAAAGCCAGGCCCTTGGCATGTTATTAGGCCAAAATCAATCCGGTAAACGAGTAAAATTCTACCAACTTTTGCATTTCTATGTGCTGGCTCTCAAGGCATTATTTTGAGATTGGAGCTTCTAAACCATGCTCCTCCAAACAACCCAAAAATAAACATGTACTGGTCTACAACTCTAAGTAAAGGAATTAGATAAACAGGATTTCATGAAACGCACTTTCCTGTCAAGGAAAACCTTTGCGCTGAGTACATCAATGCCAGCCAGGTTCAAGACCTTCAGAAACTCCTCACTTGTGCATAATGCTGGACTAAATAGAAACCCATGCAAATTACACAGGTTAGGTCATACGGGATAAATTGGAAAATACCAGCCTTCTTTAGTTGAACAAATAGATAAGAAAATATACAAAAGAGTATACACTCAGGATCTTGCTCTAGTGGAGCTTTTCACATCTAATCAATGCAATCCTGGGTTGAAAGTTCAACTCAAAAGACTTAAGAAATGAGGTTTGATGCAACAAACCTATCCTTTACAATTTCTTGCATTGTAGAGACTCCAACAGCCAAAATAACTGCATCAACCTTGTATATCTCATTGCTGCAGACCACATCTGAAATGCACCCCATTTCCTCATCAAAGAAAAAATCCATCAGTTTCCTATTGTCCAAAAACCGACAGCCTTTAGTCCTCAGAAAGTCCATCCATGGGCCAAAAATCTTGTCTCTGATTGTCCCACGAGACCATACCACATCAAAGTCTTTCTACAATTATCCACAAGAAAGATAATGACATCCATATTAAAAAACAAAAAAGTCAGGACAGAGCTTCTAGTTTATATTTTATATCCTGCAATTTTTATCCCCCCGTTTATTTACACATGGTATGGTTCATCTATCCAATCTCCAATATTGATTGCCACAGAAGAACCCTTAACCTGGAATGAAATACTCATCTGAAGAAACACTGGAAAAGAAACCAAGCAAAGCATACATGGTGGGCAAGAGAGAGATAATACAGCATTCCAAGCATCGCAGCTGCACTACATTGCTCAGCTGGAGCAAATAAGCCCACTTGAAGCAATGGACTGATAACATCCGCATAAAGCCTTTCTGAGCAGCCAAACTGTTTGAAAAGCTCCCTTGCAGTAACTATCAGTAAATATCTAGATAAGATACTTCAATGACACCCTTCAAGTAAAGCAGAATCAAGATTTCTCCAAGCACGACACCCACAATCATAAATCCTTACTTGAATCATATCTTCTCCAAGCCAAGTCGGTGTTGTCAAAGTCAATCACTGAAACAGATAGTAGATGTGGACAATCAATGGGAAGAATTTCAACCAAAACAACAAAATGCATTAGTAAACTGTTTCAATACTAGGTGCAGGAACCACAAATGTACATTTGAAATAGCAATCTATTTGCACATTAAATAATGGAATGCCTATGTTCATACTTGGAATCCGAAGATAAGATAGAATAACAATTTCTGCAGCATATAGAAGAAGCAGATGAAGATATTTGGGTGCCAGTGTTGTCCTTCATTTGCTTCTGAGTGATACCCATTGGGTTTCAGAACCATGGCATATAATTTCACTTCTATTGAATGCACAACATGTAAATATCACCAGCAGGAAATGACTGCCTTCGGCAGTATAAAACATACTTCAAATGTAATTTCAAGCACTTAGAGGGCATCTGGGTTTTGTGGAGCCAAGATTGAAAATGTAGTTTATTTGTTATTTATTTGAATATTCATGGTTCCTGTGACATGCTAAAACCATTGCTCAGAAAGTATGAAACACATGTTTGAATACAGTACTACTATACCTGCAGCCATTAAAGGAAGTGATGTTAGCCTATCCAGCAATGATAATCGAAAAAACTGCATGCAAAACCAAAGCAAAGATCCAATTGTGATGCCCAATCGATTTTTATGATTGAGAACTGATGATAAAGATATCAAAGGTTTACCCTAGTGTAGAACAAGGTTCCAAATGGAGTAGGCAGTTGCGGCATATCTTGGAATACTGGAATTTCGACCTGCAAAATGTCCCATGGAAGTTTGGGTATGGATCTACTACATTTGAGCTTTACAAAAATGTAGCTAACCATCTACTCAATGTCACATCATAAAAGGTTAATGACCTCTAACCCTTCCATGGAATATTGAGCAGTTGACACCCAATTCGTGAAGGGCTTGATGCCCAGCTCATCAACAAGGTTAAATATATTTTTGTAGGGATACCAAAAACCTAAATACAAAACAGAAGTAAGAAATTAAACTTCAAATAACAGAAAATCATTTCATGTCAATATTGGAAGGACATAGGGAAAGAAAGTCTGTTGACTAAATCATGGATGAGATACATGTTACAAACAACAAAGTTATCGAGGAAACTAAAGAGAAACAGGAAGGGAATTTATCATACACCTTGAATGCCAACAGTATCAGGGCCACCAAAACCACTGCTATCTTCAAGAACAGTGACATCGAATCCCTGAAAACAACCCCCAATAAGGAAATCCACAAAACCTCAGTCAAAGACAATCTTTACGACCTCAATTGTAACTGTTCCACCAACGATCGCACCCACCCAGAAAACATCGTACGCACACGCGCGCGCGCGAAAACAAAGAAAGAGTAAAAGACGAGACCGACCTGATTGCAGAGGTGGTGAGCGGCCCCGAGACCAGCCCAGCCAGAACCAACAATGACAACCTTTTTCTTGTTTTTGCCCTTGTCATGGTCTCCGTTATTGAGATAGGCTAGCGAAGTCCGTGCTTTGCAACAAAACCCACTTCTGCTTCCACATCTTGTGCGGTAGTAGTTGACCGTGCAAGGCGGGCGTGTGAACGTCCAACAAGCAAACATGTTTGTTAAAACAAAGTAGGAACTAAACAACTCGCCTGGAAACGGTTTCGACTGCTATACAGGTAGCTCTACAATTAAAGATCATCTGTTTATGTGTCTGGTAGTGGTCACAGGGAAAGGCCAAGTCCAAACAAGTGGTGTCCCTCTGGACATAACTATCCGTACAGTGTCTTGGCCACACATGTGTATCCTATCATCCTGCAACAACAACGACATCATTCGTTTAAGGAAGGTTAAAAAGTTGAATCTTTGATCTTAATCTCCAAAGTTTATACCACTAAAGCCACCCTTAATGGTTCGGTGTCTGAGACACTGCACGTCATAGATAATTAAGAAGACAAATGTTAGGCCGATTCCAACTATAATGATCACTTAACATATATAAAAAAAAAAAAAGTGTAATTAATAATTTTTAAAATAATATTCTAATGCTAATTTTAAAATATTTATTAAACTATGCATTATAATAATGAATATACATGAACACCTAAAGAAAATATGCACTTTTTTACCCCCAAAAAAACAAAAAAAGCGATCTATAAATACAAGCAATTGAGAGAAAAATATACATATAACAGATAATGTCTCACTATTTCAACAATGAAAACTCATGTCTATTTAGAAAAGTTAAATTTAAGAAAAGGATTTGTATCCAAATCCAATGTTGTTTCAGCGCTTTGTTTCCTTGCTTTTATGTTTTTTGTTTACTCTTTCAATTTTACATCTGGGTTTTTTAATGCACTCCATGAGCTAACTAGTTTGGCCCAAAATTTCAGTTCTTTTGGGCATTTGTCTACTTGTTTTAAGGAAATTTTAATTTTGTTGAAAGTTGAATACTTTGGCTGTTGTGATGTTAATTATGTGCTTCCTTCCTTGCCGCCAATGGGCTTTGGGCATTGTAAGATTCGCAGTGGTTATATCATTCACGTCGAAGTCCCAGATTTTGTGTTTATATTAGGTGGGATTGCGGCCATGCAAAATTTGGATTTTGGCCTTGTTCGTGCCTTCTGCACACACGCATAGGAAGTTAAGCATCAAGCTTTTTGAATTTGAGTTGCCATTCCCTGGCTCTGTATTCCAAGCTTTTTGAATGGCTGGGTTCCCTTCGGTTTCAACTACTGTATGTCACTAAAATGACTCACTTTTTGGAAGATTTGGAGAACAATCTTAGTGATTAGCATCTTCTTTCTTTGGGATTTTATTGTCCCAGTAGAAAGTTTTATGCTAATCTCGTCTTGGACGATATTTTATCTCCTTATCTGCTCTATGGTTAACTTGTGTCTCAGGTTGAGGCTGCGTATGACATGTTGCTCATGCAGAGTCTAACTCAGTGTCCAGCAGGGAAGGTTGCGAATTGTGACATCCGCTATGCCGATGTTAAATCTGTAAATGGCCCTGGGATGGGATCAATGCCTCCATTGGTTTCAAACTGAACCCATTTTGGTGGAAACACCATCTACTGATGAGTTGGGCATAGGAGCAGGATCATATGGAGCTCTGATGGTTTCAACTTACGTTAATGGCACTTTCCCGTCGCAAGAGATGCCAAATGCTAGCGCTGACGTCCCTGGACTTCTGTTAGCTACGAGTCTTGGGACTTCCTTTTACCTCATGACCCGGAAGGACATAAAGCTATTTCCTTGAGCAAGAGATTACTAATTGTCCCTTGGAGACTACCGAAGGGAATTCATTACATATTCTTCCTTACTAAATACAAAATGCTAAAACGTCAGACGGCATGACATTTTTCCACTGGTTAGAGTTTTGCTGCTTGTTTTTTGCAGGAAAAGCTATTGTAATACCTTTTTTTTTTTGGGGGGGGGGGGTTGTGGCTGGTGCAGTGGCGGGGTCAGCAGTTTGAGAATTGGTTGCAGGTGGACGTCGTCCCATCTCTCGGTATACACTCTCCTCAATTCTCAGTCTCTCTGTGCTTGAGGTAGGATGAAGTTGAGACTCTCATTGTGACTCAAAAGGGTGTAAAACCTGTAATCATTTGTTTGCCTGATCATAGCCAAGCTTTTTAAGGATCTGTACCATTGCATAATATGCAAAACTATGAATAGAATAGACTGTAGTTAGACTTTTTAAGTAATTTGAAATTTTTTTTTCTTTTTTTGCCAGAGGAGTCAAACGCACGGTAAATTACCGGTAAAAGGATGGCCATGACCACTGTAGCCACACTCCAGAGAGAGAGAGAGAGAGAGATGGGTTTGTCTTGTTCTGGTGGCAAGTGGCATTTTTAGTTTGAGTAATTCTAGAGGTTATTAAAAAGTTTTTTTTTAATTTATTATAAAATTTTTATTTTTTATTAATATATATAATTATTTATTAATAAAATAATTAAATTCAATAAAAATTTTATTTATTTCGATAAAAATAATATTTTATAATAAAAAGATGATATACGACGTAGACAAACACTCTTGGTGGGAGCAGGGAAATAAAAGTAACGGCTCCGTTTTTATTTTACAAATGATAGAAAGAGAGAGAGAGAGAGAGAGAGAGAGATAAAAACCAACAGAAAATCCCAATGCAAATCATCAATAAATAAATATTTATTAAAAAAAGCCCCTCCCATCTCCACAAACATCAAAGAAGTTTTGGCGGGTTGCCTTCCCTTCCCTCTCTTGCTCTCTCCTCTCCTCTCCTCTCTTTCAACGTCCACTTCCCCTTTTCTCTCTTCCCGACAATCTTTTCATCGTCAGCAGCGGCTGCTTCTTGTCCCCTTCTCTTCTGAAAGAAACACCCAATCAAGAATACATTCAAGACCCCAAGGTCCGGTCTTTCCTGTTGTTTTTGTCAATCTTTGTGGGTTATTTAGTGTTTTCATGGTCGAAGAAGACAGTTCTTATCTTGTTTCATTTTAAAAAATAAAAAGAAAGAAAGAAAGAAAGAAAATCTATATTCTTGCCTCCTCTCCCCTTTTCTGGCAGGGATAAAGTGTCAATTTGTTCTTCAAGTGAGGCCTTGAAGAAGATTACGATATCCCGTGCACCGGCGACGTCCGGCAGGCAATCTTGTTTGTCCTCCAGTTTAGTATTACTGCACATTTTACTCTGTTTTCTTTTTTCTTTTTTCGGTTATTTTGGAGTGTCGTCTTCTTTTCTTTTGTTTTCTCTTAATTTTTCGGGTTCTTTGAAGGGGGTAGCGGGTATGAGGTGTGATTTTGGGTGGCTGTTGAAGTTGAGCGAATTCGTTGGTTTTCAGCGACAAGAATAACCCGTGACAGTTTCCTCTTTTCTCTTTTTGAATTAGTCAACACTGGTCCTTTTCTCAATCTTGATTTCTCTACACAAGTTTCCTTGTGAGAAAGTTTGTTACAAGTCTCTGCTTTTTTTTTTCTTTTTTTTTAATCTGTTGAATTAAAGCACTAATGGCCATTCTCTGTTTGTTTTCTCATTTTCTTACCAAAAATAAAAAAATAAAAAATTTAGTGGTTTGATTCCATAGTTTGGATTCGTGCATATATCAACTGCCGATTTTCCGGGACCCAAGGTATCTTCTGGGATAAAGATTGGAAATAAAGCCAAAGATTTCATGAATTATGGCCGTCTGGTTCCTGATGAAATTGTGACAGCTGTAACAAACATGGCATTTTCTTTTCTTTTATTTTATTTATAAGTTTGTACTTCAGAAATAAAGTTGTATTTCGTAGATGGTGATGGCATGGTTGTCGTTAGAAGGCGCCAGGACAAAGGGGTGGCTTCTTGATAGGTATCCATGGAGTTTTGCACAAATAGAATGCCCGAAAAGATTAAAGTTTCAGCCCAAATATTGGTATGTTCTTGGATTTAAGTGTTCTAATGTATCATGCCGCCTTCCATTATGATTTGATTATTGTCTGGTATCTCTTGGCTTCTGCACCAGCAAAACTGTTTGGATTTGTTTACAATTTATGTCTTGAACAATTTTCCCATTACACCTTCTCTTCCAAGACCCGTTAAGCGATATTATATGCAGACACTTGTTAGCTTGCAGTGGTTTTGGATTTAGCATCACTTGAATAATCCCGAGTTTAATAACTAATTTTTCCAAAAGGCTAACTCCATGCCATGCTTCCATAGACTTTCTCCTTTTTATTGAACCCTGTACTATTTTTGGTGATATAATTTGTATTCTTTTATGAATCTTTATGGCATTCATTGGTCCCCTGTAAATTCCCGATAACAGCGAAAATTTGCCACAGTATAAACTTCATTGTCAGACCTTGTAACCTGTCCTGATGACATAAAAGAAAAAGTATGATCCCAATCTGCATGTATAATCTTATGCATAGGAACACACATAAACATGCCTATGCATGCCTTCCTAATTTCCCATTCTTTGGCATCACGAAATGTTATATGAACATGTTTAGTCTAGCTTGTAATCAATCACATCTGGTTTGTGTTTTCAGGTGCTGATAAGAATTACACATGTTTAATCTTGCTTATTTATCCTATGGTCATCTCTTTTTAGGGTGCAGGAACCCCATCCTAGATATGAAATATGTATGGCTCTTTGATGATTGTCTTGAAGGATTTGGAATTGACTATCACAAAACCAGTTGTTCATAACAAGTTCAAAGATTTGTGATTATAAGCTCATAATCAAGTATGCAGCTCACAGCTCAGTGTGCTCCAATAATCTGATGACTGTTCTGTAAATGATAAAGTTTTGCTCTTAGATGTGAACATTACAGAAACACAGCTTTGTATCTTGAGCAGTTTCAAATTATTCTCGAATTTCTAGCCTTACATTCTATTTACCATACTCGAAAAGTCATTGCCCAAAAGCCAGAATCATTCCAAGTCAGGCCTCACGTAACCAGGTATATGATTACTCTGTACATCATAGAAGTAAGGATTATATTTTCTTTACCTAAAACGTGTTTGATAGAAGCTGGGAGAAGCAATCCTCTCATTCATTTGATCTTACTTTTCTTTATCTTTTTACCGGACAAGTGGGAAGGAATTCCCACTAGATTAAATAATGTTCCTCATTCCATTGAAATCGCAAACTATTTTTACCTTGATGTTTTACAACCTACACAAAGATCTGTAAATGATGGTAGGTTGTGGTAGCAGGTATAATTGTGTGTTTTCAATTTGAACCCCCTATGGGTAAAGCATATAGTGACTTCATTATATTTTATTAGGGAAATATATGCACTCCATAGTTTTTACTTTATGGTGACGGTCTCTCTAATATATACATGCTTGGTTAACAAAGAGGGTGGGGCAGCTATGTCATAATAAAAGGAAAGTTCTTGACGCTTGTGACTTATTCCTTTTCTTTAGATCTGCATCAAGTAACAATTATACACATGAAGCATTCGTTTCTCCTTGATAGACAATTGGAGGACGTGACATGATTGGCACTCTTTCAGTATATGCATGTGATATTGATAACTCGTCATTACCTAGCTGTAAAGTTCTGCAAATTTTCATTCCGCAGAAAGTGATATCAGAATGACCTTGACATTTAGGAGTAGAATCCTTTTTGTTAAGCTATCTTAGCTCCCTTTTTGCTGGCTAAAATGGCAGGGACTGCTGTTTGTTTATAATTCTTAATCAAACCAGAGAGAGAGAGAGAGAAGAGCAACCCTTGAACCCCATCCCAAGTCGGTGTTGTTTTTACCATTTGGAAAACGACAAGAACCAAGAGATATCTCGCATTTTCTAACCATATTAAGAAATTCTGCTTTTTGAAACTTCAAATATGAAGTATTCTACTTACGATGGTAGTTGATTTCTTTGCTTTCTCTGACTTATATATGGTACAAAATAGTTATGTCTTAGGAAAGGCGGTTATATACAAAACCAAGGAGCACCAATTGGTCGTGCTAGTGTTTAAATGCCCATATTATCAGCATTCCTATATGCATACGTGCATTAAGATTCCTACAGAGATTATGAACACCTAATATTGTGTGGCTATGGCTAAAGTCCTTATGTTGTATCTTGAGCCTCATTTGACAGGTGCAGATCAATATTCCAGAGCTGAACTCAGAGACGGTAAAGAAATTTTCATTTTTAACTTACTGTAAGTTTTATTGAAATTAATCATGCCTTATGCTGCACAGGGTGTTTATCGAATAGGTATGTTGATGTTAACTTGTTTGAGTTCTTGTCCTTTCATTTGCTGATGATGGGAAACATGTCGAGGTGATTTTACATGCAGTTAATATTAATGCTTTAGGTTTTGTTTGCTGTATAAGGTTGTCAAGACATTTTTCTTTCAGGTTCGTGTTCAAGGATCATGGGTAACGGTGCACTTGCTGGAATGGCACTGCAACTTTTTGGTAGTCAAAAGATATCAAAGTTCATGGATTGCGGTGATGGCGGTGGTTTGGGGATTTCATCAACATTGGTCCTATTGGTATGAAATTGAATTGAAACTTATTCTGATTATGCCTCGTATGTCGCTATATGTCGTTTTCATTCTTTGTATTTGGTTATTCAATAGGCTAAAAGCATTAGGGTAATGCTTTTTAAGTTATGATGATAAATGATTCATCACGAAACACTTACCGCCATATTCCTGGAATTGTCGGAACTTTTCCACACAATCTTGCATAGTTTCTCAACAGAACTTTGGTGTTCAAAACACCAATATAAGAATCCACTTTGGTCCGGTGCAAGATTACGAGCTTTAACCGCTCAAAAATGACCTCACAAGGTATAAAATTTTTTTACTCCTGTAATTGATTCAATCGTAGAGTCTGTGCATAATCCCGATTGAAGAAGCAGAGGAAACAAAATAGAGAAATGAATGGAAGATCACAAAATGAACAGTAATACACTATATATAAGACTAAGCAAATGCATTTCGGAATTTCCTGCAATTTCTTCAACTTGAAGCAGGAAAAAAAAAAAGAAAAAGGAAAAGGAAAAGGAAATATCATCCATAAATTAAAAACGAAAACGAAAACGAAAACGAAAAGAAAAACAAGCCAGAGGAGAGAAAGCGAACTCATTTGCCAGGAGTGATAGGATAGCCAATCCCATGCCTTCTGGTTGGAAAAATTACAAACAACAAGCTGCAGATGAGCCCAGTCCCAACTGGGACAATATCCAAAACCTCTTGAGTCTCGTGCTTAGGCATGGGGTAGAAGCAACTCAGCACATTCTTGTCCCTCAAAGCCACAGCAATAAACACAAGCACAGACAAAACTGCATGAACCCCGTCCATGAATCTGATCTTGTACTTGCTCAAGTCAGGCAGGCCCGCCCCTGCAGGATCCGGGCAATCAAACAGAAACAGTCCCTTAAATGTTGCAAGACCATAGTAGATTTGTCCATCTCTCGTCTTGACGCTGTCGCTGAAGGAGGCAAGAAAGCAAGAAACGGCGAGAAGGGAAAGGAGGATCAATGTCATGGGGCGTGTTGCAGAGTCGCAAGCGCCATTGTTTGTGAAGATTGGTGTGAGGAGCTGGAAGGCCAAGAGGGTACCCGTGGGGAGGAGATTAGCCAAGTTTGAAGTGCTTGTCAGGGTCCGTGAGATTGCTGTCTGCGAGAAATTTGGTGGGCTTGATGGGGATTTTGGGGTTTCAGATTCGTTGTTATCGTTCCTGCTTGAGCTTGAACTTGCCGTGGATGCCTCAGGTATGGTTATTGGTTGTTTGGAGGATGTGGTTCTGGTTCTAAGAGACATTTTGGAAGTCTTCCAAAGTTCTTGGCTATGGAAATGGATATGAACTATTCTCAGTGTTCAAGAGAATGCGATGTTAGATAATTAAATAAGAGGACGTTGAATATGATCATTGACTTACATTACATACATACATACATACATATATGATCCAGACATATATTATATAAAATAGCATTAGACTCTGGTATTGCTTGCCTTGGGGGGTGGTTGTTCTCATTTCCATGGAGTTTCTTGTTGGGTAGGTCTTAAGATTGGTCCTTCGGGCAGTAGGCTTACTTAAAATCATGGGCACATGATAATAGCATAGAGTTATAGTCCTATTTTGGATGCGTCACGTTAAGTTGTCTAGATTTGGAGAATAATGTCAACTCAAAACGGAGTGGACATTGTCCAATTGTTGAAATCTTTACCGATCATATATTGTGGCCAACAACTATTGGCTTTTGCTTGTAGAGACTAAATGACTTGCTTGTAGTTGTTGTGGCAATTCACACCGTGTTGAATATACACCCGTGTTTGACAGTTTTGGGGAGAATTTTATGATCAACACGGCATCGTGGACGGCACCCTTCTTTTAAACGCAAAAGATTATTAGCGGCGGTGGTTGAGAGTTAAAAATGTTAACAATTTGATTGCTGTACTATATTTTTGTTAATTAATAGTGCATTTCTAAATTAAGGAAACCATGTCAGAGAGTTGGGATTAATGTTGAGCCACATCACGTGTGAATGTGGGTTAACCTCGCAAATGAGTCATACCTAGTAGCAATCTTTTGTGGATCAGGCCAGGTTTACTCTCGGCCGCTGGTCATTTCGTGTTATGGGCCTTCCAAATTTGGATTATTCGAGCCTGCTTGGAAGAGTGAAGTCATTTCGAGTTTCAAATGGTGCTATTTTGGATTTGAATAACTTGGAATTCCTGTTTATTTGAGCTACTTTGGGTCGTGCTTTGGGTTCTACCATGTACAAGCAAAACTAATTAGGTTTGAACCCTTCAAGCATCAGGCTAATCCGAATATCTGGCTGCTTCCATTCTAGTTCAATTGAGTTGAGTTCTGATTATACTCCACTTCTGCATTTTCAATGAATGCTAGAAGGAATCAAACTTGGCACCAAAAAGCGGTGCATGCATACCCTTTTGTTGTCATGTTTATTCAATCTTTCCTAAATAAATTAGAATATATATATATATATATATAGTTTCCAATATTTCCTGTTACCTTATTATACTTCTCCAATTCCGGTTTTCATCTGAGCACAGAAAGGTAAATACAAGTAACAGTTCCCAGTTAAATCTTACAGTATGCATTAAAGAATTGAAGGGAGACTCTTCCTTGTTTCTTTTTGGAAGCTACTTAGTATTCACACTGAGAATAACACAACAGACAAAAATACAGGATACAGCTTCATCAAGCGATAATAGCTTCAGCCGGAGCAGTAAAAGGAGCCTGCGTGTTGGGTGACAGGTTGATTCCACCCCCTCTCACGGATATATTAGAGCTCTTGACTGAGCTAGCCTCGCTTACAGCATTTGCGTCAAGAAATACAACAATCACAGTGATGTCATCGTGGAAATGCCGCCGAACGCCCCGTTCAATCTTCTTCAAGTCTGAATACCTCATCTCTCTCTTTTTAGCTGCTACTTGCAGAGCAGCTTTCACCAGCCTCCTTGCACTTCCCTGGATGAAGGTGCACATAATGTTGCATAAAAATTGCTTTGTGAGTGAGCGTGCGTGAAACTTTGAAAAGGATTCATTTTGACATCTACATGAACACAACAATTAGATCCACTGCTTGGCAATCCATACAACTCCAGGACATACGTAGCATAACAATTCATCTTTCAAACGATGAGACTTGTAAAAATAGGTGGCCGCAGGAAGCTTTTTGTCTCTTTTCCTTTCCCTTTTTCTCTTCTTCTTTCTCTCTTTCTTTTTGAACAGAGGCTCACTTTAAAAATAAAAAATGACAAAAAATAGCAATAGCGCAAGAGGGAGAGTAGACAAAGATAAAAACAGCTCCTGACTTCAAGCCTAACCAAGTGTAGCCCAAATAAGTGCTGATATTTAATGAACAGCTTTAAGGAGGAGCGTTGCTGATGTTGAGGATTAACAAAGGAGGCAGTCAACAGATATTGAGATAAATGGCTGTAATATAATACCAGCATTGCAAACTCTAAAGATCAAGTAGCCACAATTAACTCATAACTAGCTTCTGTACTTCCTGACCTGATAAAAATCCAGAAAGATAAAACCACTCTAACAAAGGATCAAACAATACTTGCTGCTGAGATCAGGTATCTTACATTGTGTGGATGATTCTGGACCATATCAACTGCTTCTTGATTGCTTAGGTGCTCCCAAAGACCGTCAGAAGCAAATATGATAAATTGATCATGTGGTTGCAATTGTTGCACTGAAATTGAAGGTTCTGCACTTAATATTGGCTTCTTGAATGGTTCACGGAGTCTAAACTTAGCATATAGAGGCTCCCTGTTGAATTCAGCCTTTTTCAAATATACATCACCAATGGACCTAGAAACCTGACCAACCAAAAGAATATAGATGTTCGGTGAATGAATGAAAGAAATGAATATGAGAAAGTTTAAGCTCCTTCAACAACTCATTGCCTCCAAGGTCTTATATAGCAGTAGTTTTCGAGTCAAGAAGATAGCAACACTCAAGATAAGCAGCCATGATAAAAAAAAAAAAAAAAAAAAACTTGTGCCACCTTTTTTCAAGAAGGGAAAAGAAGAATGTGAGGATTTGAAGAAAAAAATCAAGAATGGCTTATCGAAAAAAAGGTGGAGGAGGAGGACGCATAATAGACAAGCAGTCTTAAAGGGGAAAAAGTTTACCTGAATAAGGCCCTTCACACGCCATACATTATGCTTCAGGACTACAATCTGTGAGTCATCAGGGTGCAACGAGTGCAGCTCCTGTCTCACGGACTCATGACAAGCATTGTGTTCAGTTGATAGCTGAATTGACAGAACTTCCCCCGTAGCCTTCACAAGTCTGCCCAAAACAGCACGGGAATCGCCAAGGTTGGCAATGTAAAGGGTTCCACTACAAATAACACCAACTAGACAACATGATCCAACTGCTGCAATTTGTGGTTTCACCGGCCACAGTTTCGTGACAAGAGAGAGAAAACCCTCTTCTGTTGCTTGATATGCCTTGCGTATTACATCGACTGACATTGATTGTTGCTCTGAAGAAAACCCTACGGACAAAAATGAGACAAACCTCAAACTTTTCTTGCAGTTATCTTGTTTTAAAAAATGAGTATCCAAGTGCAGGAGGCTCCCACAATCTGACAAAGGTCAAATATATTCAGTCTTATCCTTGTTTTCACAAAGAGGTTGTTTCCATGACTTGAAGATAACAATGGAGTAACTTTCCATCACTCTAGGTTAGTCCTTCCCAATCGCAATTGTGTACAAGGGAAAAATAAGGGAACATTTTTTTCAACCATATAAACAACAAAGAAATAGAGGAACACTTAGTTCCACTCATCTGAACCCTTATCCTCCCTTTAAGCATACTTTACATCTGTTCTTTTAAAAACAAAAAAAAATAAAATAAAATTAAAATTCAGCAACAACATTAAGGGAATTGAGATCAACTGGAAACCACAAAGGAATACTAAAAAGCCTGGGATTTTCTAAATTTACTTACTCTTGAGATGCTGAAAGAGGTGATCATTAATGTAGCGAGATGTCTCAGGCCCTCCATGTCCATCATATATACCAACAAAGGTACCATAAGGGCCAGACTCAAGTGAGCTCAAGCTGCCTGACTCAATCTGACTCTGATCCTCAAGCAAATTGTTGGCCTGCACCACTGCCATAGAAAATTCACCATTTAAGTGATGCCCCTGGTCTTTGTACCACAATAGCCCATCTTGGCGGCCACTGACATCTGAACTCGCATGAACATATCGATCAGACCTTGGCTGAAAGCAGGCCCACAACAAGTTCATCAACCCAGATAACATCCCTCATTTCATCCAGACATTCCTCCAAAATATCCGCATTTACTAAGGATCGAACAAATCTCTAACCCAAAAGCCCCAAGCCAATCCTATTTGCTATACTCTTCTAATCTACAACACAAAAACTATGCACTGTGACAGAGTCGACAACAGCAACAGAATTAAGGACACTTGCAATTACTCAGTCCCCGACCTCCAAATCAGGAATCCAATCAAAAGACACGCAGGCTGGATTACGACCCTGAAAATATAACAATTAAAAAAGTTAGGCATGATACTGATCTTATGCTCTGCCAATTCTTGACTAAGGGTTCCAAAAGCCAACAGAAACATGAAGAAATTAGAAGCCGTAGAATAGAAACTAGAAAGCTTAACCAAGTGACGCAAAGAAGCCACCTTTCTCAGTTGATTTTAGTTACAAATTACAGAAAAACAGAAGGAATCAGCGAGAAAACCATCCAGTTTTCCAGTGTAAACAGAAAACGCATCATCACACCAGCCGCTAATAACGAAAATATCAACACTACCAAAAAGGCAGACCCCAAAAAGCAGAGTGATCCAAGCCCACGCTTTCCCTCAGAAAAAGGCGTGGTCAGCCACCAGCAAAATCCATAAGGTCTACCATTTCACATTGAAATTATAAGCCCGTAGCCAGGAGACCCATTGAGCATAGTAAATTCAAGAAATTTGACAAAACAGAAAAGTAAAAGCTCGCTTTTTATTTTTTTCCATACCGACCTGTTAATTTGACTGGTACTGGAAAGGTTCGAACTAATACAGTTGAAGAATCAACTTCATGTGGGCATCAAGGTATCAGATCTGTCGATCCATCAGAATCAAGAAAGAACAATTTAGAATCCATCTCATGTTGTTTGACCGCGTCCCTTTTCTTTTCTTTTTTTTTTTCTTTCTTGGGGTTTTGTTTTAGGCGTCGACGCCGAGATTGTAGAAGAATAACACAATCGAGAAGTGAAATGAAGTGCGTTTTCAAAAAGGTCAAGTCTTGTTAAAATAAAAGATTGGACCAACTTGCAAGTTGTAATTCTCACCCCCCCCCTCTCTCTCTCTCCGTGGCTCTCCCACTCTCTTTCTATCTATCTCCTGTCTTGGCAGGCAAGCCCCGTAAAAGACCAACAATTGGGGAGCTCCAAGCCAGCAAAGAACAGGTCCAGTTTTGGGCTCCACACCCTCGTAGTTATCCTCTAGAGATAGAAAGATAAAAGGGGAGATAGATAGAGAGAGACAGTCAATGAAAGTTCATCTCGGATCATGATACAGTGTACGGTGGTATTATGGGTTGTTCCATGAAATGAGGTTCACGTGAGTCCACGTGGAATGTGACACGACACCAAAACAAACCAAACCAAGTCTGTTCAAGCCCATTGTTCCGGTTTCTACTCCCCCTTTTAAAATACGGAGATGTTAGAAGATTGAAGAGTTCCATATTGTTTGCACGCGTGTCATCCGTGGAAGCAGTAGCACATAGGAAATGGGTCTCTTTGGTTTAAAGATTATTGCGGGTAACCCAGAAGATGGTGAGAAAGAATAGTTACCCAGATTTAGAATAATAATAATTATTATTATTATTATCATTATTTTCGGTTATGCCGAATAGAACAGTAACTTTCAAGTCCAATGGTGGATTGATGCTTTGAAGTAAATGATTAATGATTGCAGGCTGAGAATTCTCCGCAACATTGTTTAATTGAGCAGCTAGTAGCTCTGTGGTGCATCAGGATCATAAACGAGGTCAATTCTTTTGATTGGTTGATAAACTACATCAACGCGGAATGTGAGTGGTTGCTTTGGTTCGCCAGGCCCGAAGAGGATTAAATCAGATCAGATCAGCGGTCACCAGACGACAGCTCATTCCAGTCTTCGTCTTTTCTGGTATCTGTGGACACGCGGACCACGCGAATGACAGGATAGACTAGAGTAAAAAGGATCGTTTGATTTTCTAATAAGCACTTTGATTTTTAATTTCATAATCAAGAACCAAAGAATTGAATTTACGTTAAATGATATCTAGGCATGCAATGCATTAATTCCCTTTTTTCTTCTTTTCTTTTCTTTTTTTTTTTAAGTCTCCATGCAATGTATTAATTGTGGGTTTGAATTTGAAATCCTGGACCGTGGAAGTTATTGTAAGGGATTTTGGATTCCATGCATGTTTAAGATTATGATGTACTTAATTCGTAGGTCTCAAATTAATTATGGCAGAAGTATAACTTACAATTACAAGCCTTTATTAAAGTCTGAACAACCCAGGATTAAATTTCTGGTACCCGTATCATTATAATAGATAATTTTATATATGCTTCTTCTGTAATCAATTGGCTTCTCTAGTCGTCCCACTCGTTCCTTGTTCGTCCTAAATTCATTCGTGTCTGTTGAGACCTGTCGTTCCAATTTCCAAATAGAGATTCCCTCCCCCCCCCCCCCCCAAAAAAAAAAAAAAATCTAAAATCTTCTACGGTCAGAGCTCAGCATATGACATTTTAACCATTTTCTGGAATACTTAGCCTAAAAGAAAAAGGGCTCTACCCAAATGTGTATCCACAATTGGGGTTTCAGCATAGAGTTCCAACAAATGGGGTGGTTAATCGGGCAAATCTTACGGGAATTTTGATTGCAAATCCAAATGTCTTATGTTGAAGCCTCCCTGGTGCTTGCTCAAATCTGTACTTAAATTGCAATTCAAACGCTAGTATTGCCATCAAACAAACCCTTCCATTACGATCATTAAAAATAAATAAATAAAAATTGTGATAATGGTCTTGGTCTAGTTTTTAATTAGGAAGACTGGTTTAATCCTATTTCGTACTTTAAATGTCTTAAACTTTGACTTATAATTAGTGCAACCATTTGGTTCTTATATAATATTTTATATTATAAAGTACAGAATATTTTATGAAAACTACATGGTAACACCAGGTTGTGTTTGCGTAGGATTTAAGTGGTACTACTATATCCATATTTCAGACTTGAGACCCCTAAAAGGTGCGTTTATTGTTTCCTATAATGCATGTGTAGGCCATGAATGGTGTCACCCTGGTGTCACCAGCTTTACAGGGCACCGCCAAGAGAGTAGAAAAGGACAGTATGGCTCCGGCCCAATAATTCTAAAGAGGTTTGTGGAATTATGGATATGGTGTTCGGTGTGCATGTGGGCACTATCTGATAGATTAATCAATAATAGTTTCTGTCAGGTAACTAGATGAAATGACATAATCCACCAGGTTTATAATGTTTGGCACCCAATAGCTGAACTGTTAGGTCTTTATCAAAAAATTAGGTCACTCTGCCTAATGGGATGGAACAGTATAGAGACATGGACTTGAATCTGGAAAATTAAAGGCTGCCATAGCAGTGCCAGGCTGCTAGATAACTTACTTTAGCTAATTTCCCAATATATTGAGTATTGACTCAAAAGTGACATCATATAGATAGACGCTTAACTTGGCTGCTAAAAACTAGTCGCTGCAGCAAACCCAAATCATTTAATAGATATCTGGCACCGAAATGCATTAAATCCATGCTGAAATCCCATATTCAATGTGCTTTAGAAATTTCTTGTTATCTGATATACATTTTGTTTCGTCTTGGCACTCATGTGGTGTATCCAAATCGCTTCATAGCATGCCAGCGAGGTTAGGAGACGGGGGGAAAAGGAATGATTGGGGCGCACTTAGTTTTTGTTTGAAAGCAATCAATGCATCTGATAGGTACTTGCCAATGTGGATAGTGCCGCTCAGATTTGTGGGCTGTTCCACAGCCTTGGGTAAATTGTACCGCCTTTGTCACATCATTTCACACTTGAATAGATGGGGTTTTATGGCTGTGGATGATGAGAAGTCTGACATAGATGGAGAAAGTAGCTGGGAGATGCGCAATTTTGGGCAGAAAAGGCTGGTAAATAATGCCGCTGAACCAGCTGAGTGACGTAACATTTTTTACCCTGGCAAGAAAAGATCATTCCACGGGCAAATATTCTTGGTTGCGTTCCACGTTGAAATGGCTGAAATTGTGGATTACATTGGAAGGGAAGGACATGACGCTCAGGTTACTTGTTGACAGTTTCCTGGAAGTGAAATTGGATGAGAAAACTACATGACCTTGGGGAATTAACCAGGTGGCATGAACTTGGTCATCCTGATGTGCAGATATGGAACTTGTTCAGGACCACTGGGCATCAGACGCCATGCTTGTTTTCTTTTGCTTCATTCTAATGGACTTTGACCGCTGTAACAATAAATAAAAGAACGTTGACCCCAATCCAGAATTATTTAATTAAGCCTTTTTACTCATCTGTGTTTGTGTTTGTGTTTGGCCGGGGGGGGAGGGTTAACTTGACATCTGTTCAGCTAAAGGTACGTGTGGGTCTTTGCACCTCGCACGTGAATGAATGTTTTGTTCGGTTATTTAAATCTCACGGGCTTAATTTTTATGCACAATAACGTATTGTGATAGGCATGGGAAGACATGGTTACATAAAAGGCTGGGGGAGGTTATATCCCTTTACGTAACATTTAAAATAAAAAGACAATTCAATCTCTTGATTTGATTTGTTTTCTAATTTGTTTAATGCTAGAAAGCTTTATAGCCTGTATTCTTTGCAGCCAGCTAACCATGGAAATGGAAAGGGTTCATAGTTTGGGGCCTAAGGACTGTCACACATACATATAATAATATTTTACCTTGCAATAATATCCCCATATTTTGACCATGGAGCATTTGTAGAGGCACAGTCCAGGTAGTAAGCAAAACAATAACCGAGCGATGGAAGAATGCAGAATGATTTCAAAGCCTAACAGCTGGCAAAAACTATTCAGGATTCACTTCAAGTGTATCTCATCCCCGATAATCTGCTTCACGAGACAAAAGGGTACCGTGAATAATGATCGAAGTGCTTTTGAAGCTGGAAACCCTTACACGTCAATCCAAAAATGCAGCGTCTCAAAGGGTTTATGATTCAACAAATGGCATAAATAACAGTCCAAGAGAAGAGTGACAATGCAACTGGTCATATTTATTAGAATTTCTTAATTATTTATATTAATTTTTATTAAATATTATTTTTTAAAAATTCAATCATAACTACGAGTGAATAATGATTTTATATATTATTTTTCTATTAAGAATAATCATTTTACGTTTAATTTAATTATTAATATACAAAAATCTCATTTAAAAGACATATAATTACAACAAAAATAAAATATATCTATATAAAAAGAGAGAGAGAGAGAGAGAGAGAGAGAGAGATTTAATAATAATGGTCATATCCTCTATTCTTTGTCCCAACAGCCGGATATCGATAATATGGATTATGCCCTTCAAGTCAAATCTACTTGAAAGTCTAGGGTGGCCCGTAAACTAACGCAGAAAATAACCTTAGAATAATGTTAATTATTTGCTCTATTACAACAACCGTGTTTTCCACTCAGTTGAAAAGGAAAAAGTTCAATGGATTACCACCTAAACGCACGTGCTCGGTTTAGCACAGCTTAGTTAAGGCCTCCCTTGGTGCAACTCTTATTAGATTTTGTTCATTGTTAATCTCGTAGTTCTATCCCCCCCCCCCAAAAAAAAAAAAAAAAAAAAAAAAGAAAAAACAAAGAAGAAAGAAAAAGGCAAAAGTTGTCTAATTATTGTGTATTAGGTGCTTGGAATTTGGATTGGTTACCTTTTTCTGCCTTATGTTAAGACATTGATTATGGACTGATAGTTTTTCAATTTCCCAACTATTTGAACTCTTGATTGGAAGCAATGTTTTCAGCCTCTTTCCCATGTGAAAGGCCAATATTTTATACTTCTGGTTTCTGGATGTTGTGTGAAGTGTTGCAATATATAAGGACAATACATGCACCCATATTGCATTGAAATGGATGGTCAGATTTTGGTTGTCTCCTCGAGCATGATAATGAAACGCAACTTGGAAGAATACAACTTGACAAGATGTTATGAATCATTGAGGGTTGATCCCCCAGCTTGAAACCAACGGCTAGATATTTAGCTTCTTTTGGTAATGGGATCGTTCTAAATGGGAAATGCCATTGATGCATGCGGAGAATTTCGATCCACAATCACCATATACTTGAAGAATCTTCTTTTCAAACCTTGAAATAAGTAATTGAACCCAGGACACACATTCACGCACGCATTATAGAAAGAGGCTTCCATGTGGAGCAGCACAACTAGTTTGTCTTTCAAATGACAAAAGTCTGCTACTTCCCTTTCAACTGCATTCAAATTTAACCTTTCAACTTTTATAAGTCTGGCGCTTTTGTGTAACACGGAGCAATTTTCTCTAAATTCAAATGCACCTTAAAAACAATTTCCCTTGGAATTTAATTTTGTTCGAGGACAGCAGTAACACAAACCCAATTACCCACTTTCCTTTTTTTCTTTCTTTCTTTTTTTTTTTTTTTTATATATAGGACTAAGTTATACTTTAACAAATAACATGTCACGGTGTGAAGATAATGGATCATTTTTTTTTATTTTTTATTTTATGTCTGTTTGGGTCTAGAAAATTAGCCCAACTTCAATTCATGTTTGACCCCATCCCCAACCCCTGAAAACCGTCAAGGGGGATCTTTAATGTAAAATTGAATACTTACTAAGCATATGGAACTAGGCGAATCTCACCCAGAATCTAAGCCTGGTTCAACAGCGAGCCATGTCAAAGTTCGTATCCTGTCTTGTCTTTGTAGAGCTAAATTGATCAGTCTTTCTCTCTCTCTACTTAGGCATGCTAATAATTAACGATCAAGAGGGTTTGACGCACAGAAATAAAGCACGATCCGTTCTATGCTATGTTAACAGGGAAAATGGTGGGGACTTTCTCGGTGGTTAGGAAAAGGTGGAGAAGTTTTTGGCCGTGACCGAAGTGATGGGGTGTTGGGCCTGCAGTTGTTAATCAACATTTTGATGTCTAAATCATGTGAGTTTCTTAAGTATGAAAAAGATTAATGCTCGTATTAGGATTTAACTTGGGAGTGTGGGTCCGTGTGGATTTATAATACAGATCTTTGTGGACTTCCATTAGCTGGCATGGGGATGGTACAATTTGGAGAGTAATTCCAAGAGGTCCTTTAGCTCGCACGTAATGATAAATCTATTCCCGACAGACAACCTCACACCTTATGGTGGTGGAGAGAGGTCCTCAGAAGGCTATGAGATGGACAGAGTCAGATGGTGCTTGTGGCCACGAGCACCAAAAGAACCATTGGTTTGAAAGTTTACGGAGAATAGGATCGGGTTATGCGTGGTGTGGGTCGGATTATCCGTTAATCAGTCTCCCGCTTTGATGTATGGACTCGTCTTGGGCCTTTCAAAAAAATCTACAGTGGTATTGTCCTCATGAAACCCCATACGACTCCTCTGATTACTTTAAGGTTCGGTTACGCTAGTGATTACTCAAGCCCAGGGATAGGGCGAGTCCATTGGAAAATATAAATAAATGAGTAAAGACAAAAAGATAGAAAGGGTAAAAGAGTATATATACTAAATAAAATTTAAGGACAACGTTCCCAAACAGTAGTCTCCAGAGTAGACGCATCAGTGACAAAGTTTTGTAACAACTATGTATTGGATTGGATGCAAATTAAAATGAAAATCGCTTTCACAACTCTGAAATATCATCTCATAAATCGTGTGCTGTACCTGCATACTGAATTTCAATAATATTTGGGAGCCAAAGATAAATGCTTAAATAAAATTTTAAGGAATTTTTTACAGAAAATATTTTAAACTCCAAAAAATCGTTGGAGGCCAAGTGATTTTTTATTATTTTTTTTATTTTTTAGGGAAGGAAGACATAAAACTGTAAAAAAAAAAAACAACCGTAAATTGATTGGAAAATGTTTAATGATTGAGAGGAAAGTGAAACTTGCAGAGAGAAAAATATGAAAATCGAATGAGTTTTTTATTTATTATTATTATTATTATTATTATTTTAAAAAAAAAATATCTAATTCGAGTTTTAAAAAAATGTTTAGGGCTATTTGTGATAGGTCAACTGTGAAGATTTGCTTTGGACGTGGGCTCTATGGGCTCCCATTAAATATGATAAAACAAAAGAAGCTAGAAAATGGCAGTCCAGCCCATACAACCAGCACTGCCTGCCATTGCGCGTTTGAGACTAAGTCGTCCGATTTATTCATTCAAGTGGGCTTAGGGCTTAAGGTTTTTTAATCAGTCTGAGACTATCAGCAGCAGCAGCAGCAGCAGCAGCAGCAGCCTAGTAAGGGAGGAGGAGAGGGTGCAAGTGCGACTTTGCAAGGTTTGCTTCAAACAAAGGCTCTTCTTCTTCGACGTTGTTGGCAATTACTCAATTTTTACAGTTGCTTTGCTTGGTTGCTAACCCTAACTGTATCTCTCTTCTGTTTTGTCTCCTCCGCCTATTTCAATTTACCTTTTCTTTTTTCTGCGTCCAAATGGAGCTTTTTAGGTTTGTTTCGTTGTAAATAAGGGATTCACTTGACTTCCTTCCATCGCTTTCTCTCTCCTTCTTCTCTAGGTTTGGACAGATTTCTATTGTCGTCGAAATTGGATTTTATTTATAAATGGATTTTGCATTAAAAAAAAAGGGAAAAGAAAAACAGTTAAAGATGATAATTTTGTTGCGTCATAGTGTAATCTGGCAAACGTCTTCCTTTGCCATGTCTTTTCTTCTTGGAGATTCTATCTCAATGAACAATGATAATATTGATGGTTAAAGGAGTCTTCCTTTTTGGAAATTATTATGACAATGGTTTTTTTTTTTTTTTTTGGGAATTTCGATCAAACTCCTCTGCAGCTGAGATAAGTTATATTTTGTTTTTATTTTTGCAGGGTTTCCTGTTGGTTGGGAAACTACTGAAATGGATTTTGATGAGTATGATTACTTGGAGAAAACAGTTGAAAACCCTGAACTTGAGAAGGTGAAGTTGTCTGCCAATGGTGGGGGCAATGACATGAAATCTCAAGAGAAAGACCATAGTCGGAGTTCAAAACACAAGACTTATGGAAAAGAAGATGGGGACAATGACTGGCTTCGCACAAAACGTTCAAAGTCTGGAGATGATTCTCGTGATTCTAATCATGATAAAGAAAGAGGCTCATCTCGTCATCATCGTTCACCATCCAGGGATGGAGAGCGAGATCGACATCAGAGTAGACGGGAAGATAGGGATAAATATAGAGGCAAGGATAAGGACAGGGAGCAAAGAAATGAGAGAGAGAGAAATGGAGATAGGGATCGAAGGCGGGACCGTGGGCATGAACGAGACCTGAGGGAGGACCATGACAGTGAGAGGGAGAGGGAGAGAGACAAGGAGAGAGGAAGAGATCGCAAGCATCGAAGCAGGAGTCGATCAGAAGGGCATCACAGTAGGGATGGAGAAAGAATCCAGGATAAGGAGTATAGAGAAAGAGAAAGAGAGAAGGAATTAAAAGAACGAGACAGAGAAAGCAGGTATCCATTGATTTATATCATTCTGGAAAGTTGAATCTTGACTATCCTATTAGTGAATGTCTTTGTAGCATGCATATTGCACTAGAGGATACACCTTGGTTGTTTGCATTTTCTTGTGAATGTTACTTTTTTATACTCCTTGGTTCTGAGTAAGTTGTGTGTTAAGATGTAAAGTGCAACCTGTTGGTTTCATAAACTTTGAATGGTTGACACAACAAGGATGCTTTCTCTTTATTGTAGTGGTCTGTTGTCTTACTTTTTTCCTTCATGACCTGTCAATGTTTTTTGAAGGCTCTGTGATAGATGCCTTGGTTTGTGTATAGACACAAAATGTCAATATATCCTGATTTGTCTGTGTCATTATTCTCTTTTTTCAGCTTTTCCCTCGGCTATGCTTTTAAATGTATTCCCATTCTAAGTAGCTTATAGGTTGTCTTGAAATTCTGAATATTGAATACTAGATTCTGGGAATCGCAGATATGCTAGAGCAATCTTCAGATGGTCTTTCTGGCAATTGGGCCAGTCACAGGAACTGAGATCATGGGTTTTAAATGTTTCCTCCTAGACTTTCTGGATTCATTTAAAAGCTTGCATTGCAAGATTTGGGGTTTCGGTGTTGGAGGTTTTGACCAGGGTGGTGATGCCATGTTACGATTTACACAATCCTCCACCTTTGAACTCAGTTGCTTCATTATATTTCTTATGTTGCAGAAATGCTGGGGAGGGAGTGATGGACTTTGCATAGGAGAAGCACTTCGTCTTCTGTTGCTTATGGGAAATTCTGTGTTCAGTGGGCTACACGATCAGCCAACATTTTGTTTCTTTTTTTCCTTTTCAGGCTAGATTGCATTATTGGGTGCCTGATTGAGAATATGAGGTTTTAGGTTTTAGATGGCATGGCATTGGCTTCATATTTTTTGGGTTCACTAGATTCTGAATCCTTGTTATGCTGGCGTCAGCTTCTCGTGCGATTGTGCTCATTCTCTTCTTGATGTCCACTACCCTAGGAATTCCTATTTAACTCTTTAAATGAAAATGTATCTTGTTAGCCTACCAAACTAATTTTTTTATATTCCTCTTGTGTTCTTTTCAACTCTTTAAACCATAACCATCCTGTCATCTTACCCGTTCAATTCATTTCTGTGCCCCAAATCAGTTATTCTTTTCATTCTATTGTTAGAAGTCATTTTCTTCAATCACAGTTCCTGTAGAGATGTTTATCCAAAAAATATCTCATTGTGTTTTGCATGCCTAATTTAATTTTGTTCTCAATGCTTCTCTAGGTTTTGATTTCTTTCTTTCTTGTAATAAAAGTACGGAACTCATATTTCCTGCTCATCATAAGGGTGTCTTTCTCCTCTATTCTGAAATCTTGAGTATTGTCTAGGTGACTGTCTTATTGCATAAGTTTACCACTTGATGTGGTATATAATAATCACATTGCATTTTATAGATTAGGTACATGCATCTATGAGCACAAGAGGTTGCTGTTAATTGTTTCTCCACATGTGCTTTCAATTGTCAGTAATCTGCAAGATTGGTAATTGATTGATGACATCAATTATGGAGTGATTCCTTCATGCCTTCTATGATGGCCTTTGCTGGCTTATACTGTTGTAACTGTAATATAAGTTGCTAACAGGTACCAAACTAATGCAAATAGGTCCTTTGCTATTGCCATCGATACAAAATGATGATGCTGTTTCCATTTAAGATTAAGTTTTATGGAAGGTACAATTTTATTAACACATTGCTTGAAGTTAGTTTCTATGCTTAAGTACTTGGTCTAAAATTTTTGTCTGATTGCAATGTCATTCTTGTTGGTTTAAGTTTTTAGGTGACAAATCTTTTAGTTTTGTGATATGGAGTCATTGGCCGTCTCACATTGACTTAATGTAATTTCTTGCAGGACTATGCTACATGGTTCGACATTTATACTCAATAGTGAAGAAAATGTTGATGCCATATAAAAATTTTTGTTTCTTCCTTATACATTGTTGGGAGCCTATTTTAAGGGGGAAGAATGTCCTTTCATTTGAAGGACCTAAACATTTTGATGCTTCTTGGCATGTTTTTCAACTGAATCTTTTTGTTTTATGCATTTTCTTGTAGGAGAAACAAGGAGAAAAAGGAAGAAGCAACGGAGCCTGAGGTTGACCCTGAACGGGATCAGAGAACAGTATTTGCTTATCAGGTGAATGTATAGGTGTTGAACGTGGAACTTTTATCATCTCAATTGCCTTTGGTTTGTATGTAATTGTCTTAGCCTGATTTACACTTAAAATTTGTGCAGCTGTGTTTGAAGGCAAATGAAAGAGATGTCTATGAGTTTTTTTCAAGGGCTGGCAAGGTTATTTCTATGCTAGTTGGTAACCAAGTTGTTACCCATTTGTTTCCAATATTTATTTGTTTCTACTCTGTTATGTATATCTGTTGATTTGAAGATTTCTAAATTGGTTGTCCAGTTATTGAAAGTTTCTTACTCTCCAAAGTGTTTTGTTGAGGTAACATCTTCATATTTGGAGAATAAAATATAAGTCAAAATCCAATTATGAGTCATGGTAAACTTTTAGTGGTATAGCCAACTTTCTGTATAGGTTGTCTAAATGATGAATTACCATGCACTGCATGAACAAAAATGAAATCTTTCACTTGGACAAGTAATCATGTTTTTCCAGTAGATGCTCTTGGTCTTTAATTGATTTGTTCCTTTGGGCTTTTTTATGTCACTTGAGCAAATTTTTAGGTGAGAGACGTACGCCTCATAATGGATCGTAATTCAAGACGTTCAAAGGGAGTTGGGTGAGTTTTATTGATGCAAGTCCTATTTGTTGGCTAGTTTCTATTCAATTAATTTTGCACCTGTTCTGATTTTCCTGATACTACATATCATCTTAAAATTGAGATTGGCTTTAATTGCCTTCCTTTAGTCCTTCATTCAGTGTAAAAGACGTGTTCAACCAAAAACTTTAATGGGTGAGGCTTTAAGATTGGCCCATATGTTTGCCATTTCACATTTCCCTTTATTTGCTAGCCTGTTGAACTAAAAGTATGAACATTGCAGAGGTCTGTGAAACCTTTTGCTATAAGTTACATTTTCGTTTGCAAGAGTTAAGCCATTGGGTTGAGATCATGATTGCTTCATCAAAAAGGCACTGATGCTGTATTGAATGACTGTTTGATCCAAGAGTTTGTGCTTTTATGTGATATCCCAATCATACTTTGTGAGCCGTGAGCATGGTCGAAGCACATGCCTATCATACCTTGTGCTGAAAGTCACATTTCATGGGAAAAATTGTAGTGTGGTTTGAACTCTGACCAGTTGGTTATTGCCATATCAAAGAACCATTTGACCAAAAGCTTGAACTATTTGAAACCTCAAGAATTGCTCATGTATTACACTCTAGCAATGAACTATTGGCTTCTTTTCTCTTTTGTCAGTCAAATCATCAAGGTTGATGATTTATAGAAAATACATATGCTGAAGGCCTTGAACTGATTATTGGTCATGTCATTGAGACTATGAATGTGTGTACATGTATGCATGCAGAAGAAACAACTGTTGTCTTTCCTTGCTGTTAACACTGATATTGCTTTAAATCTCTCAGCTATGTTGAGTTCTATGATGCAATGTCTGTCCCTATGGCTATAGCACTCTCTGGGCAGCTTCTTCGTGGTCAACCAGTGATGGTAAAGCCTTCAGAAGCTGAAAAGAATTTTGCTCAGTCAACTACAGCTACTGCTGGAGCATCAGGTGGCCTCATAGGTCCTTACTCTGGAGGTGCTAGAAGGTTATATGTTGGCAACCTGCACTTCAACATAACTGAAGATCAGCTTCGTCAGGTAAGGAGCTTTTTGGATACTGTTCAAGCAGGTTGCATTTTTTCAGCTTAACCATAGTGAAGTGACTTTCTTAGATCCAATTAGTTCTTGATGGTCACATAAAGATTTATGTTAATTCCGGTGGTTTGTTTGCTGCTCTGTTGTGATATGGATGTGTTCTCATTTACTTATATGCTGACTTTGTAGGTTTTCGAACCATTTGGTACTGTGGAACTGGTGCAGTTGCCCCTGGATGAAACTGGGCATTGTAAAGGTTTTGGATTTGTGCAGGTGAGTTTGTGAAATTATTGTAAATTGTTCAATTATAATGCAAATACTTGGCATATATTAATCACGTCATTGTCTCATAGGTCTCAATTGTATGAAGAAGCTCTATTGATAATGAAGCAGAATGTTACACAGCACTGGAATAATTTCTTGCTGCTACTTCATTCATTTTCCAGTTGCCCATGTAGGTTTAGTGAGAATCCTCTTGAAGTTGTTGGTTAATTGTCTCAGTGTTTTATTGCAGTTTGCACGTCTTGAAGATGCCAGGAATGCATTAAATCTGAATGGACAAGTGGAGATTGCAGGTCGGCCAATCAAGGTAATATCAAACTTTTTCCTTTGTGAAAATAATATTCTTCTCACTCTGTTTTCTACATCAGTGGTTGAAGTTTTATGATCCCCTATCTTCGATGTAATTTTTCACATGTTTTTTTCTTCAATGCTTAGGTCTCAGCTGTTACTGATCATATGGGAACCCAAGATGGTGGGACAAATGCTGGTGATCTTGATGATGATGATGGAGTTGGCTTGGTCAGAAATCTGTCTTCTCTTTTTCTGATTTGAATTTCTGGCACTGAATGCTTTAGTTATCAATCAGTGATTAGTTAATCCCCTCTCTATGTGGGCATGCTGTCTGAATGAAGTAGCACTCCGAAAGTCACTGAAAAAAAAAAATCCAAGTGGATTTCACAAGCTCCAAAAAAAGAGTGCACTTTCAAGCTCCATTTTCTTTCCTTTTTTTTGGGGGGGGGTGTCTAGCTGAATTGGGGAAGGAGGTATTCTAGTTGATGATCCTTGTGCTTTGAACCCCAGACCTCACAGTGACCAGTAGACTATGCCCAGTGATTCCATTTTCTCTTTTTAACAAATGATTTATTACAATTATTTTTCTTGTCCTTTTTAATCTATTTTGGTGCACATTTTACAATCTGTCTCATGTTGCTTTGCTTTCAGTCTTTGAATGCCCGCTCTCGAGCTATGTTGATGCAGAAGTTAGATCGCAGTGGCATTGCCACAAGGTTTACTTCTGTTAGCCTTTGGTTTTATTTTACAAGTCATTTGGTCGATCCAGCTGTTTAAATATTTTTTGGGTAAATAATGTCTGCTTGGTTTGATTGCAGTGTTGCCAGTTCACCTGTAACCTCTGCTATCAGTTCTGGCCTTACTCTACCAGCAGCACCAATCCTTGGGGCTGCACCTGTGGTTTCTCCTGTTCTTACTTCCCTTGTACCAGGTGCAGGTCTTCAACTTCCCACGGCTGCAATTTCTACTATGGATACAATTGGCATTCCAAGTGAATGCTTATTGTTGAAGAATATGTTTGATCCAAAATCTGAGGTTAGCTGGTTTACATTTTAAGGATAGTTAATTATGTTGAATTTGTTACCTATGCTACTTATTCTATAGCATATTTTGGCAGGAGCCTGATTTTGACGAGGATATTAAAGAAGATGTTCAAGACGAATGCTCAAAATATGGAACTCTGAGGCATATTTTTGTGGACAAGTAAGCTCTTCTTTTGTCTTTTTTTTTTTTTTTTTTTAATCAATTTTAAAATTTGCCGCTGTATTTTTCTCTTATCAGGCTACTTTCTTGGCTATGCATCCCTTGGATGGTATTGTAGTATTTATCTAGGTATCTTATAACATAATGCTCCTAAGGTTGAATGACTTCTGTTACAGTCAACTTTGTGTTATGGTTTCACCTGTTATTGCCCTGCCTTTTCTTCGTTGAAACAGGAACAGTGCTGGTTTTGTATATTTGCGATTTCAGAATGCACAATCGGCCATGAGTGCACAACGTGCCCTCCATGGTAGATGGTTTGCTGGAAATATGATCACCGCCACCTTTATGGTAAAAATTTTATTTTTAATTCAGTTCCTGTAAAATTATGACTCAGGTGTTTCTGAGACTAACTTATAGTTTCATATTCTTTGCACGAGAGCAGGTTCCTCAGGTGTACGAAGCTAAATTCCCTGACAGCAGGGCGTAGATTTTGGTTGGCAAATATGCTAAGTTTGTCCGATAATTCTTATTTTCATTTATTGGACCGCTCTTTACATTATGTGCCCCCTCCCCCAACCCAGATGCAAATTCGGTTTGCTTGCAAGTTATGGTAATTGAAAAATTCATAAGCAACTGTTTGTAAGGTGGTGCGCTACTTCCCCCATCCTTATATCCACCTAAATAATACTACCGTGTACTTTCCACTGTAACCGTGCAGAGGCAGTTGTTTTACCGAACGGGAATATTAGTTTGAGTTTGTTGTTTGTGATAATTAGTTGAGGTTGATCTTTAGCCGGAGCCTATTTTGTTCGGTGGCTTCGAGAGTTTGGTCATCTGCGAGAAATCGTAATTAACAACAGTAAAGCAATGACAAGAATAAAAAATATTAGTCGTCTTGAAAAAAAAAAATTAATTATATTAAAATTTTTAATTGTTTATTTATTAAAAATTTTAAAATATATATAATTTATAAAATTTAATTAAAATTACAAAAAAAAATTATCGATTTGGATTCAATTTTTAAGTTTATTGTAATTTTTTATTTTTTTTATTTTATGTATTTTTTAGTTATTTAATTCACATTATTTTTTTTTATCAGAGAATAATTCAACCTTGAGTCTTCTTCAGGAGTATATCGTTTTAATGTAAAAAGGATAAAAAAAGGATAAATTACATTGAATGTGATTAAAATATTTATATTATTAGAAAGTTTGATAATATAAGTATTATCATTTATTTTACATATAACTTTATAAAGATCATACTTCTTTTGTTATATTTGTTCACAGGAAAGCGCTACTTCTTCAGATACACTATCACCTGATTACAAACTTCAAACATTTTCTTTTTCCTATGTCTATCAGCAGTCTCTTTGTATTTCGCATTTGTCCTCTCAATTTTTCTTTTTAGCTCTTTAGTGATGGCTTAATATTGTTCTGTCATGTTCTTAACTACAATACTATCATCTGCCTTCTTGGGTAATTTCAACAAATTCAGGACATGCTGTAGCATTGTGGTGTAGATCACTGAAAAAGGTGATCTCTTCAGCTTAGGTCAATGTTTGATTTCACTGTCTTGGCTTTTCAGCACAGATGCTCCTGATTAGATTTTCCAGTATTCTGTTGGTCACTTCAATCTACCCATTAGTCTGTGGATAAGCTGTGTTACTAAAGTTTATCGAATAATCAAACATGAACCACAACGTCTTCTAGAAGTAATTAAGAAATTTGTTATTCCTGTCAGAAGTAATGGACCTGGGAACACCATGTAAGTGTATCACTTCTTTGAAAAATAATTTGGCAATGAATTGTGCATTTGCTGTTTTTCTACATGGAATAAAATGAATCATCTTAAAAAACCTGTCAATAATAACAAACACAGAGTCAGCACCTCGTTGGATACGAAGTAAACTCAGGACAAAATTCATGGACAAGTCTTCCCAGATGTTCTCAGGTACTGGTAATAGAGTGTATAACCCAGTGTTTTAAGATTGCCTTTGGAGGTCTGACAGATGTAGCATCTCTCTACAATCTTACCAACATTCCTTCTCAATCGAGGCCAAAAATACCTTTCTGTTATAACAGTTAAGGTTTTATCTCAACCCAAGTGTTCTGCTAAACGTCCCCTATGAAGGTCTCTAATCAACTTCTCTCTCAAAGAGGATTTAGGAATGCACAATTGATTTCCTTTCATTAAATACCCCTCATGAATATAATAATCATCATAAGACTCTTTAATAGTACACTTCCTCCAGATCTCCTTGAAATCACCATTATCTTTATACAACTTTTTTATTTTTTCAAAGCCCACAACCTCAACATTTAAGCTGAATAACAAATTAGCTCTTATACTTAAAGCGTCAGCCACTTTGTTTTGGACATCAAATTTATGCATTAACCTGAAAGAAAAATCTCTGTAAAAATTGAATCCACCTAGCATGCATATCTTTATTTATCTTGGTCTGACCACTTAGATGTTTTAATGTTATACAGTCTGAGTATAGAATGAATTCCTTTCCTACTAAATAGTATTTTTATACTCTTAACGCTCTCACAACAGCATATAACTCATTGTCATAAGTCGACCAATTCCTTCTGGCCTCACATAACTTCTCACTATAGAACACTATTGGCCTTTTTTCCTGTGATAACACTACACCAATTCCTACCCCAATGGTATCATAGTCAACCTCGAATAGCTTATCAAAATCAGGCAGTGCCAATATATGAGCCCTACATAACTTTTCCTTTAGATTCACAAAACTTGTTTCAGCCTCTTCGCCCCATCGAAATTTCTCTTTCTTCAGACACTCAGTCAATGGAGCAGTAATTGTACTGAAATGCCTTATAAATTGCCTATAAAAACTGGTCAATCTTGTGAAACTCCTCAACTCAGTAACAATTTTAAGAGTAGGTCATTCCTTGATTGCCCTCACCTTTTCATCATCCACCACGATACTCTCACTACTAACTACAAACCCCAAAAATAACATGAAAACACACTTTTTCAAATTAACAAATAATTTATTCTCCCTCAATACAGTCAAGACACACTTTAAGTGTTTAATATGCTCCTTTTTTGACTTACTAAATACCAGTATATCATCAAAATACACTACTATAAAGTGACCATTAAAGGGTTTTAATACTTGATTCATCACGCGCATGAAAGTATTGGGTGCATTGCTAAGACCAAATGGCATTACGAGCCACTCATACAACCCCTCTTTGGTTTTAAAGGTTATCTTTCACTCATCCCAAAGCCGGATTCTGATTTAATGGTAGCCACTCCTCAAATCAATTTTGAAAAATACCCTAACCCTGCTCAATTGGTCTAACATGTCATCCAATTGTGGTATAGGGAATTTGTATCCGATGGTGATTTTGTTAATGACCCTACTATCAACACACATTTTCTAACTCTCATCTTTTTTAGGTGTCAGTAAAGCTGGTATAACACAAGGACTCATGTTGTCTCGAATGAACCCCTTATCCAGCAACTCTTGGACCTTCTTTTGCAGGACCTCAGTTTCCTTATGACTCATCCTATAGTGTGGTAAATTTGGAAGATTTGCTCTAGGTACCAAGTCTATTTGATGTTAGATGTCTCTCAAGGGTGGTAGTCCCTTAAGTAGGTCATCAGGAACCACATCTCTATACTCTTCCAACACTCCCTTAACTGCTTCAGGGACTTCTACACTCACATCTTCATCCCCAACTACCATATTCTTTACAATGAGCGCATGAGCCACCTTTGACTCTTTCAAATCCTCAACCATCTCCCTTTCTGACTGGGTAATAGTCAAGAAAGAACGTCTTTCTATCCTGCGAATTCTAAAGCGACCCTTTAACTTCAGAGGTAATAAGGTATACTTCACACCCTCCTTTTCTAGCTTGTAAACATTCTCTTTAGCTACATGTTGGGCATTCACATCGAACTACCAAGGCCTCCTAAATAGCAAATGACATGCATTCATGTCAACAATATCATAGAAGATTTTATCTCGATACTTCCCTTTAGAAAATGACACCTTGCACTTCTCATTCACCTTAATCTTCTCGGTTGCCTTAATCCATCCGATAATGTATGGGCATAGGTGTTTTTCGACAGACAGTTGTAACTGCTTAACATCCGATAATGTATTTGCCCCTTGTTTTGGTGTTAACATCATCCGCCTAATCACATAGGCTGGCTCAACTTCACCATCCTCCTCCTCATCATATTCATCCTCTCCATCAGGCTCACAACACACCTCTTCTTCATCATTCTTATCTATAATATTAATAATCCTCTTACTAGGAAACTCATTAGATCTATGACCAGGTTGGTTACAATGATAGCATTTACCCAAAATTGGCCTGACATATGAGTTATTTTGCTTCTGGACTCCCTTAAACTTCATAGGCCTTTTCCCTTTAGCCTCTTCATCTTTCTTGGTATTCTTTTCGCCAAATTTACTTGACACATTTTTATTCTTCTCAACCCCCACCTTAGTGCCATTAGTAGCATCATTCACAAACCCTCTTATTCCACTTGCATATCTAGTGCTCTGCTCCTGCAACATTAACTCAACTTGAAAAGCCATATTTTTCGCCTCATTCAAATTTCTCAGGATCGTAACTCCTATTTTGTCCTTGATTTGTAACTTTAACCCATCCGCATATCATGCAACCTGTTGACCCTCACTTTTTCTCAAGTTGTTCCATTCTGTCAATCTCATAAACTCTGCGGTGTACTCATGAACAGATCTTGGCCCTTGATAACACCATTGATACTACTAAAACAGTATCTACTCATAATCTGAAGGTAAGAAATTACGTTGTAGTAGTTATTTCATGCGTTCTCACTGGACGTCTACCTTCTCTCTATCTCCTAGTCTGCAACTTCTCCCACCAGGCAAAAGCTCCATCCTTCAATTTATAGGTCACCAATCTAACCCAGCGATCTTCTAATATCTCCATGTAGTCGAAGAACCTATCAACGTCTGCTAACCAATCTAAGAACTCCTCAATGTTAAGGCTACCATTAAAACATGGAATATCAACCTTCAAACGGTAATCACCCTCATCTCCTTAGTCATGCTCATAGCAGTTCCTTCGATACCCTATATCACCACCTCGTCTCTGTGGTTGTCTCGCTCCATATATAAACTCGTCCTCCTCAACGGATTCATCATCTGAGATCTATGCAATCCTATTAACAGCTCTGAGTATGTTAATTGGATTAACATACCCATCTCTTGCCCTAGGCCTATTACTGCTAACATTCATCAAGTTAAAGCGCTCAATCAAGTCTTTAAAACGCTGTTTTAAGCATTGAATTTTTTGGTTTAAAGCATTGAACTCTACCCTAAGAATTCATTGGTCGGCCCCTTAAACTCTCACATCCTAATCATCAAGAACACGACCTCCATTAACACCTTAATTAGCTGACATCTTCACAGGAAATTACCTGACTCTGATACCAACTCACGAAGCGAGAAAATATAATTAATAACAGGAAATCAATGACAACAATTAAATTTTAAAAAATAAAAAATATTAGTCGTTTAAAAAAAATCTCTCAATTATATTAAAATTTCTGATATTCCACTCAACAAAAATTTTAATATATATATAATTTATAAAATTTAATTAAAATTATAAAAAAAATTGTTAATTTAGACCCAACTTTAAAATCCATCGTAACTTTTTTTTTTGGTTTATCCATATATATTTCTCGGGCTATCTGTTACACATCACTTGGAGCCCAGCCTGCCACAATACAAAGGGGGACCAAAGGGGGACCGTGGATTGGAATCTTGAAGGGTTTCTTGGAGATTTTATTTCTGTTTGATCAATAGTTTTTCGGACATTAAAATATTGTCCTATGGGCACGTAATACAACTGTGGTGGATATATAAGCAATAATCAGAATTAGCAGCCTTCAAAAGTCGCGTTGGTGGCATTTAGTCATTTGATGTCAGGACATTCGTCATCTTTCTTGGGTCCACCACCCCATGGTCTCCAATCTTAACTTCTTACATAGACCAGTTGTTGCCTAAAGATCAAACTTCACTCCAAAATTGAACCAAGTGGAAATTAGCAGCCGAAAAAAGGAATCATGGAAGAATCTCTATTCACGGATATTTTGATCGTTGGAGCCGGAATAGCTGGGCTTACAACCTCATTAGGTCTCCACAGGTGTAAATTTACAGCTACCACCATAGTCTCTCCTCGCGTGAATTGATTTCCAATGTTTTGAGTTTTGTTTGTGTAGCCGGCCATGTATACTTTAGTGTATATAGAGTGCAAAGGTACGTGTATATATCTAATTGATGGGGTCAATACTGGATTTCTAGGCTTGGAATCAAAAGCTTGGTGTTGGAATCATCGGAGAGCTTGAGGGTCACCGGATTTGCCTTTACAACATGGCCTAATGCTTGGAGGGCGTTAGATGCTCTCGGCATAGGCGACTCTCTTCGCCAACAGCATCTCTGGATTGACGGGTAATGAACTTAGTCGTGAAATTCTTTGCTTGCCCCTGTACAATTTTTGGCGCACAACGGTAACGAAAGAGATCCTGTCAAATGCAGATTGGTTGTTACCTCCGCAGTTACAGGCCAAACTGGTGCACAGGTATCTTTTAAGGCAAATGGGAAACGGTAAGCAATCGTGCAGACTGGCGTTTCTGAGACTCTCAGAATCATCTTTTCTTTCTCTAAACTGTAAAAACATGTTGCCTTGAATTTATTCTATAATGGGAGCTTTGCTCTGTAGTGGAGATTTGGATCTTTATTGTGTGAGAAGGAAGTTGTTAATTGAAGCCCTTGAAAGGGAACTTCCAAGTGGAACCATACGGTACTCGTCCAAGGTAGTTTCTATTGAGGAATCAGGCTATCTTAAGGTGTTGCATCTCGTCGACGGCACTGCGATCAAAACCAAGGTAAAATACACTGTAGTATACTTGCTTTTGGATGACCAAATTATGTCTCTTAATTTCCCATGGTGGCATTTCTGTTATCATCTTCATTGTACGAATATGACAAGTCCTATGCTATGGAGGGTACTTTCAGAGGGGTGCAAATTGCTTATGTATTGTTATTTTACAAAAATTTTTAAACTTTCTATGGAAGGCGTTAATAGGGTGTGATGGAGTAAAGTCGGTGGTAGCAAAGTGGCTGGGATTCAAGAGTCCAGAATTTACCTCGCGAATGGCTATTAGGGGTTATGCAGACTTCAAAAGCAGTCATGGATTTGGGAACAAGTTTCTGCAGTTCTTGGGTAATGGCATGCGGTCAGGCTTCATTGCCTGTGACGAAAAAACAATATATTGGTTTTTCACTCGCTGGACTGCTAGTCAAGGTGATTGTGAGTACTCTTTTTGTGTTGTAATGTCTGTCATCTTAAAAGTCGTGCAATTTTTTTTTGTGTAAAATCACTGCTCATCTGTAGACAAAGAGCTAAAGCAGGACCCAGCCAGGATGAAGCAACTCGTGCTGAACAACCTTGGAAATGTACCTGATCATGTAAGGGCTATCGTTGAAACCACAGAGCTAGACAGTATCATTTCAAGTCCTCTAAGGTATAGATACCCGTGGGACGTGCTGTGGGGAAATATAAGCAAAGGCAGCGCCTGCGTAGCTGGTGATGCACTCCATCCCATGACACCAGACATTGGCCAAGGTGGGTGCTCTGCTCTGGAAGATGGTATTGTGTTAGCCAGGTGCCTTGCCGAGGCCCTGACGAAAAACCCAAGCAAGGAAACTGGTGGGGAGAAAGATAAAGAAGAGCACGAGAGGATTGAGATGGGGCTGAAAAAATATGCGAAGGAGAGGAGATGGAGAAGCGTTGACCTCATATGCACAGCCTATATGGTTGGTCTCATACAACAAGCCAGTGGGAGTGTAGTGAAGTTCTTGAGAGATGCAATGCTGCTTAATTTTCTTACTGGAATGCTGTTAAAGAAAACTGATTTTGACTGTGGGAAGCTTGTCGTTTCCTGATACGAACTATGGATAATGGCATGTGTTGGCCACAACCCAACTGAATGTTACCAATAACTGGTTGCTTGCCAATAGGCAATTATCCCCAATCACTTTTGTTCAAGGAAAGACAAGGTTAATGGAAAAATCACATGCGTGCTGTGGCAATTACTAAACAACTTAACCCAACTGCGCAGGCACATCCAATGGCAATAATGTAAAATACAATAATAATAATAATAATAATAATAATAACCAATATCTTTGCTCTCTCCGTTTCTTTTCTTGAATCAATCATCAATGGCTGAAGACCTCGAGATGAGAGAGCAGCATTATTCTGCTCCCTCCAACTCTCTCTCTCCACTCCCCACCGTACTTTCCCTACGCCACCTCTCGTCGTCACCTCTTCTTTGTGTATCATCTATCTGCGCATCCATTGATTTTCTCTCTCTCTCTCTCTCTCTCTCTCTCTCTCTTTATATATAAAAAATTATTTATTTAATTAATTTGTAGATTCAAAGGAGATTGCGGCGCGGCGCCGGGCGCTAACGCCAGGGAAGTGCGTTGGATTGTCCGGGCGGTGCGCCTGAAAATGGGCCCTGAGGCCAGAGCTGAAGGATTCCGTCCTCTCCGCTTTTCTTTACTTGGTGCTTCCTAAATTCGGCTGTCCTCCTCCTATCTTCCCAAGCCCAAGGTATTGTTTTAGTTGTTGATATTATTATTATTATTATGTCATAGTATGTTTTGTTACTTAAAAAACCCTAGTATGTCTACATTGGCGTTTCCTTCCCCATTGCTTTGCCAAGAAATATTCTTGAATGAAAAAGAATCCCTTTTACCCTCTCTGTTTCCACCTTCAAAAGGACCTTTGGTTCCTATCAACTCGGTTCAGTCGAGTGAGCGAATTCTTTTTTTTTTTTTTTTTTTTCAATAAACCTCATTTTCATTATAATTCCTTGTTTCAATAATACATAAATATAATAGTATAACTTCCGTCATTAGTAGAGTCATTAAAACTCTTAATTTCACGTATATATAGTTTAATCTCTAATTCTTAAAAAATTAAAAAATTAAAAATTAAAAAAGGAAATGTACAATCTCCTCATTCCTAAGAGTTGGAGAAGCAAAGTTTGGCTTATCATTCTTTGGCCAAGGAATTTGGTGGCAAATGTTGTTGGAAATCATGTATTATTGAAAAGTAGTAATTTCAGTTCTTCAAGGCTGTTGTAGCTTAAAAAGTTGGGGAATGAAAAAGAGCTTGTAGAAATCAGCTTACATTCAGTTTCGATGGCTTGTAATTCAGTTTTGAACTAATGGGAGGAGCATACTTGAGAATGAATTTATCTTCTAATGTAGAAGGTCATGGTGACCTAACGACAAGGCCTAATATTTTTTGGTACAGAATCGCCTGGTTTTCGTGCTTTATGGACAATTAAGCACTAGCCAAAACATAAATTTGACTTCAATCAATTAAGTTTGGGGTTGAGATTTAATTATAGTTGACTGAGGATTTGGTTGTTGTTGTTGTTGTTGTTGATGATGTCGTATAAAAGCAGTGGCATTTGCAAAATTGGTAACAGAATTTGGAGGCACAAAAGGCATTCATCGGAGAAAAACAAGTAACAAACCACACAAAAAACAAGAACAATTGTAAGCCAAGAAAGCAGGATATAATTCTCCGGTAAAATGGCCAGAAATGCCACGAAACAACCTGGAGATTTCAGAAATGCCACGAAACAACCTGGAGATTTCACGTTATCTTACGGTCGTGAGAATTTGGCAGCTTAACTTTGAAGAAGAAATGGTTATTAACCAGAACCTGTCTCTTATACACATCTATGCCACGAAACAACCTGGAGATTTCAGAAATGCCACGAAACAACCTGGAGATTTCAGAAATGCCATGAAACAACCTGGAGATTTCATGTTATCTTACGTTCGTGAGAATTTGGCAGCTTAACTTTGAAGAAGAAATGGTTATTAACCAGAACAGAGTCTTTCAAAGAATTCACTAATAAGGGCAATTGCCTCTAGAAAAAACTGCTCAAGCACTCCCCCCCCCACCCCCCAACAAAAAATAAATAAATAAATCATGATGTTGCATGTGTGCTTGTGCAAATAATAAAAATTACAGGAAATTCCTCAAGAGAACCAATCAGAATCTGTTGAGAAAAACCATCTCATCTCAGATATATATTCAAGCATGATCATCCAATATCAAAGTGATAAACCATAACCTGTTGGGCTCCAATTCCCCGATCACAAGAAGAGAAAAATTTTGAGTTAGCTTGTTAATCCGACCGCTTTTCTTCTTCTTCTTCTTCTTCTTCTTCTTCTTCTTCTTCTTCTTCTTCTTCTTTGCTAAGGCTTAAAATTGAACCTACTACTGCTGTTTCTCATATCATCAAATATTAATGGGCAATGCACACTAAACATTTATCAAAACCCAAGTGGATGATCAAAACTGAAATCGAAACCCAATGACTCCCAATCTGTTGGAGAAAAGTTTTAGAGACTATCAAAATGTATACCAGGCAAAGTTCATACGTTGATCATTAACCAAGGATACAAATTCAACCAGTGAACATCAACGAAACCCACATGCTCAAAGGCTGCAGAAAAACCAAAGGTGTAGGAATAATAACAAAACTCATGAGCTGCTGCTCTTGATAAGTTTCCTTCTAGCCAAGAACCTTGCAATCGGAGGGGTAAGTGCGATGGTGATCGGCACGCGTACCGGAAAAAGAGCCTTGTTACAGAGTATGGCCAGAGCAAGGGCTCCGCCAGTCGACGCAGCAAGCTCGGCCGTCCGATTCCTTCTATTTTTCTCCTTCTCTATCGCTGCCTTGCCGCCATGATCACCGCCTTCCATTGTAAACTCATCCCTGTAAGACACGTCTACTTGTTGCGGCGGGGTTTTCGGAGCGTCGTCCTTGTTGGAGACTCCGGAGAGATGCCACTTCTCAAGAACGGATTCCACGTCAATGTTGTTTTTGACGGCGATGTAGAGTCCGGTGATTGAAGCGGCAGAAATTGAGAAATGTACTCCAAGTGCTACTTTCCCATATTTCTTAAAAAGCTCCTTAAATCTGTCCCCTCTGAAAAATCCACCCGCAGCCGACATGATCAAGCAAGCCAGACAGACAGTTTAGGGTTGAAATTTTGTTCGTTTAGGGTTGTCCCTTAGTTTTATGGTGGTGGTAGCGCTTACTGGTGAAATGTGAGCCTCTTGAGAGGTTTTTTGTACTCATTCCTTGTTCACAATATGGGCTCAGCCCATACCGGTCTATAAACATATTCACACGACCCATCGTTTGGAAGAACAAAACAGCTAAAACCCTCTAACCTCACCAAAATCAACTTGTGATTTGATTGTAGATTTTGAAAACTTAAAATTAATCGACTCCACGCTTATATTTTTGTGATTTTATTTTTCTAATATAACAAGTCATTGATACTTTTGCTTCGCATCTTCTTATATTTGTATAAGTATTATCTTTTTTTTTTTCTTTTTTATGTTCAATGTGATTATGATCTTACTCACCAAAGTTGTCAAATTGAACAACTCTTATTGCAGGCAATTGGTTACTATTTTAAAATTAGTCAAGCACAGTATAGTTTTGACATGTAAACCAAATCGCCAAAAGCTAATTGCCTACACCGCACATTCGTTGACACACAATTTCTTTTTTATTTTTTTCCGGTCTTCAACAGCCATTGTTGTATCACAGAGTTGGTGATACAAATCGATCATGGGAAATCACTTTTCCAATCTATGCCTGCTCGTGTTGACAGACTGTCTAAGTCCATTTCAAATATATATGCCATGGTAGTCTCTGACGATTGGAATTCAGGCACATTGCCACCAAGAATCCATGCCCTTGGAGGATTAGCATCCTCGACAGCAGGGTTTCCATGTTTCATGCGGATTTCCATCAATAAACCCGTAAAAATCGTAATCTCTCAATCTAGGACTAGGTTCCTTAACCATATCAACCCTCAAAACGTAAATGTGACTTAACTGTTTCGTAAACCTTGCTAGGAATGGAACACGGAGGCAAATTGTGGCGAATGGTCAAGGAAAAACAACTTCAGCGTTGGCGATCTTCTCGGTACTCTTAGTGTCTCCTTTCTTCTGTTCGATTTGTTCATTTCAAACTTTTCGTTCATGCTCGAATGATTATAGGTAGTTCATGCAAGCAAAATAAAGAGGGTTTTCCAGGAAATATTATGCATTAAGGTCAAGAATTCCACCTTTAGATCACTAGGTAACATTCTTGAGACGATTGTATTACGTGCCACGGTGCAGCTTTTAATTATTTGAAAGGGGCAGCATAATGTGTATGAGGTAACAGAGGACACATACAGGTCGTGATACTAGCAACGGAGTTTTAGCAAAGTATGATAATGGAAACGATCTAATCCTCCTCTCCGAAGCAAGGAATTATTGGTTCATTTGCAGTTTGCAGGGGCATTGCCTTGGAGGAATGAGGTTTGGCATTAATGTCAAAGAAAAAAAGTTCCCCAGATGGTGTGCATCAGACAGAACTGGGACCAACTCCTCTTGCCGATTCCCGCACGAGTCAAGCCATTGAGAGATGGAGCCTTTGTGTTTACACCATTGCAATTGGAATTTTACTCAAATTGTGTGGTTGATCGAACCTTCCAAACCAAGGAATAGGTGTATGGAAGGTGATAAATTGCATCGTGTTTTCAACTGTTCTGTTTTTTAGTGGAAAAAGCTGTTTTGACATCATGCTGCTTTTGTATCGTGGCAATTGACCAGCATTTGCCAGAAAATGAAGGAAAAGATTTCCCATACGTGGATTTCCTAGAAATTGGCTGGATGACTGGAACATGTCAATCAAGTATCACAAGCAAAAAAGAAGTACGTAGCAGATGTAATCAAACCATAAATAGTACTGTCGTAGGAAGCAAGTGCTCTCTATAAGGTCTACCATGTTTTGCGGGAAAATACATTTAGAAAAAAAAAAAAAAACATACAAGAAGAAGAAGAAGTTGGAAAATGCCACTCTTTGGAAACTTTTTCAATTATGAAGGTGGTGGAGTTGGTGGTGAATGGAATTGATATGGCCATCATGGAGGTCGGGGTAGTGTTGATGATAGTCCAAGCTATTGCGGTTCTCCGGCGCTTTATCCATTTCAGGCCATCCTCTACAAGGGTTTCGTGTTAGCTCTAGCAAAGAGTCCCTTAGATAATCGATCTGAACCATTTCGCTGTCCCTTTTCTGCCAGCCAACGCACATACACACATAGAATGAGCTATTGATTTGACCATTCTGTCTTTTTTTCTTTTCGGTTTCAAGCGAGCTCAAAATGCCTACCTTTACGATGAAAACATTGGACACAAGGGTCCTAAAGCTGGTAACATTCGCATTTGTAACTTCTAGTCCTAGGGACTCCAAAGCCTCCATCAATCTGACAAATCCTCTTCGCTTGTGCTCACAGAAAACCTTAACAAAGTACTCATTTCCGTCCATTTGAGCCACTTCCACTTGCGGCTACAATTGTTTGGCATACACTCTTTACTTAAGGAAAACAAAGATGACTCCATTATAGATGTCTAAAAATCAGAAAACACTATAAATAAAGGTACCTCCATTTGTTGTCCCTTGTCATGAGTGGTTTCTGAGCCTTGATTCTGTTTAGAAACAGTACCGTTGCTTGATACTCCAAAGTGAAACCCATTGACAGAAACCTCGGATCTTGGGACAAGTTTAACTCCATGTTGGCTCTGGCTCAAAAATTCAGAAGGGATATTGGTGTGATGGCTGTTTTTAGCAGCTTCATCGTCTGAGTGCCCCTCAAGCTCGTCTTGGAGGTCCTTCGCTTGCTGCTGTAGCTCCTTCACAAATTCAATTGCATCTCCAAGTATGGAAGCCTTATTCAGCTGAGACAAAATCAAGAGAGTATAAAACATGGCTCAATGCTCACTGCCATCAACTTGGATGTGAGTCTAGAATGTCTTTTGTTTGTTTGAAGGAGACAGAGATTTATCAATACCTTTGAGATTTTGGGAACCAAAGCCCGTAGATCATAAAGCCTGTCATTAAGTCTTTTCCTTCTCCTTCGCTCAGCATGAAGGTTCTTGGATTGAGGACCCTCGCCATTTTTCCTACAATACTTAGCATCATCCTCAATGTCATCAATCTGATCACTGCAATCTGATATTGAATCTGAACGACCATTATCCTGTTTCATGCAGTCCTTGTCATTTCCATGCTGCTTGTTCCCTAAACACTCTATAAATTGCATATCCAAATTCTCCAGTCCTGTTGCCGAGACATTGCATAGGTGGACCCGATCAACATTGATATCATACGGTAAGTCCAGGTTCTCTAATGCTGATAAAGGGGAGAGTGGTGACTGGAATTGGCTAATCCGATCCCTTTGTCCATTGTCAGCAGCTAGAAATGGCTTTGATTGGTGCTCACTTTGGAAAATTTTGTCGCCCATGTTCGTTGAACTTATTAAGGCTTCCTGGTCCACTATTTGATAGTTACACTGAGATGCTACGAAATCTATGATCTGTTGATCTTCAGGTACCTTTGAGATGAAGTGCAACAAAATATGATTGATTTCCGGACTTTATAACTAGATCATTTCTTCTTTTAATCAATTAAAATGCAACAACATGGGTACCCAAATAAATGTTTTACAACTAATGAAAAGGCAGGCGTAACAAAGGATCGTACTTGTTTAGTAACAAACAGCTCTATTAATCCTCCCGGAATTGGAATTAAAGCCTTAGTTCCTACCACTTCCTGTGCAGGCGAGCATAAAAGTTATTAGTTCAATAAATGGTCTCTTCTTGTTGGCAACAAGAGGTGAAGAAAAAGAGAGAATTGAAGTCAACTTCTTGTTGAAGAATTGAGGTCACTCACTTCAATAACAGTTGATTCTGAGCCATTAGAGAAGTGTAACCACCTCGGTATGTTGGACATCAAAGTCTGTGCATGAATCCTGCTTGACAACTCGAGTACTTAAAATTACAAGAATCCATTTACATATGCACATATCAAAGAAAGAGAGAAGAATGAAATTTTAGATTAATTTACATATACCCAGAGTCCAGGGGCATTGAAGAGGGCACTTGCGAAAGAAGTTCACAAGATTTGGTTCTGGGATGCTGAAAAATGACATCCTTGCAAGGAAGGGTTGGAGAAAGAGGAAACTGAAGTTCTTCTCCGCCATTTTTGGCTTCCTGATCAGTCCCAGCACAACAACAATCCATCCACTCAATATACCTTAAAAGCAAGCGACACAACAGAAGACATAGGTGAGAGAAAGCTATGTTCTGACTCCTGAGGTAGCAGAAGAGAAATGAGTCTGATATAGTAGTTTCTTTTTCAACCTTTGATCCTCCCTCAATTTCCACAGAACACAATAATCCCACCCTTTTGAGCCCACAAGCGGCCTCAGTTTCTCCATTAGGCTGTGAACAACGTGCATGATTGTTGGATATTAGAGAGCTAGCCGAAACTTGGAATCTGACACAGAATGAGTTGAAATTTTTCAGATGAATATGCATTCAATGAGGAATATACAGGCATAGAAATTTCCATCATGACAAAGAACAAAACTGTAATCCACAAAACATGCAAAAGAGACCAAAAACTTCCTCAAGTACACCCACAAGTACCTTTTCTTGGTTCCAAAAATCTCAGTGATTACACCCTTTTGACTGAAACTGAATAGATAGGCAGGAAAGACAACAAAACGAGAGCAAGGGAACAAAAGAGAAGTATTAAACAACAAAAGCAAGGATATGGCATACAAGCTTCAGGTGATAGCAATTGTTAACTGCACAATCTCTCAACAGAACCCAAAAGGCACCCATCTCAGCAATTTACATATAAGCAATGATTTTGCATCTTCTTTTGGACTCTTCACACTGAAGGAAGAAGAAACAAGCGATACTACCACAGCAACACTCGACCCTTTTTAGTCCTACAAGGTTTCCAATTGTATGCATTACTATTACTATATATCTATGAGCTTTGGCCGTTGCTTTGGTAGGTGAATGAGATTGCTTGCATGAGAGAGAGAGAATGCATACATCCATAATATATATATATATATATATACATAATCTACTCTCTTAATTTTAAATTAGAACCTTTTTTTTTTTTTTTGAGGGGGTGGGATTATTATAACACTTTTTGTGATAATTAACGATGACAGGAGCATATTGCATGAGCTAAGATGGCGTACAAAACCTTAACTACCTACATAGAGTCTTTGGTTCGTTTTGGATAAATATTCCTACATGTCGTAACCACTCTTACAACATTGCACCAAAAATAAGCACTCTGCATCAGCTTTTCGTTCTCTTAAAACCAAAAAAGAAGAAGAGGAAGAAGAAGAAGATTGGAAAGAATTATCAGTTTGGTTTGTCCCCCAATTTGATATATTTACTAACTGCCCACCGAGTTAGTCACCGGAAAAGAGGGTTTCTTTCTTTCTTTCTTTCTTTCTGACACGTAATGTGGATTTGGCAAATCAAACTTTCAATTCTCTATCTTTTTTTTTTTTTTTTTTCCTTCTTCCTTCCGCTTCTAGGATTAGACTATAAACCTTAAACCGGTAACCAAGATTTTAGAGATTATCATCGTTGGCTTCAATGACTCAATTTTTTACTTTTAAGAGTATATTTGTGTTTTGAGTTAAATATAATTTTATTAATATTTAATAAATTATAAAATTTTTATTTGATATAAACGCACAACATCTTAAATTAATTATTCAAAAAATTTAGTATTTTAATACAATATAAGAATACAAGAAACACACCATAGATTAATAAATTTTATAGACAATAAACTTTATTGTTATATAAAATAAATATAATTTAATTTCATAATAATTTTTTTTTTCAAAATATTACAAATAATTATAGAACAACCATTCATATTTACTAATAATAAATTTTACAATTGTTGGTTTGTTAATTATAATAACAAAATTCAACTATTTTTTTCAAACAAAGAATATTTATGGAACCCCGTGGCTTTTGTGTTTGAGTTACCAGATGATTCTGCGCATTACAAATTAGTAATGGAACGTGCCCTATATTTATGGGTGGACAGTCACTCACGTTGGATTACATCCAAAAGGACAGGTAAGATGGTACCCATTCCAGTGGACGGTCCATTGCTTAACCTACCTCTGACACTGCATCCTGGGCTACTTAGGGCCCAACTAATGTTGGACCTCGTTCACCAAACTTATGACAAGGTCCACTTGGTCCCTCTTTCTTGACTATGAAAGGCCCATTCCCGGCCCGGTGGGAGCCCCCCTAAGAAATATTATGAGTCACACGATACAGTTTCACCAATTCACCTGTTTACATTTGAAAACTGGATTGTAGAACCCGATATAAATGACAACCCTCTCAAGTAAACTTTTAGGTTATGACTGGAAAAAACATTACATGAACATGAGTCTACCCTTCCTTTCTTTTTGAAGCATAAAATAAAACAGAAAGAGGAGGAGAAGTAAAAAATGTATATATTGTAAAGGAAAAATGCATAAAGCCCCCAAAAATTCTGGTATTAACAAGTAACCAATTTCCCCCACTCGTTTTTTGTCAACAAGAGAAGAGGAAACATGATCCCATACCCTATCAAAATAGGAGGCTGCGTCCCTTTCAACGTCTTAAATTTCCTCAAAGTTGCTGTGAGACTTTCCATCAGGTTGTCTTTGTCGTAGATTGCATCAATACCACGTTACACGTTGCCTCTTGTCAGGGTTAGCTTTCGCTATCGTCATGGCATTTTTATGGCTTTTTGCTCCAATATTACGGTAAATTGTGATTAAAAATGGTGCATCTACATTAGTTCCATGATAGATTATCGTGGTTGGTCTCGCCCCTTTACACCTTATTTGGATTCAAAGAAAGCAGGACGAATGAATCGGAAAGTAATCATCCCCTGCTAGCATTAGCTCGCTACCGGGATGATTTTTATTTTTTTTGGGCCCGGGGGGGGGGAGAAGCTTACAAATTACATTCGTGGAACGTCGATTTTGCCCCCCGGACTCTGTGTGGAGTCAAAGTATGCCTTCTCTCTCTCTCTCTCTCTCTCTGTTTTTTTTTTTTTTTTTTTTGTCGCTTTCCCAGCAAAATGGTCAAGACTCTAGATGGTTGGAAATAGCCCAGTGAACGTGGAGGAAGTGCCGTTCACATGTAAGGCAATTTTCGCATAAACTTCTGTGTGATTGCCTTTGTTGTTTTCATTGCCTTTGAAAAAGCCTTTGTAGCTTAGCCGACCTTTCATTACGTCGACCAAAATTTTGCTTCCATAATAAATTATGATCACAAAGGAAATGTCAAAAGTAATTTTGGGTTAATGAAAAAGATGTTGTTCGAGTTAACAATAATATAATTTTGATACCAAAATAATCAATAATTATACCATGAAAAAAAATATATATATATATGCACATACGTAGTATATATTGTTAAATATTATAATTTAAAATGTTCTTTATATAAATATAAAATAAATGAAGATTGAAATAATATTTATTGCATAACAGTGTCCCGGGCAAAGGTTAACGACTCTTAAGATAAATCAGAGGAGGAAGGGTGATTAATGGTGGAGTAAAATCAAGTATGGAATTTTCATTAGGAATATACGGATCTACTTTGTATACCGTCAACCCCTCCTGGCGCACAGAGAGAGAGAGAGAGAGAGAGAGAGAGAGGCGAGTATGGTATTCAACATTTGTCAAGAACAAGCAAATCGAACTCCACTCCAAAGAAAAAGAATGAGCCCACCATTCTTCAAAAGTCACTGTACATACTTAAAAACCCGTATTTTACTAAAAGAAGGTTCCGATTATTTTCAACAGGTTAATCCTATTCGTATGAAATAAAATAATGATAAATAATTGTGTCAAACCAAATCAAATTGGTGTCCTACGTGACCCCAAGAACTAGAGGTTTAAACTTTGCTGTTGGAATCAAAGGAAAATGTACTGAAATCCTTTTCCAAAATTGAATGCCGGACTGTACAGTTGAAAGGGCTGAGAAAAACAATGACAGCCAACCAGAAACGATTAACAGATAATAATAATAATGATAATGAAAGAAGAAACATTTCTGGTGAGGGTGAATGCAATGCCTGCTCTCAAGTCGATGGCCTCGTGAGTGCCATTCCCGTTAATTTCACAGTCGTGTGTAAATTGGACGCAACTTTCTATCTTTTACCGCTTCCATGTGTGTACTCGTTGCCAAAGTAGAGGACAATAGCCAGCATCTCAACAACTTTTAACAGGTTTTTCAAAAAGCTACCATTGAAAAATAAAAGGGTAGGCAGAGGATAGATTAGTCAAGTCACAGACACACAGCGAGACCCCACCTCCTGTCTCTTTCCTGTTATTTCTCCATTTATTGGGTTGCTTTGTAGGTTTTGATTTTACAAGCTGTTTCATGCGCTTAGCCGACTGTAAGTTGAACCCTTATTATAACAGTTATAGGTTTTTTTTTTTTTGGGTCTCAGTGTTATTTGTTTTTCTTTTTCGCTGGAAAGGAGGTGAGAAATATGAGAAAAGAAATTGGAAAAGTGGAGATTACTATAAAAAGATTCTGTTTTTACTGAGTTGTCCGGTTGAGAAGAATGAATCAAGTTGGGGCAGAAATGAAAATTTTGATGGTAGCCACTTGTTCTTAATTTTTATTTTGCCAGTCTTTTATCGAAAGATTTCCTTTTTAACGTTTTGATTTGCATTTTTTTTTTGGCCAAATCCTTGTTTGGTTGCCAAGAAAAGGAAAACCCACTTTATGACCTGAAAGCTTGTGTTTTGACGATGTATTTGGGACAGATGCCATGTTTTGAGTTCTTCTTTCATAATTGGAGTTTTCCAATGGAACTGGAATGATTTCAGTTGAAATAGAAAACGAAAGTTAAGACTTTCGTACATTGGGAAAATTGGAGGATGTGAATAGGAAAATTCAACAAAATTAAACTCCTTTTTTCAATGATTTTTTTTTTCTTATTCCGTGAATTGAGTGGGAAATATTTTGTGAAAATTTGACTAGTTTCACCTAATGAGTTATTGGCCTGCAGTGCTACAATTTGATAAAGAGATGGCTGACAATGGGAGAGTACACCCAGATTGTGCTAATGCTCCCAATCCCTATCACGAGTGCGGCGTAGCCTGCCTAGAAAAAATTGCACAGGGCCAGGGACGCAAGGAAAAGAAAGAGTCAGGTAATTGCTACAATTAATATATGGTTGGCTCTCCTGTTTATCTCTGTGTTGTCTGAAGTTAGAAGATGTCAAATTCTATGCTTTCTCCAGGTATGGTACTATAAAAGGCCATGATGTGATCCATTTATAGTGATATTTTTTGTAATTGGTCTTTGATCCAACTCTTTCTGGCATCACCTACAAGGGCCTTAGTGTGGATTGCTTGCACAGGGTTCATCGGACATGACAGACAATTACATCTCTCTTCTATCCCTGGGTTATTTTGGTTCAAGAAGATGTGGAAACCCAGTCCAATTACGTGTTGTGTTTGATGAATATCCCTTCTGCCACTACAGTTACGCCTGTCCTCATTAAAGAGCAAGGCTTAACTTTTGTTTCCCAATTCTTTGTACCAGGAAATGAGGAAGCTTTAGTGTCAAACATGAGGATCTGCTGTGTGAAATAAAATCTCCAGCTATACTTTGTTTTGTTTTGTTTGTCTGAGATCATATTTCTGACCTATCTTGATATTTAAGCCTCAGAAAAAAAAAAAATGAGAAGTATGATCAAGAAGGTTTTTCGAACATCTTTTAAAGCAAACGATTTTTGATGTTCTTTTTTTTTTTTTTTTACCTTTTTGTTCTCTTTAGATACCAGCAATGGTGTAAAAGGTGTACTTAGCAAAAAGATGGATGGAGAAAGGAGAACACACCCATCTTGCCCTAAAGCATCTAACCCTTTCCATGAATGTAACAAATATTGCTCTTATAAATCTCCTGAAGCCAACATTCAGGGAGCTCAAAAACAATCAGGTTTCTCCCCCTCTTTCAGATGCTATTTTTTGCTGGACTATCTGGAATGACTTTTTGTGCATGTTTCTACTCCTTTGGAGTTTTTGGTGCTTGGCTTGCCAGCTGATTTGGTTTCTAAAAGAGGGAATTTCAACATCTCCAGACAGATTTTTGTTTAAAATAGAACTTTCTGCACCCTTATTCCCCACCTCAAGCAGGATGTTTTACGGTCCAGACCCGGAACCTCTTTTTTGAGTAGGTTCCTCATTGCAGTTCATCTTCAATGCAGGCTTCCTCCGGATTGAAAGCTTTGGCAAGAAAAAGAAAGGATCTGAATCTGTGGCCAAGTCCCCTCGGGGGGTTAATAATGCTTCTGTTGTAACGTCAGTTGACACTGCATTGCCTCGGTCTCCTCGTACAGTTGTAAAACCAGCTCATACTGCTGAAAATAAATCGCCTCGATCACCTTACTCTCTTGAACAGAAGGTGAAATCAGAGAGCAGTCTGTCATCTTCTTTGTCTCAGCAACACTTCGATGACAGTCATTTTGGAAATCAATCATTTGACAAAGGGCAGGGGCAGTCGCCTGAATTGGTGCTGAAATCAGGCAATATCATGGCAAAGGTATCTCACTCTTTCTCCCGCATATTTCCCATCTATTTTTATGTTCTTTTCACTCACCTCCTGCTTTGTCTTTATCTAGCAGGCTGATGCTCCCAAAAGCCCTACAAAGATTAGTTTGGCCTGCTTTGCCATTCCTACACCAGCAGAACAGGAAGAAGATGAAGAGAATCATACTTCTCCTAAAGCAGTTTCATCTCCTGTAGGAAAAAATGTTCAAGAAAGCCTCTCTGGTCCGATTGTGAAGTCTATGGAATTCACTTTTTCAGGCATCTCTCGTGCTTCTGAAGAGAGTGATGAGAGTGATGCTCAGTCTGTTATTTCTGATTCCTGTGTCTCAGTCGGAAAATATCATGTGAGAGCGAATGTGGCCTCCATTCTACAGTTAATCTTTGCAAAGTATGGAGATATAGCAGCCAATTATCGTCTCGAATCAACTTCACTGCGTGCTTATTATCTGGAATGCCTTTGCACTGTGGTCCAGCAGCTGCAATCCATGTCTTTAAAGCAGCTTACAAAAACCAAAGAGAAAGAGATGCTGGCTGTTGTTAAGGATGTAGAGACTGCAGGAATTGATGTTAGTTGGCTCCATGGTATACTCGACCAACTTACAGAAGCCATGGAGCTCAATAACCGGCACGAAACCACCGAGGCAGCAAAAGCTGACTGTGACCATGCTATAGAGTCTACCAACAATGAACTAGAATCCATGATGGAGGAAATGGCCGAGAAAGAAAAGGCAGTTGCCGATGCCAAAACACGCATTGCTGAAACAAGATCGCGTTTGAACGAGCTGGAGCTTGAATCCTCTGAATTGGGACATACCATATTATCCATCACGTCCAAGGTAGAAAAGATTAGTTTCAAACCCCTGGGAGATGAAATGTTGTGATGCAACAAACATCAGGCAAAAACAATGCCTAAACTGATGTCCCTCCCACATGCCATTATTATATTTATTACTTTGGATAAAGCTAAGTGTATCATAAGGGGTGATATGAATAATGAAGACAGCTGTTAGTTCTTTATGAGTTAATATGATACAGAACATAGATGCAGTTTGACTAGTTGTATTGGAATTTTTCAGTGATTTTAATTGATATGGAGTAACAATATTCGTAGTTCATATCCCTTTATTTTCTCTCTTTCATTTTATGTTTTGATCTTTTCAGTTTATTTTTCACTAAATGATATATGTATTCATCTATAATTTTAATTGTAATTGCGATCATATATCAAAACGGTAATAACGTGCGAATATTTTACTTTTCGTTGAATATTTTTTTATTTTAGAAAAATTTAAATAAATTCAAAGTAATGCAACATATTTAAGTAAATATAGTTAATTTATATTTATATTTTTACTTTGACTGTGGGACTGAAAAGTAATTCTTCGAACTTGCCCCGACCCAACGGCCCGGCCCCCATTTGGAACCAAAGTCATATAAAATTTACACAGCTTTACTTGTGGCCCGAATATGAAATTGAATGAATAGCTCCGTTCTCAAAATCCCCAATCCAAAACCCAACCATTACTCGGATTCTCGGGTCGCTCTGTAATTTTCTCTCCAACCAAACGGAATCCAAAAGAAAGGGTCGTCGACCAATAAAGGCACGATCTTTTTACGCTTGGATCTGACAATTTCCCAATTTCTTAGGGCTTGGTTCGTCTTAGTATTATTATGTTCTCGTTTGTGTTCTTGATTAGAAACCAGGAGAATCTGAAACAGGATGACAGAATTTTATTTTATTTTTTAACAATGGGCCTTTTGCAGTGTAAACCTTGCTATGGCGGTCTTTACGCCCCATGAACCGAACAATCCCTCCTCCTTGGACTTGCACAATCTCTCTACCTCCAGTGCTCTTGGTTCCCATCCTTCGCCTATCTTTTGTAGTTGGGTCTAGAGATGGTTGGTTGATGGGCCCAGTTAAGCCTTCCTCATGTTGAAGCTGGCTTTGAAGAAGAAGCTGAGAACACTCAAAATGGCTGTGCTTGGCTACGTTAGGAAATCCAGGTTCCTAATTTTTCAGATCTGTCACCTTCTAGGAGTTCTTAGGTCTTCAAAGGGCTTGTGGCAAATAGCAAACCGAACGGTGCAAGAGACAAAACCTGGGTAACATCTTGATGACCTTCGATACAAGGACGTATGTAACTTGACGGACGAATGATGATCCTACTTTTCCTTGTCATAACTGTCGGATTTATGTTTGTGATTTTCATGTTGAATTCAATTATATATCAAAAGACTAAAAGGTAGTAGTAACACTTGACCACTGTATGCACGCATGCTTTTCTTACGCGAAAACAATAGCCAGACGTAGTCTGCCCTCAGCCATATCTTGTAAATGGAAGAGGGCAAATGGGAGAAATCAATCTAAAGAAAGAACTGGTACAGATACCTCAAAACAAGACAAGATTGATTCTTTCCTCTTCTTGTTTCTTTTCATCTCAATCGAAATCACAACTAACCCATCAATCAATCAGTAATCTTTTGTTAAAAGAACAAGTATTCACGGTTACAACTTCATGCAACAACCCAACCAAGTTCTTGCTCTATCTCAAGTGCGAAGCAAAACACGAAAATGCAAAGCAATAAACTCAGAGGCCATCGATCTCATGACGAGGAGTTTTTAGTGGAAGTCCATTTTACTAAACTCTCTATTATGACTAGTCAATAAGGCGGAATTAATACCGTTACTCATGCTAATGGCCCTTTAAGTTTGATTCTTTCCTTTCCCTTTTTTTTTTTTTTTTTGGTTAAATATTTTCTTTTCCCTATTCAAATCAGGATTTTTTCAGTTTGAATCATCTAAATTGTGAGCTCAATACAAAATGATAAAAAGAAGAAGAAGAAGAAGAAGAAAATTTTGCATGTGAGACCTTGTTGAAGTGAAAAAAAAAAGTAATAAAATAGAATGCTGATTATTGAATGCTTGATATCCTAACAAAACCATTGGTAAAGATTAATTCCATTCTGGGAACATCTAGTTCTTCAGTTAGTGTCTTTTAATGTTAGAAAATTTTCACTTAATTGTCTAGAGCTCTTGTATGCAATTCTTCTATTGGATCTTTACAGTTTTTTTTTCTTTTACTTCCTTAAATTTTGAGATTATGTTCCTGTTGTATCATACTATTATTTTGTTCCTTCATTACATCCATAATGATGCCTATTACGTCAGAGAATTTGCAAGCTCAGCCGGTCACCAGTTGGTCTGGTGCACGCAGTTCACATGAAGCTGAGTAGCGGCTTGATGATGGACCAAATATTGAAGAAACTTCTGATGATAATGATAATAATCCTCTTGTCCAGGAAAATGCCGAAGTAGATGTGACGAAACTTGCAGGCAGGCAGAAAAGGCTGTTCGAGTTGAGGATTAACTTTGATGTAGTACCAAATTTACCTACGAGTTTTAGTTTGTTTTTGTTTTATGTTCCGGTTTGTTTAGGTAGTTAGCATATACGTGACTGCTTACCGCTTTGCGCAGAACGAGGAAAGAAAAGCCAACCAAAAAGCAATGGTTGCTGAAAAGAAGAAAATGGAAGCACCGGCAGAATCAAGGGGCATTTGCATTTCTAAACAAAAATGGCTTGTGGAGAGGAAGAAGAAAATAGGCAAACTTTTAGGTGCAAATGGTTTGAAGATGACCAAAGCATAAATGCTAGATACGCATGCAGAGGCTAAATATAAGAAATGAGAAAAGGATCCTGCTCCTTTTGGTTGGGACGGTAATTTTTTTAACCTGTTTATTTGTCATGTTCTCATCCACTTGCCTACATGGCTTCATTATATTTGCTCATCTCTTTATTTTACGCCTGAGATTTTGTGGAGATGGTTGAGCTCAGTTTCAATAGAGGACAGCCTTCTTTGTCAGCTACTTTGTTTTTTTTGAAACACAGGGGTGCATGACCCTGTTAATCTTCTCGCACTTCACCATGTGGAGTAATGCTCTTGCTAAGGTCATATCTCTGACATATGATCGTGTTCACTTGACCGTTTTGTTCTGAACAGTTTTCAATCAGAAGACCCGTATAACGAAGAACATCGAAGTTGACCTTGAAGAATATAAGAGAATGAAAGAAGCTGATCCAGACTTCTACCTGCTTTTGTGAAAATGTTTCTGCCTGTAAGATCTAAATGCAGGGACCCAATCCTGCAGGCACCAAAAATCTCAGAGGGCAAGATTGACAGGATGTGGTAAGGGAACTGAAGGATGGGGAGGAGAAGCGCAAATCATTTAGCCGAAGGCGTAAGTTTCATGAAGAGAAGGATATTGACTTGATCTAAGACCGTAATGAGAGCATTTCAACAAGAAGATTGAACGGGCCTCTTTGGCAAATACACTCTGGAGATTAAGAACAATCTTAAACGGGGAACTGCATTGCCTGACTAGGCTGTACGAGCATTGCTCGTTGTTTTGTAGGACGTGACCATTTTGCTTTCCCTTTGAAGTTTCAGTGTGTGGGTGAGGCCAAGTGATTGAATGGTTCCATTGTTCTCCGTAAGTATCATGAATCAACAAATGAATAGTTGAATCGAAAAGAAGTTTAGAAGTATAGGGTATTATTTCCCTTTTTTACACGGGACTTTGTGCATTATGTAAATCCTGAAAAGGGAGACCCCCCCCCCAAACGGCTCTTGACCATCCGCCCAAAATGGAGCATCTTCTTTCGTTTTCTGCTTTGCCTTTGCGCATGGTCGGTCCTATCAGTTGGACTCTAGTCCAAAAGCAGGTCATTTGCCAGCGTTCCAACTTCGAGACCTATCCAGAGAGGTGAATCCAAGGTGCCCATCCGATTAGTACACACACTCAGCCTTTGAGAAATTTTATGTGTATCAACAAATAGAGGGCTCTTTCAAGGAATGAGATTCTGTCGTCTATTAGGAATAGAGGGCTTTTTATTTTATTTTTTTTTCTTATAGAAGGCAAGAAAAAAATAAAGATGTATCTATCAACCAGCAAAAGAATGAATTCTTCGCTGCACATTAAAAAATTAACGGGAAAGACCTCATGTTGAACTACTCAATAGCAATGATAGTTACACAGCCAAACTAGTAAAGAAAGATATTAAATTATAATAAACAAAGATATGAAAAGTGAAAAAGAAACTAAAAAAGATGGATCATCATTATCCTCTCTCACACACAGAAAAGAAACCAAGAAAATTAGCGAGGTGAAGACAGCTTTCTGAGGGGCTTTTTGTTTTCCTTAGTTGGTGGGGTTGCTGCGGAAAGATCCCAAAGCCTTGATCGCTGCTGCTCTCAGAATGTACTGGTGATATGCAGCTGCTGCAAGTGCTCCAACAAATGGTCCAACCCAGAAAATCCACTGCCCATCAATTACCAACACGTTAATTAACTAATAATTGCTACCGAAAAAAGAGCTTTAAAATTTGAAAATTTTTGTACTTAATTAGATGATAAATATACGATTCATATGTTCTGGTTGTTAAGCATCGTACGTGATCATCCCAGACTTTTTCATTGTTGTAGATGACAGCAGCACCAAAGCTCCTTGCGGGGTTGATTCCAGTACCAGTTATGGGGATTGTGGCCAAGTGGACCATGAACACCGCAAATCCTATAGGAAGGGGAGCCAACACCTACATCCATCCATCCTCATACCGTTAATTCCAAAGCCAGCCGTGCCAAAATCTAAAACCGCATAATCCTAAAGATGCTAACATGACCTATAACTATAAAACAGAGAAGATTAAAAGAAAAACCCAAAAAAAAGGAGTTAAATAGTAATACATACGGGGATATGAGAATCCCTGGCGCTCCTCTTGGGATCAGTAGCAGAGAAAACGGTGTAGACAAGCACAAAGGTGCCAATAATCTCAGCACCCAAAGCTGTGCCCTTGTTGTAGCCTTCAACCACTAAGTTGGCACCACCGCCAAGAGAGTTATAGTAATGCTTCATAAAGGCCTTGACCAAGCCAACACCAGATATAGCACCCAAGCACTGAGCAACCATGTAAGCCAAGGCCCTCGTGAGTGACACTTTCCGGGCCAAGAATAGGCCAAAAGTGACCGCAGGGTTAATATGACCACCTGCAACCAAAACAACCAAATCCCATGAAACAATCAGTGCAAAGGACCAGAAAGGCAAACATTATCTCCATGTAAGAAGCTAAAAAACAACCCAAAAGAGAAATGGAAGAACTTTAGAGGGTAGTTAAGAGAGGGGTTTTTTCTTACCAGAGATGCCAGCAGTGCAGTAGACGAGGATAAAGATCATGCCACCAAAGGCCCATGCAATACCCAGAAGGCCAACGCCATCACAAGGCCCAGTTTGCTTCTTGTGGCCGATAACAGTAGCAACAGTGACGTAGAGGAAGAGCAGGGTGGCAATGAACTCGGCTATGACAGCCCTGTAGAAAGACCAGAGCTTCATCTCAGCCCAGTCGATCAGTGGTGTCGGTGGTGGATCTACGTAGTCCTTTCCATGGTGGGCTTGCCCCTCTTCACTCACTTCTTTCGACATCTTTTCTCTCACTCACTCTCTCTATTTCTCTCTCTAGAAAAAACCCCTGAAGAATGATCTCTCCGCTAAGATCTTCCTCTCTCTCTCTCTCTCTCTCCCCCTATGTGTGTCTCTGGCCTCAATAGTTTTTATTCGATGGTGGTTCTTTTAAAGGGCGATCAGAAGGGCCGGAAATGAGGAATTTATGCATCAGATAAGGGCATTTTAGGTACCAAAAAAAAAAGGCTACAAAATTGCCGTTGGAGCTTGCAGAGACCGGAGAGAGAGAGGGAAGGGACAGGAATGAGTTTCCGTCTAGAGAGAGGGAAGGGACAGGAGTGAGTTTCCGTCTAGAGAGAGAAGTCTGGGGATGGGTGGGACCAGTTGTACAGGTAGACCATGTGATGTTGTGAGAGAGAGAGACAGTACAGGTAGACCATGTGACGACTAATCATCTTTGTGAGAAACAGAGAGACAGAGGAAGGGATGCTAGCAGAACTGACGAGGTGGGGCTGAACCGCCAGGTTGGCTTCCATGATGTCCGAACCCAGGCCACGCCTGGCTTACATCTACATACAACGGTTGCTTCTCATCTCTCTCTCTCTCTCTCTCTCTCTCTCTCTCTCTCTCTCTCTCTCCCTCCATGTATTATGTCACGGGGCCATTACCCTCTCCCCAAAAGGTAGCGCCCCGTGACAATTAGCATTGGTAATCGTAGAGTTCTAAGCATGCAGTAGTCACTGGAGTTAATGGTTAATTGAAACTAACTCCCGCCCTGCTAATTGAATTACTTGACTGTACAAGGATAATGGCAAGCTCTCTTTAACTATCAAGACCATTATATATTATCCGTAATTATTAGAAATAATGGTAAAGCGGAGCCACAATTATGGATGATAAATAAACACCATTCCCAGAAGTATAAATTGCATGTGTATATCTTCAGTGCTATCATATGGGGGCAGATTTTCGGCCTTGTCTCTATTTTTTATTTTTCACATAGTGATCTTTTTTTCTTTTTTTTTTTTTTTTAAAAAAAAGATCTTCATTTAATCTCTCCCCTTTGATTAACTTTTGGGCAATTGATAACACCCCCCCCCCCCCAAAAAAAAAAAGCAGCTGGTAACCCATGGCATGGCATGGCATTTATAATCTAATACAATTGAAAAGTACGCAGATGCACTTTTTATACACATCTGGTGGGGGGATCATTACCAATATTCTTTAGCTTTTAATTAGAGGAGAGAAGTAAAAAAAAATAAAAATTGTTTAGTTATAAATTTAATAATTATTGTGTTCGAATGTGAGTGTGAGAGAGTAGGTTTAAGATTATTGTTATTTAATTGATGAATTCTTTTTATAGAAAAGTAGGTAATTCAAAAGGAAAAGTAACATTTTTATAATATCTTTTTTATTAATAAAAAAAACAAAAGAAAACAATAATGGAAATTGAAGAAAAGAAAGAAAGAAAACAGTAAAGTAAACTTTATGTGTACGAAATTGCCCATTAATTAGTTTATGTAAACCCATCTATTGGGGGGAGGGGGGTTGGGGGAGTTGCTTTTTCTTTATTAGGTAGAATCATCGTCGAAGGATGGGAAGGAAACTTTGGGTTTTTTTTTTTTTTAAATAATTTGAGAATGATGCGTTTTAGATTACAAATCAATAATTATAATCTATTTTATTAAGGCACTCTATTTTCGTGTATTGTTAATTAGGGTTGGCCTGAGTCGGGCAAAGTGGTCAGGCCGTAACCTTTTGACTGAGTGATGTTAAAAGACGAGGCATCAAAGCTTTTCCTCTGATAACGTGGACCCCTACCAGTCACTTGGGGGAATATATATATATTTATTTATTTATTTATTTATTTATTTTATTATTAATTTTTTTTTTTTTTTTGTAAAAGCAGCCAGAGGTACTGGGGGCGTTCTGCTGCTGCTGGGTTGCGGCTTTGAGTTGTGTCCTGTCTGGATGATTGGTCCACGTTTCGGGCAAGTTTATAACTTGATCCTCATGTTACTTTTTCTTCTTAGATTAGTTTTTTTTTAGATCAAATTATAAATTTTTTAAAAAATTATTATTATTTTCAAGAGCACGATAATAAGGAGAAATTTTTTATTTATTTATTGGTAATGGTTGGGGGAGTAAAATAGGCTGAATTCTCATCTGATTATATATATATATATATGAGAACTGGTAATAAAGAATCACGTGGCAACAGCTGGCAAGACAATCAGTGCATGAGGTGTGGCCCATTAAGGAGAGGTCCCACGTCATCCCCCCCCCCCCAAACCTCATACTCTTTATCCCATCCCCCATCTCATCTAAAAACTCCACTCGACCCATGTGCACATCCGCACTATTTTCAAAAGAAAGGAAATTGTAATCTCAATTGTTTTCACTTTTTTTCTTTTTTCGCCAAACAAAAAAAATGAAAATAGAAAGATTAGGTTTCACAATTTGATTAAACAAAATTGTACTAAACTCACTAAATCACATTAAGAAAAAAAGGTTATATATAATGCTTAACAAAAATTATCAGTGTTTATAAAAACTCATACAAGATTAAACCATTAAATCAGACGAGCGATGGTGGTGGTTTCTTTTTTTAATTCTTCTGAGATGGATAGATAAATGCAACCAAAAAAAAAAAAAAAAAAGAAAGAACCTATCTCTTTGGCACATGAAAACGGCTTAGCCAGAAGGGCTCCAGAGCCATCTGAAATAGCCGTTGGGTCCTGGGGGTGGAATAGAAAAAGAAAAGGACCTTTGGTGTGCTTTTGAATTTGCAGTATCCGATTCCCCCCCCTCCTATTCCTAACGGTCACCTCGCAATTCATAAATACAAAAATTCCGTTATACCTTCTTCGTGGACGGTGGTTATGCGTTTCCAATTTTTTTTGTGGCCGCCTGCGACGTAGACATAACAACCATTTCCACGCCTGCACAACATGGCATCGGAAAATACTTAATAACCACAACCCACAAAAATGGAAGCCTGCGCCCACACGAACATTTCTAATGTTTTTTTTTTAAATAATAAAAATAAAAATATTATATTTGAAACAAATAGTAATAATAATTTTTTTATAAAAAAATATTAAATATTCAATGAAATATACTGAATAACTGATATATATACATATACCCTTTTGGTGCTATTATTCGAAGAAAAAAAAAGAGAGGCAAGTTTTGTTATGGCACCATTTGTCACCGTCTGCTCTGTTTGTGCACCCAGAAGGTCTATCTAGAAAGAGCCAAATCCGCCATGTGAGCTTTGTTCTTTAATAATATTATTATTTTTCACATTATGGCTTTGGATTGGAACTCTTGGGGGCCATGGCCAAAGCGAAATTCGAATTGGGTAACATTCTTTTTGGGTTTGTTATCGTTTGTCAGGATTTTGTTCGGTTTTTCATTATTGAAATTAACAACTAAATCCAAGAACGTCTCTTATCCTGAAGTGTCATTCGTACCTCTTCCATTACTCAAAAAAAAAAAAAAAACATGCTTTAGTTCAGATTTCACTTTTTTTTTTCTTTCTTTTTCTTGGAAAACTCGTTGGAAATAAAGGCACACATTCTTCTTCCTTATCTTTGAATAGCCCCCCAATCATCAAACATCTCTTTAATTTATTTTCTCAAGCCTTGTGTCTGTCTCTGGTGCATTCTTATCCTTGAAAGCATTCACCCTTCGTCTGCAAAGTCCACTTTCAAAACTGAACAATAGAGAGACGTGGGACCACACAATCATTCGAGGAATTGAGAGGTACAGTGATGCAAAACAATAGAAAATTAATGTGCCGTTGTAACATAATATGGACAGAATAATCCTGAGCTGTGAGTACAAAGTATATAGTACTTCTTATTATTTTTATAAAATTTATAATTATTTTTAATATCAAAATTTGAAATTTTAACAATAAATATATGAATTTGTAATTATTAGTGAGTTTATGAGTTAATTTCAATAATCAACATTGGTAAAGAATTGAATTCACTTTTAAGAGGGTGCACTTGGGGCACAATCTTTCTAGAGAAAAATGCTCCCATAAACCGATTGGCTAGTTATTTGTTGAAATTTGAACCCTGTTCAATTTTAATTTTCCATGAACAGCCTATTAGTCATTATAAGCAAAAAAAAAAAAAAAAAAAACCTTTTGCTGTCACGCGAGGGGAGGTTTGAACATGTTTTTTAGGTACCGGTCAGTGGACACAGCCAAGGCTAGCAAGTGATTTTTCATCATTATTGATGGTGTTTGTTATTTATTATTTTTTTTATGCAATATAAATTTATTTAATTATTACTTATTTTAATTAAATTTATATTTTTATTTATATCTTAAGTTGAGTTAAATTTATTTACTAGAATCAAATTTATTTTTTTTTAATAATTATATATTATTGATTACACCAATGATTGCATCCCACTGAAGACCCACAAGTGAGAATGCGTACGTGAAGATTGAGCCCAATTACAACAGCGTTTTAGGGTTTATGCGGGTTGTCTGAAATTGGGTCATTCAACTTTTGGGCTTAAGATAGCCCTGGAAATTGCCTTAAATAACATGGAGCCAGGCTGTTTTTCTTTACTTTTCTTTCACCCACTAATCGTCTCTACTTCAGTGCTCAGCAACTAATTATACTTAAATTGATGGTTTGATTTCAATTTGTGTTCTAAAAGACATACAACAGGCTTATCCTTTCATTTGTACAACTCAATTATAACCATTTTTTTTCCCAAAGATGGTCCTTATCTCTCGTCATTATGCCCAAGTGTTTTCTGACTTTTCATAACTCAAAAGAGGCTAACCGCTCCAGCACCTGTTGGCTGCATGAAACATACGATTTGCAGCATAAACAGTTCTTCAATATAATTGGCATTTGACGGATTTGAAACCATCAATGCTTTTTTCCCATCTAATAAGTCGTAGCTCAATGACATTGGAGTGGTCTTCGTGTTAGAAGGTCTCGAGTTTTAACACTCGTCACATTGTATTCCAAACTATTGATCCACATGGAACATATGTTTTAAGCTGACAGAGCCAAAAGGTGGTGCAGGGCTTCGTTGTTAGGCTTGCGAGCACCTATTGCTTACCCAGGAATATTGTCACTATATTAGGTCATTCGGCATCGTTTAGCAGAATCAGAAATTGGTAATGGTCTCCAGGAAATTATGGCTCCATCATCCTCTGCTTCCTGTTAGGGTGATGGTTTTTTTTGCGCTCACTTTTACATCAATGCCTGAAACCTGCAAACACTATGAATCATTTGAATCCCATCAGGCTTTTTCACAAAGATGCAGGGAAAGAATGTAACATGCAAATAACAGCCTCACCATGCTTTGTTTTCACACAAGGTAACCAAGTAGGGGCATCATCTTTGCACGAAGCGTGTAACAATCCAGTGAATCTGTTAAATTAAACAAGTGAGCACAGCAAGGAAATATGGAGCTATAGACTGTATTTTTGGCTTCTGATGGAGAAGCAAATATGTGTGATTCATCCTGAACACTTACTATGTTATTTTTGGGTGCCTTCCAGTAGAATCCCTGGATTGCAATAATAGCTATGTTGGAAGTTATAACAACAAAAATACTCAAGGCATGCTTTCCCATCCACTCCAAAACAAATGTTGAGCACCTGTAACCGTATACATCTACCTAAGGCCAGGCAAATAAGTTCAAAATTCATAAATTGTGTAATTTAAAAAAGAGCATGTAATATATGAGAAAGACAGCAAACACAAGTGCAGAGAAAATACCATTCCAGGCTAATATGAAACCAGAATTGGACTGATTTTACCATAATAAATGGGATTATTTCCTTGAAAACATTCTATCAAGCTCTAACTAATAAGAAATTAACCCAGGTTCTCACCAACAAGTACAAAGCACAAAATGTGATTCCCGCTGAAGCAGAAGTAATCAGCATATAACTGACTGTATAGAGAGATTTATTCACAGGGATGCCTGAATGAAAAAAGGGCAAGAAGTTAAGCCACTGAAAGAACTATCACTTTTTTATTTTTTAGGTCCATTAGGAACTATCACTTATTTTTTGCCACCATCTTTGTAAAGTGCACACCTGCAAAGGTAAGAAATAACCCAAGGACAAGCAATGAGCCCGAGTACAGAGACCAGTTTTCTAAGCGCCCCTTATGCTCCTGAAAATTTTTTCAGCTATATCAGATTCAGTCAGCAATCAACACCAAAACAGGTGACATCACTGACATCTTCAGGATACATCAAAGTAAAGTATCAATAACAGAGGTAAAATATATCTAAGCTAATTAAGATGCTTTTGGTCATTATATATAGCAAAACTATAACAGGTACAACGAGGATTAAGGGAAGGATTAACACACATATGCCACACCTGTAAGTGAGCAAGAATGTGACCATACTGAAGCCCAATTATGCATGTCACTGCAGCAGTTAAGGAGCTGTGAAGAACACAAAATTAATACAAACAAATCAAAAAATTATTTGAAGTAGGTCATACAACAGTGCAGAAATCCACATCCAGATATTAAGACAAGATACAAAATTAACTGGTATATCTTGCTGGGTAGAAAAAACCAAATGTGAGGGTTTAAATAAGCAGTTAAATCAAACCTAATTTGTCGAACTGTAAACAAGGAAGGCCAAAATAGGTGAGATTGACCACCTTAAAAGACCTTCAGGATCAAAAGGAGCGTGACACCAAGGAGGTGAACTTTCTGAAACCTGGTCATGGCTGGACATATTGCAGTCCTGTTTAATGAAATCTTTGTTATAGATTTTACATATTACATTGTCATGGATACACACAGAAAATGAATAACCAAAGGTACCTTAAGATTTCTGTAAACAGGCTTAGCATATAAGTGATTAATGCCAACAGCATAGCGATCAATCATTCCAGCTGCATTACAGGCAGGTCCAAGATCACCTCTTACGGAACATTTCACCTGTCTCATAAAACAAAACGAAATACTTAATTGATGGAAAAATTAAGTTGATCTCAGTGTGTAATGCTATTTGAGATAGATTCAAGGTCTGAAATAGAAAGGTGTCACAATTGAGGACCATAACAGTAAATCCTTCAACATTCTAGCAAAGTGCCTTGCAGCAAACAACTTAGGTAAATTAAAAAATCCCCTCTACATGTTCTTTGCATGTGCAACCACACAGAAAACCAAGAAGGCTTCAATTATTGTTGCCCCTATCTGTGTTGCATCCCTAAAATGAGCAAAAGTATGTAATTTACTCACAGAGTAAAGCAAGAAAGAGAGAAGAAAAAGATTGCTGCTGCTCTCACATTATAAACATTGCTGCCATTCACAGGAAGCATAGAAATTGGGTTGGGTGTCTCAAACTGCCAATCTGGAACATACAAACCATACAACAATCCCACATGTATTGCTGACAGGGCAAATACCACACTCCTGCAAGAAGCAATGTTCCTTTGTCAAATCATAGTCAAAGAATGTAAAGTGTGATTCTGACAATTTTGGGCACCATTCACTCGCTATTTAGTCTCATCAACAGTTTAACAAAGCATACAGAAAGCCGGACAAAAAACAGACAGAACTGCCTGATATCTGTATCTTGATCTGCATTTAATTTCCCTTTAGTGTTGTTATAACTTGAACCATGGATCTATGGTTTGTTAATCAGATCATGTATTTAGCAGGAATCCAACTTATCAACCCACAAAGCAGACCATCAAAATACAAGGATCTGGAACTTAAGCCATCTTTGTTGAATGGCATCAATGCACGAAGTGAGACAATTGGTGTGGCAAACAATTTTTCCTCATAGACCAATAATTGAAACCTACCAATGCCAAAAATAACTCTTGAGAAAATTTGTTTCCCATGGTGTTCGACGTGAAAGCCAAATCTCACATAAAGCTGCTACAATGTACCCAATAGCAATTCTCTGGAAGGAATGGCAGTGAAACAGAATTTTAGAGATTATATATAGGTGCAATGAATAGGAAGAATAAAAGGAATCTATATCTTGCACAAATTACAGAAAATACACAACACTCTATGTAAAGATGGGAAAAAGAACAGAATCAGTATCTCTAAGCCTAATCCACTTGATCCATTTAGGCAGGAAACATTATCACTTATCACTTGTGAACATCCAAAGTTAAAGTTCCCTTGTATAAAGGGAGAAGCTACAGCCTACAGGCAGGGCTTCTTGATGAAAACTTAGGCTAAGGTGTCCATCATCTAGCTGTAGTTTTGACCATAAAATGAAACAAATAGGTGGAGTTAGGACTACACATGACTTTTTGGCCATTGAAAGTATCTATAGGAAGTCAAAATCCATCAACTGAAAACTCAAATATCGTACCTGCAGAATGCCAAGCCAGCGTATCCTTTCAATGTCAACGCCATAGGTCAGGGAATTTATTCCATGAAAATATCCACCTGAAATAGAATGCCTGCCATTCTATTGACATCTCAATAACAACAATGCCCAATATGATGGCCACAACAGTACAAAAGATTTTTTTTTTCTTTTAGTTTTATCCGAATTAAAGCCCACATTTTGTGGGAATTTGAGGGAGGTAAGTTTTGAACTCCCAAGCCCCCCAACAGTTTTGCTCTTGAGGCCAACCTAGCCAAGCATGATAGTACAGCAGAAATTTGACACATAAGGTATCAGGACAAGGTTTTTATGCATAAGCAAGGCAAGCAATTAACATTAAATAACAATGGACTGCAAGTGGCAGCTTAGTTCTTTCAAAAAGGCTTGAAGAATAAAATTTCAGCCCAACCAACCCATCCTACAGTTGGATGTATCAAATAAAAACAAGTTTATATTTCACGGTACAGACTGTGAGGTTTGAGGTGTAATTCATGAACAATGTACCTTGAAGAAGAACACCTAGGAAAAACAGCTTAACTGCCCTGAGCACTGCCTTCCATGTGGCCTCTACTCTGTTCGATAACTTCTGAGATCGCATAATAAAAACAGAGGCATTAATTTCATTTGCGTAATCAAGTAAATTACACTAAAACATGCACCAACTTGAAAAAAAAGAAAAAGAAAAAGAACGAAACTTTACTATTGAATCAACTTCAAACCCTCCTAAAAAAAAAAAAAAAGGAAACAATCTTTTGGAGAAATTCCATCAATTTTACCTTGTAGACAAGTGAAAGAGAAACTCCAGCTATGAAAAGAAAGAAGGGCAATACAAAATCAGCCAAGTGAAGACCATTCCACGGAGAATGTGCAATAATGGGAAAAACCGAGCCACCATAATCAACCAACATCATTAGCTGAAAAACCAAACTCAAATGATCAACAAGATAAGCTTGGAAAAGCTACATTTGAAAGTATAAAGGATTCATTTGTGTTGACTGATTAGAGTTAAAATTAACGCCTTCTTGCTAGAAACCGGTTTATGTAGTCAAGTTTTCAAAACCAGTCAAAAAAAAAAGCATTTTATTAACGGCCAAACAGAGCCCCACAAGAAGTCAACAACGTCGTTCAAGGAAAATAATACCACACAAGCTAAACTACTACGGGGAAAGAACCTAAAAAAGGCTATGGAGAGAGCCAATTTAAAGGATCAAGTCCCAAGAAAGACGAAGAGAGAGGAGCCAAAAGGGAGAAACTGAAAAAAAAAAAAAAAAAGAAGAAGAAGAAAAGGGAGGGAGGGAGCTCACAAAGACGCAGAGGCCGCGAAAGACGTCGAGAGAAGCGACACGCGCTGGCTTATTGTTGGATGCTGGCGGTTCATCTGTGTCCAGCAGCGGCCGCTGGTAATCTGCCTCTGCCATTTCACCGGCCAAGACGGGCAGATAGAAGAAGAAGAAGAAGAAGAAGAAATGCTGGTGCTCTCTCTTCTCCGTTGACTATTGCCTAGAATTGTGAAAAGGCTTGTGATTTGATGTACCAAAGCAAGAAAAAGAAAAGAAAAAAAAAAAAAAAGATTCCAGGGAAAGCGAGGTTTTTGTCTTGGCGCTGACCAATTGCTACGTGGCATATCGTGCTTGGTTTGCAGAAGGGGGTGGTGCGTAGCAGATGTATACAAGGCCAAACTCTTTTCTTTTTGAATAAAAATAATGACGATTTACGGATTTGCCGCCGTGCAGGGTCGATCGACTGTCCAATTTTCTCCCGACCATAAAATCTGGCAATATGCCCTTCGAAAATAAATAATTAAATAAAAATATATAAATTAATACAATAATACTGCTATTCGCAAGTATTTTAAATAAACCGCGGTAACATTGAAGCAGAACTAGCAATAACAAATCTTAGTAACCAATTTAATTAGTACAAATAGATATCTCATTATGTTACGAAGAATTTAACATGACCTTTAACAATAACCACAATTACAACCTATTTTTTTTTATTATTTTTATTTTTATTCGGCTCTTATCACTGCCCCTATAACAGAGTTTAAGTGTCGCATTATTTTTTATACACCTTTCTCTCAATTCATGCTGTCTCCCGTACTTTCGTCTAAGCAAAGAGTATCAATAATTTTCATTAATTTACGTGTTTAACTTAAAACGCTTCCCTCTGGAATCACCAGAAAAATTTCACGTCACAAAGTTCAACATGACAAACGTTTGATGCTTTGAATGGTAAGAATACGCATGTTTCTCCGGATTCCATCTAAAAAACGAATTCCTATATGTAGCCGTTTCTCTTCTGCTTCGCCTTCATGGATGAAAAGAGCAAATGGCAAATTAATGGGCGGAGGAGGAGCGCCCGGAGAATGGCGTATTTGCAGCTAAATTGCTGAAAGCAAGATGTGCATGAATGGTTGCAGAGATTCCCGTGGATTTAATAAACCAAGAAATTAATGAGAGAGATATTGAAGAGATGACAGTTAGGGAGAATGGTATAGAGAGCACTTACAAGGACAGAGAGGCCGCGAAAGAGATCAAGAGAAGCCGCCCTCGTGTTCCTGGCCATGACGATGCCCTTGGTCTTTTCAGATCGTGCAGGACCGTAACCTAATAGACCGTAACCTGCCATCTTGCCACCTCCGGACAAAGCAGGGGCAACCTACGTATATGAAGCGAAGCCTTCTGTTGCAGAGAACACGAGGAGATGATACGTACAGATACTTTAGCAAGGTGGACTAGATGCACAGGAGATCAGGTTACAACAATTTGTCTCCAAGCTAACAATGAGTATGGTGGGCGAGGTGCAGGTTATATTCCTTAAAAGATTCTATTTTTATAATGGTGTATATCCAACCATTTGGTAAGAACAAACATGGGTTTTTGTTTTGATTCGTGTACCTAACTTCAATGGCGTGATCTGTGATCATGTCTTGCTCCATCAGGCCGACCTTAATTTTCTTTTCTGATACGATAAGGCCACTTTAATTCTACTCCACTTATGAGTTACTAAACTAATCTTACCGAATTCCAAATTTGTTTATAGAAATACATCTAATTATATTGGCATTGATTTCTTCTGTCATGGCAATAATCGATAGGACTTCATTGGCAAGTGCTAAAAGAAACGCATCGCACTTGCCATTCAAGTGAAGTTCGTTGCCAAATACAGTCAACAATTAGACATTGGATTTTATAACACACACCCCAAGAAAAAAAAAAAGAGAGGGTTTTTTCAGAAATTATAAAACCAGTCATTTTCGTGATCTAAATTCCTGATTTCAGAATCCTAGTAAAATACAACATTATATTTGGCACTCTTTAAATTTCGGTGGGCTTCAGTCGCAATCATTTGAGTTAACCAATCCATTATATATTTGGAAGTTGTGTGACCATGGCATGCGTGTATAGCAATTTATTGATTGCCCATCGTGGTTGCTTCTTTATTGTTAAGGTAGAGCTACTCCTAGTGTAAAACCAACGCCATACCACGGCCTTCTTTCAACAAAAAGTTAGGCCAAGATATTGGCAGTTGGTGCTAGGCTGTCCTCGTATTTACCCACCTAATATACATCGTAAAGAAGAGGCCATTCGTATGATTCATTTTGCATCGGGGCGGGGCATAAAAAAAATTGTACATTTCTTTCTCTTTGGAACTGTATTTTTAGTCTCAGAAAAGCCAGTGATCTTGGACCCTTGGCTTCAAAAATTACGAGAAAAAAAAAATAATGACGATGATGATATCCAACTCGAATAATTTTTTCCGAATTTATTACTAAATTAACGATGAGGTGAAAAAAAAATAATTGTTATTTAGCTAAATTAGATTTGTCTTAATTGACATAGTCAAAATATCCCAAGCTTGGGCGATGAACATATACAATCTCCGGAATCAACAGCAATCGACGTTAGAAAGCACACGAAGAAGAACAGAATGTACTCAAAACGAGTCCGAATAAATTCACATCCTCCAGTCACCAACACCTGGAAAAGCGGATTGCCAGGAAGGTTTTTCCCATGCAAGCACAACACAACAAAGTTTTGCCTGAGTGGCAGAAATAAATGGCAACTTTCCATTAGGAGAAAGAAATAAATGATAGTCTGTGTCTGTCTGAATTCCAGAAGAGATTTGGAATCACAAATCCAATAATTGCAAAACCCAATCCCATTAAATTAGCTTGCTCAAAAAAAGATAAATAAATAAATAATCATATACTATTTTCCTTAATTATAAATTTGTTATCATTTTTAAGAAAAATACGTTTTTTTAAAAAATTAAAAAAAAAAAAAAAGAAGAAAAGAAAGGAAATTACGATTCCCACTTGCTAAAATTGCAAATTTGATCAAATCTCGCACGTGGGAAGGGATCAAATGAGAAGATGTGATCGGGATGCACAATATAGTAGTGCTTCGACACGATAAAACAATCACATGATAATAATAAACGGTAATACGTTATCAATCACACTTTCATAGAGATTTCACGTTGTTGTTTATCTGTGGATTGCTTTCTTGAACGTTGAAATCTTCCGCTTCATATAGCCCCCAACCACGGGATTAGCAGACTTCCAGCTTCCAATCCAAAGCTTTCTATAGCTTCGAAACAGGTAATCCTGCAACAATAGTCCAAGATTGCGATTTTTGAGGTCACTAAACGAATGCCTCGGAAATAGAAGAGTGTGTGCGTGTGTTGGGCGGCAAGGGTATTATTACCCAAGGCTTTTGAATTGACAATACTTGGACATGCTGCCGGAGAAGGTGCATTCTCATTCAAGAAAGGTTCGATCCGATTCGGATCACTCCATACTGGATAGCCTTTAATCTTTCCCTGCATTTGAAAAATCGGTTGGATTGAATCATTGAATGCGAGTGCTTATGGGAAGGTAATTGCTTGCTTGTATGTTGGTTCATTTTTCAACTCGACATAACATACCAGGACATTCAGAGCAGCTAGAGTCGCCATTCCTTCGCGCGTCCACTTAATCAACAAAGCAAAATCAACCATTTTTCAGAGTTCATTTTAGTCGTCAACCCACAGATTTTATCAATTTTACCTTGGAAGCAGAAGCAATGTGAGGCACGATAATGGCATTCTTCATATCAGCAAGCCCTGGCTTCATGTAAGGTTCTTCCTAATGCAAAGACGTTGATAAATAATCGTACACAACTAGAGTTTCGCAGGCCAAATTAATGAATTTTGCAAGAGAGAAGTTAAGCTACACTTGCCTCGAAGACGTCAAGGCCAACCCGGAACATAGGATTTTGCCTCAAATGCTCCACGAGAGCTACTTCATCAATCACTGGACCTCTACTGCAGTTTACAAGGACTGCTTCCTGTAATTGTCGATTGCAATCTGCTTGTCAGTAAGATCGTGCTTAAATAATTCATTGTTGACAAAAAACGAACTCCCACTGAAATTGTACCTTTTTCATAGATGCAAGGCTTTCTTTGTTGATCAAGTGATAAGTGGTTTTATCCAACACAGGGTGCAGACTTATCTACAATGAACATCATTGGCAATCCCTGTTATTCCAATCAAGTACTACTAATTAAGCAACAAAAAAGTTTCTCCCAAAAAGAGCCCCACCACGTCCGCCTCCCGAAGAACCTCGTCCATGGTGGCTGCTCTTTTCCAAGTAACCGGCTGCTCACCATTGGCCTTTAGGAATTGACCATAAGCTGCAATTTGACATCAAATTGTTATTAGGGTCAGAGAGAAGTTTAAGAGCTCGTTAATTCAGTAGACTGGAAGAGGCATGCCTGTAACAAACTTCTCTAGACGAGTGGCTTGGTAAAGGTCATAATAAATTAGATTCATTTTGAACCCTTCAACCTGTGTTCGAAGAAAGAAGACAATTCATCAGGTCAGGAGGACAGAATTCATTCTCAATTGACACTTTTGTCGTATGAAATGAATAACCTCTTTAAGTGTACGTAGAAAACATTCCAGTAAGAAAAATTTTACCAAGGGAATGTGAACGGAACCTCTCGGAAAGGGCAAAAGAAGAGGGGTTGCGGTATAAATATTAGAATGAGAAAGAGAAAAACGGGGTGACAACAGTCGGACGCCCCTGAAATAGACGACTTAGCAGTGTTTCAAGGTATTTGACAAGAAATTCAGTTGATAGAAGATACCATCATTCTAGCGTAAGCAGATCCAATCCGACCAGCTCCAATGACACCAACAGTCTGTCCTTTGAGCAAGTTTCCAACAAACCTACAATAGCAGCAAAGCCAAGACAAGAAAATTGCGATTATTAGAGGAGTTCCAAAATCCAGTGCACATTTAAATGAGCAACATAACATTATTTGTCATACAAATTAGGGAGCCATCCATCATATAAGCCTGCCCTCATGAACTCGTCTGCTTCAACTATTCTTCTAGCCGCCGCTAAAGAAAGTGAAGCTGCTAACTCCGCTGTTGTCTCTGTAAGGACTCCCTAATCATATCAGAAAATCATCAACCTCTACTCAATTTCCTCCCAGGGGACTCCAAAGTCCAAACTTGCACAAGGCACGGATAAGTATAAAATCTAAAAAGGGTTCTGAGTTGCAGATCAGATACACCTTATATAGAGGGAAAGCTTCTTTTCATATATCATCAGACTGAAAACCATATTAAAAACTTTAATTATAGGATGATCTGAGAGCCGAAAAGTTGTTTTCTCAAGTATAAACTAATTCATCCCCTAGTGGGACCAATAGCCATGCATAAACAATACCATATATTGTTGCGTAAAATGCTTCAAACAGATCAAATGTTACTCCGAGTAAGATCAGGCTTTAGGTATTGTTGTATATTGTTTCAAGGTGCCTTCGAAGCTCTGTTACCATACCATTACTTCAGGTGAAGTCAACCGTCAGAAGCAAAGAAATGTTTATATTCTAGGAGAAGGGAACTTACAGGAGTATTTCCAACAGCAACACCGTACTTATTAGCAGCATTAACATCAACATTGTTATAACCGACAGCCATGTTACTGAAGGCCTTGCCTCCTGCTTTGCTCAATGCCGCAAACAAAGTGTCTCCCCAATCTTCAGTTAACTGCAATCCATATGCAAACTCACAGTCACAAATTCCAAATACAAAAGGAACTCCATCATGGTCTGATGGGCTTATTAGTACCTGTCCAATAACTCCGTCACACTTGTCCCCTATTAGAGCAATGATATCTTCAACAGAAAGTATCGTTTTCTTCTCGGTACATATCTAAACATGACCACCCAACAAAAAAAAAGGAACAAGAAGAAAAGGGTAGGCATCAAACAATTATCATGAATTTAAGAGATAAGAAAGATGGTAAACAAGAAGGTTACCTCGAGCCGACAGTCCTGCTCGATTAAGAGATTGATCCAGCGGGTTCCGGGCATGGGTTTGGTGCTAACTACTCTGTACCTTCCTCTTGGGTTCCAAACTTCTATTGAAACCGGTTTCGCCATGGAAGCAAGCAAGTGTAAAGTCCAAGCAAGAATGAGAGTGTGCACCACAAAGCCAAGAAATAAATAAAGAGAGAGACCCCTTTTAAATTTCTTGTTGGTCTGAGTAATGAGACGCTGTGGTAGCTCATAGGATGTGTGACACAGGGTCAATTCTGATAAAGTTTTCGAGGCTACTGATTTGCTACAATTAAAGGGTGCAAGTTAACGAGGAAAGCTTGGCGGGTGCTTGATTGCTACCTGTGGTCTATTTGCAACATTGGATAAAGGCTTCCTTGTGTGGTGGACTTTGAGCTCGAGGTCAGCCTGTGTTTGCTCAGAGCTTTTCTGGCCTCCCGTTGTTATAGGATTAATGGTGACGTGGCATCTGCTACAAGTGACGCGTGGGGAACTTTTATCTTATCTTGAAATGACAGAAATGGCCGCGCTATTGCTTGTTTGCATGGTACGATCCAACCAATAATCACATTCTGGTTCTCACGTCTAAACGAGTTCTCTTTCATTCAACGTTGCTCTCCGTCGTCCTGTCAGGAGAGAGAGCCACTCTTACATGGGCCCCGGACCAGTGAGTCCTGCAAATGGGTCAACTCACTCTCTCGGAAGGTCTACACAGACTCGGCCCATGAAAGTATTGGACTAGCCATGGGTACTCCTCAGAGCCCAACAGGAGTCCAGCTGGGATGCGGTGGAGATTGGGCCACGGAGTAATTGTCCAGCTTCAAGTCTTAACGTAACCTTCCATCGGAGAACGAAGTTCGGGTTGGCATAGATTAGTCTTATCACTTATGGTTGTAGCAAACCCAAAATGTCCAAGTTTGAGTTGGGGGTCTTTGTGAACGGACTGCAACGATTGTTGGGCTTCACGAAAGTGTGACCAATTGGGCCAAGCTGTCCCTTGCCGAAACTTGATTGGCGGCCCAATTAGCTTTCTCTCCCTCTCTGGTGCGCGTGACTGGGCGCAAGCCAGCACAAGGAGACCACGTGTCGGCATTGGTGTCTTGATGATGTGTCGTGTGGATTTTCAACGCGCAACGAATTAAGCAATTAAAAGTTTGAAAAAAATGCATGGAAATCAAAAGCAAAATTTTTTTTTTTTTTTTTTTTGATAAAATGCATTAACGTACCCCAAACCCACAAACAGAGGCCGCGGCCAGGCTTTATTATTCATAACCTTTGTTGTTTTTTTTTTTTTTTTCTTCTTTTTCCCACAAAATGATTGTTATTTTTGGTCGGTGAGATTTTTTTGCCAAATTACTACTAAAGTTGCTTCTTTCTTGTCAATTGTTTGGTAAATAAACTTTGCCAAGGTAAAAAAGAAAACAACTACTTCGGTCTCTAACATGTAAGCTTATTATTGAGTAGGATCGTGGCGGCCACTTTCAAAATGGGGCTGTGCTGCAGCTCGACAAGGTTGGTGGAGACGTGGAGTTTTTGGTAAAGAATAGTCAACGATGATGACCAACATTAACTATGGCACAAGTTGGTCATCGTGGCCTATTGCAAGTCCACACTCTGTGGCGAGATCGAACCAATTTTTAGTAACAAAATTGGAGCTGGGAGTATGAGAAATGTAAGAATACAGAAATCGTGGCAATTCGACCGAGTCTTCTCATCTTGGTCCACAAGTCCAAAACCATTTTAGTTTAGTTAAGATTTTGGAGTGTAATCAGTCACGCGTAAATCTCATGTTATATGTACAGTGTGTTTTTATATTGTAAGCCGTTTTGACATTAGAAATGCGTTTATTTTAAGAATGTTTTGATGAGTAAAACATTAAAGAAAAAAAGTCCCAGTTTAATTTTGAAAAGGTCAAAAAAATTTAAAAAATAAAACCCCAATTTTCAATTTTCAGTTAAACTCTTTCTCTCTGCCAAAACTTTATCTTCGCCTCACCAGTCTCCCTTCCCCTCCGTGTCTGCCATTTCTTTACACACAAAGAAAAAAAGAAAAGAAAAGAAAAGAAGAAAAAAAAGACCTCTCCAAAGAAGCACATGGAAAGGCTTCTGTACCATTCTTCTCCAAACCCTCTCAAATTCCACCGGCTGAAACCACCCACTCCATTTGCCCCTCGGCTCACCCGATTTGACTCGTCGAAACTCGGGTTTCCTTCCCTACAACGGCTTGATTTCAGGCGAGTCAACTCGGTCGCCTGTAAACATGAGAACCCATCAATTCCTTCCAACAAGTTTCCACGTCTTTCTCATATTCGAGCTGACCCGCCATCTGGGTCGGTCCCAAATTCTCAGCTCATCAAACCGATTGCTGATGGCAATTCTTTGCAGCAAAAGGTACTGATCATTTTGTTTGAGGGTGCGTTTCTCTTAATTATTAACGATGTTTTTTTTTTTTCTTTTCTGAATGGCGTTTAATTATGGAGATTTCGTGGTTGTCTAGGATTAAAGGGACAATTGAGTTTATCTATGTTTCCTTGAGAAATATTTTGTCTGACCTTTTGCTCTGTTTGTGTCGTATGAAATGTTGAAATTTCAGGAGTGAGATCAAAGTAGAAATATGATTTTTTTTCTTCTTGTTTTTTTTTTGGGCGATGATATGACAAGAAGATCATGACGGCATTACCGTTTTCCATTAATGATGATGTGATAACTACTGGAATTGAGGACTGTGAAGTAGAGATGGCTGAGGTAGAAGATTTGTAAGAATCTTTTTGGTTGTTTGGCACTATTCCGAAAGAGAAACAAGGGAACTGCCATTTTTCAAATTGTTTATTTTGTTGCATTTTTTATGAAATTAGACTCTTTTTTAAAAAGATATGGGAACTCGCTAGATTCCCCTAATGCCGTTTAAATTTTTGAACTCTACAGTGCTTTCACTAAGGTGTCATCAAGAAATTCCATTCTAGATACTAGTTCTAAAATTTAGTTCCCGTGGGTCTTTTTTAGAAGCCTGTATGGTTCTATTCCTTCCTTGCTTGTGTGTTCCTCGTATAAAGTGGTGTAGATAGAAGTGTTGATTTTCTGTATTGGTGGTGACTACCTCGATTTACTGTTGTCTAGAAATGTTGCTATCTTTTTACACAATTTTAGGATTAGCTGTGTTTTTTTTTTTTCAACAGTATAGAATAGCAAGGTTTGATCTTTTAGGAAGGGAAGCATCTAAAAGCCTAAATAATGATTTGTAGACCTGTGTGTGATTTAAATGCAAGGGAAATTATGTTGTGTTGCTATTGTAGACCAACTGTAGCTTGGCTTTGTTATCCCACCAGTTTATAGCAACTATCAATGCTAGTTTTCCATGTCTTAATTTTTATAGTTTTAGTTTTGGCTTCTTTTTTTCCTCCTTCATTTGTATAGCTGTTGTTTTTATCACTTCTTGTCCTCAAATTGTTGTCTTTGGAACCTTTTCTGTGCCAGTGTACTTACATGGATGAAATCGTGGGTAGAAGGCAGTCAGGGATTGCACTCCCTTTTCTTTTCCTGCTTAAAAACTTTTATACAAGAGAACATCCAGTATTGTTGGTTTCCTCGAAACTAGTTTTAATAAAATTGTAACAAATTTAATGTTTCAAGAAAATAATGGTCATAAGTACACATCAGGTTCCTAGCGCCCAAAATTGAGCAGGTTTATTTCCCTCCAGCTGCCTTTAACATAACTCTACCTATCAAATTTCAAGTTCATCTTTGTTAGTCATTACCCTCGTCTATTGATATCTGTGCATCTCCCTAATCTATCCCTATGCAAAAGCAGCACATCCCTACTGAGTTGAACTTGCTCGTTAAATTTTTATTCTGAACCTTTGAGCCCCAACAGAAACCAATTCAGGGATTTCCTTTTGAATTTGGAAAACAGGATTTAAAGTTGATCAAGATATGCTTAGGTTGCTAGATTGTGACATAGGTTGCTATTCCAATTTTTCCATGCAACTTTATAGAAGATGTTTTATCTTCTTCGCATATTTTTTCTAGTTTGAAATTGGTTCCATCTCAAAAAGCTTATTATATTTTGTTTGCTCTAAATTGCAGCAGGCGGTTAAGGTCAGGACTTTTGTAGCACTATCTGCTCTCATTGTGTTCTTGGTCAACCCAGTTTTTGCATCACCTGCATTTGCAACCTTTCAAACGGCTGCAAAGTCTGGTGGTCCAGCCGCTGCAGTAGGCACGAAACTGATGCGAACTGAATTACTAAGTAGTGCGTGGACTGGTTTCTTTGCGGGTTGCTTACACACATTGTCAGGGCCGGATCACCTTGCTGCCTTGGCTCCACTCTCGATCGGGCGTTCCCGAATGGAAAGTGCAGCTGTCGGGGCATTATGGGGCTGTGGTCATGACGCTGGTCAGGTCTTATTTGGTTTGCTGTTTTTATTGCTAAAAGATCGGCTTCACATTGAAGTGATCAGAACCTGGGGTACAAGAGTAGTTGGCTTGACTTTACTTGTTATTGGTGCTATGGGAATCAGAGAAGCTACAGAGGTCCCAACCCCATGTGTTGCCCTTGAGAATGGAGAGTGCGATGTTAGTGTCTATGAAGCACTGGAAAGCCCAACAGTAGTGAAGAAGAAGAAGGTTGGTTTTGCTACCTTCGCCACAGGCATTGTCCATGGGCTGCAACCAGATGCATTGATGATGGTCTTGCCCGCACTTGCTTTGCCTTCTCGGTTGGCTGGCGCTGCATTTCTCATTATGTTCCTTTTTGGGACAGTCGTTGCGATGGGAAGCTACACAGTATTTATAGGCTCTTGTAGTCAGGCATTAAAGGAACGGGTGCCTAGGATAACAGAGAAACTCACGTGGGCTTCCTCCCTCGTAGCAATTGCTCTCGGCCTCGCTATCATCATTAGCCAATTTTTTGGATTCAGCTTGTACTGATCCATCTGACCCAGAACTGCAAGCCATGGCTTTACATTTAGAGAGAGATCTTTACAAAGTAATATTGAATTTATTTACGGCAGAAAGAGTAGCAATTAGTCTCTATCGATTTGGCCATCTTTTGCAATTTAAGATTGTAATTTTCAGTATTACAAGGAGAGCATTTTCTGAGTAGAGTTTGTGATTTATTTATGATAGAATTGGAGATTTAGGCTGATCCTTTTATTCTTGTTACTCTAATGCTCGAACTGTCCGAGAAGTGCAAACTCCATGCAACTCTCTCGCCGTGTATGCATGTCGTTAATTGGATCCATGGTGAAGGTGCCAAATTCATTGCTTGTCCCAAAAGACCAGCATCCTCAACCGTGGGAGAGCTCGCCGTGAGGCCCCATTATTAGATTGGGAGAGACCACTGCTCACTAACCTCTCTGCTCCCCATTTCAATCCGCCTTCGCCCTTGGTACTATAACTGACCCGTGGTCAACGTTTTTCATTTTAGTCATAGCCCATAGCGGCGGGGTGGGTGGTGGGGGGCGGGATATACACTCAAAGCCGTGGGGAAGAGAACCGCAAGAGATGATGGCCTACACGGAAGCCCCAAATACAAATTGTTAGCAATGTGCCAAGCCTCGGGGATTCTTTCTCATGCTCAGTGGATCACCCTTCGAATGGTGTGTTATGAGATTGGGTTGCCATGTTTATTTTCGCTTTCGCTTTCATCATCTTTGTTACAATTTATCTTTGACTGACATCTCAAAGCAAATAGGTACGAAACCTCTACGTCCATTCGCATCACGTATATTCCATACCCAAAAAAAAATTTTAAAAAAATGGTAGGCTGGCCCAGGACCATGTTTTCTTGGATTAGATTTGGGCCAAACTTTTAGGCCTCACACGAAGCTTCGCTTTTTTCATTTAGGCCCGATCCCATCCCATCCAATCCAAGTGGGCCTATTAAAAACTCTCAGGGTCTCTATCGATCTTTATTCAAATGTTGTCTCTCATCCTTGAGCTTTGATTTCCATTTTCCTAGCCGTTACAACCAGAACGACGACTTTCACGGTCAGACGACTACGGACTCCCCGTGCACCTTATCGCGGAGAAATTGTTTAAGAAAATAACTGCGAAGAGAGAATAAAAGCCCCAAAGAAAGAAAGCAAAAAGAAACGGAGACGTGGCAACCATCCGGACAGCTCTCCTTCGTGTCTTATGTTGGGCCCCACCAATGTACGACAATGTCAGACTGACCGGAACTCAGAGAGCTTTTTGATGGTGGAGCCGGAAGCAGTCCCTGTCCACTCCATCGGGCCCCACCCACTAGGTCCTCCCCGGATAAAAAACAGCAGTTACGGGTCCTGGAATCAGGCAAGGAAATCCGGAGGGCCCACCGTACGGAGACGCATACCTTCTAAATTACCATACTACCTCCCCCACCCCTCTCTCTCTCTCTCCTTAATTTTTTTTTTCGTTTTTTTAATTGAAAGGCTAATAGGCCGCAAAGTAATAAGTCTGGTTTGGCCCAGTTTGAACCCGGCCCCAACCTGTTATTGAACAAGTCTATTATGAACAAATATGAGCTAAATTGAAGATAATTTGGATTTGATTTATGAACACCTCCTTTTAGTTTGTTTACCTCAACAATTTAACATTAGGGTCTGGCGTTGAAAATTGTTGGGAGGAAAATGGAGAACAAAAGCTTTTGTTGGATTATCAGCCGAATGTATAAGACAATAGTTTTAATTATCTTCCTCAAAGGAACGAAAACAAAAAATCAACTCTTTAACTCCAAGGTGGAGGGAAGGATGATGTTTATTGGAACAGAGAATGGACGAGGGCAGATTTCCATTTATTGATTATCTTCTTGGTCTTTACCATTTACGATTATTTTGTTAAAGAACTGGAGATGGCAGCGGTACAGATGATGGCCTTGGCCCACATTGATTTCTTCTTCTTCTTCTTCATTTTTTTTTTTTTTTTTTGTTGGGGTCTGAAAAAGTAGTTATGAAACTCACGAACCAGCTAATCTAGTTCGTGTCTAGCCATCTAGGACGATTACAATTGGGTTTGGTGCCCTCCTCGAACCAAAATTTGCCATTTATGTGGTAATATATTTTTTCCAATGGGTTGTTGAATCTGTGGTTGAAACGATAGGAAGAGCGGAAGTGAAACGACGGAAAAGATGGGAGTTTTTAATGCTTTTACATTTATTAAGGAGAGGGGGCGCTTGTCTGTTGTCCTATAGCTGGCTGGGCCAAAGTTGGTCCGCTCAGACTCTTATATAGTAGAGCTTTGGCTGCATGCATTCGATTTCCTTTTCAGAGTAAAAGTATAAATAATGCCTAATGTAATCAGGTTTTTTTTTTTTCCGAATAAAAAAAAAAAAAGAGCTTATAGACTTCTAGTTGTAGTATTCAAATAAAATATGATGACCTCTGTCCCATTTTTATCTTTCCTTCTTCGGCTCTGTGTGATGTGAGCCGAGTGGAGTGGACAGAGACTGGTTTTGGAGTCTGACATTGTTTTCAATCTCTCGCTTGTCACTCTGGAAATTGGAGTGCGATGCCCAATCCATCGCACCGAGCATTATAGTGAATAAAAATACAATAACTTGTTCCCTCCCTATTTATTAACAAAATAAAATCTACTTCTTCAATTTAACTGGATCCAAAATAAACAAATACCAATCCAACCCCATTCCACCCCAATTGACAAATCTAGTAACGAAGATGTTAGGTGGACAAGGTAGGTCAGGTCCAGTGTCTTCATTTTTTTAATATAAAAACCCAAAATATAAAGTAATTAAAATAGAATACATTATATTCTTAAAAATATATTATCTTTTTCAAAATAAATTGTATTTTTTTCTTTTTTTAAAAAAAATAAAAATAAAAATAAAGAGGGATAGCGACCGTTCTCCCAACTCGTCCGTGATGCTCGAGTAAATAATAAAAACCTGAAAGAGGGAAAAAGGCAAGTAGTCCATGAAATGAAAAGATGCCCTTGGCTGTCCTGCCATTCTGTTCAATGCCTTTGATTTGGTCCTTTCCGCCTGTCTAAAGTACAAATCAAAATCTACAAGACAGGAGATCCTAACAAGGTAAATCAAGGAACTAAAGGAGGAAAATTAAAAATAAAAAAAAAAAAACAAAGAAAGAGAACACTAATTGATTGATTTTTCAATAACTGCAATACTAAACGCCTGCACGCGATGCATTTGTACCTTCATTTTTTTCTCTCTCAATTTTCTATTATCACCGTTCACTTTTCCCGGAAAATTTTGCCATGGAAAAGGCCTAGAAAACCTAAACCATTAAATTAAAGCCTCAATGCTAGCCCTCCTTGCCGTTTGACACACGGGACAATATTCAAGAAAGGGCTCACAAGCTTTGCACGAACAGAGGTGCCTACAAGGAAGGAACAAAACGCACGAACTCCTAGAATTACAGCCTTTGCATAACATGGACTCCTTCAGCGCCAGCTTTCTTGCCCTCGGTTCCTCATTGTCTCCTTCTCCCTCAATGTCATCATAACCTACCAAGCCTCTGACAGCCCTTTGCTCTGTTTCCACTTCCCAGTTCACATCACAGCAGGACTCTGCGTCCTCCGCTCCATTGTGAAAGCAACAAGATGCAGCCTTTTCCCTTAATTGTTCGATTGTGTTGTTGAGAGATACGATCATGGCTTCGTGTTCTTGTGCCAGTCTCTGCCACGTCATGTTCTCAATCTCCAATCTCCTCAATTGGTCTTCAAGAACCATTCTTCTATTGGCTGCCTGTGCTATCTCCTCATCTCTTTGCCTTATAAAAGGCAGTGCCTTCGATTCTACCGTCTTGCACAACAATGCAACTTGCCTCTTTCTCTGCTCTTGTAATAGAAATCTCAATCTCTGATCCTGTTTTGCAAACACAACATTAACAACAGTAAGAAATTGGTTGACCGAAATACAACATTTGAGACACCCTTAGAGATTGCTATGTGTCCTAACCTGCACCCTGATATAGTGATCCATTTCTTGTGTTTGCTTCTGATCAAGAGCAGCCATGTTTTGATAAAAAGACATGGGTGGGCTATTGTTGCTGTAATTCTGTTTCAAAGTAGCCGAAGAAACAGGAGAACTGTTGTCAAACAAAAGATTTTGATCCCTTTGCCACTGTTGGTCTAATTGAGCTTGTAACTGCGGCATGCTGCAATGTTGTTGCTGTTGCTGCTGCTGTTGATTCTGATAGTGCTGAAATTGCTGCTTTTGTTGTTGAACATTGAAACAGAAATTGTTGAACGCTCCACAGCCATTATCCATCCAATCCTGCGAACCACACGAGGGAAACTGCGCTTGAATTGCCATCTTCCTCCAAATAAAAGAACAACTCAATGAACAAAATCCACGCCGCAAGACCCCTCCAGCAAACCAGAAAGCCAAATCGAAGCCAAAGCAAACAACTTAATAAAAACCGCAACCGACACCGACGATGCTCCTCTTAAGCATATATCATCAAACACCAAATCACAACAAACACACCCTCTTCCTACGTCTTTTTTCTCCTGTTTATTGGGTATGTACTGACGCTAATGAGAGAAGAATGGTACCCACCAGAAGACATCAAAGGACGTAGTGGCAGTAGAGGTGGGCATTTATATGGGGAGGCGATGGGGTGTCAATTAATTATTATATATATAGAGAGAGAGAGAGGGGGGGAGAGAAAGAGAGATTATAAAGTAACTGCAATATACTTGAAAAGGGAAGACAGGAGAGACCAGAATGGCATACAGTACCCTTTTCTTTTCTTTTTTTTGGCCCCGTCGAATTAATGAATATGTGTGGATTATCTTTGCTACAGTGTCTCTCACGAAGCCCATTATTTATTAATTAATAACATAGCATTTAGAGAGATAGAGATGTGTGGGGAAGCGGTAAGCAGCGACGTACGCATGCAGATTTTGTGACTAAACTATGGGGTCAGAGATATCAGAGGCGTTCGTTTGGCATTGAATTGAACAATAACAACAGAAGAAACCCAAGAAAGAGGAGATAGAGAAATTAAAACAGGAGAGAGAGAGGGACTCAGACTCGGAGATTTGTCAGTTCGGTCATTGGGAAAGCCTGACGAATAGGATTCTCCAGTTTGTTTATTTTTGGTACATAAAATTAAAACCACACAATCTTAATTCGTGGGGGGAGGGGTGCATCGTTGATTGTGCTTTTGACAAAGAAACAAAATGTGACATCTACTGTTTTGGCACTTTTTTGGGTAGCCTTTAAATGGGCAAGTCTTGAACTCCTCGAGTCAAGTCATTGAATCATTCTCTGATGCCAAAACAAAAGAGCCACCACAACGCAACAAAACGCATTGAATCATCCATGAAATGGGTGTGTGTATCCATTTGTCATTTTCCTCCAATTAACAATTAACAAACAAGTAAACAAGGAATTTTATCGCAGTGCAAATAAGGAAGTTGTTGCTGCCATATCATCTCCTAAATAAATTAACAAGCGTTTTCTCTGCTATTTAATTATATAGACAGCAAATAAAGAGTTGTTATTATTCCTATAATTTTGCCTTTGGACCGTTTCCTCCCCTGTGGACAAAGTTTACATTGCCAAATTTATAGCGTACAGGGATGGAAATGCAACTTTATTATCATGCAATGCTAAACAAAGCACCCCCACCCCCACCCCCCAAAAAAAAAAAAAATCTTTCATACACCCACAATTGTAGCAAAATTAGACTCTGAACAGCTCCTAAAATATATATATAAGAAAAAGAAAAATCAGGGTTCTGTCTCTTTTCCTTTATCAAGCAAACTGTAATCGTACCTCATATTTGCATATTAGGGATTTGGTAGCAAATAATGATTCTTTTTTTTTAAAAAAAAACCATTATTAGTCAAGCGGCATGGTCTTAGTTACCAGATATGGCAATGTATATTTTTTGTAAGCAAAAGGCACCAACCCGAAAACAACATCATGTTATTCTAAGTACAAAAGCAATAGATATTTGATTTTCTAAGCATTTAAATTAATAACACTCCCTCTCCTCCTCGAATCTTTTTCTTTTTTAATTGGATAATACATAATTAGGTTGACTGGCTTGTAATTAGAGGAAGAAAGCCATGTTACTCCTTTGTACACTGCAGTGTGCAAGACATGGTGCTCGTGGGGCTTTGAGGGGCCCAAGTGCCAAACGTGGTACTTGCTCCTAATTAAAGCTTGGTGGGCAAGGAGCGTCTCCTCCTGGAGCAAGGGGCTTTGGGGTTATTAGAAAACAAAAAAAAAAAAAAAAAAAAAAACAGCGTGTATGCATCTATCTAGACGTTAAAAAACTTGTGTAAGAAGGTAAGAAATTTGACCTCGTTAAAAGTTCGAATTAATAACGAACTTCCAAAATCATCAAATCTAACATAATTGGCTAAATAAAAGGCAATGCCAAACCCTTCCTCAAATCAGCATTTTTGAACGAATAAAGAAAGGATGCATTTTTTGAACTAGAAAATGAAAACAACAACCCTTCTTACAATCAAGACTTCGCATTTGTAGTAGCCAAAAACAGCCTGGCAGTAATTTTTATGGGAGAGACAATTAATGTCTGATTGTTGTGTATTTTGGCATAAATATTTATGTTTGCAAAGTTGTTCAGCGATCAGGCCTTCAGTCTTAATCTATCGGTCTCCCATTTCATTTGACGAGATAAAATTCGAAAGAATTTCAATCCAAATTAGCGCTCCTCCCACTTGCATGAAAAGCCATCAGTATAAAGCTCATAGGAGTCGCTTCCAACAGAGTCCAAACTTCCAACTCAATTATTATGTGGAATTATTCGCAGCCGATTGAAGATTAAGTGTGTTATACAAGCTGGGCAAGCCACGTGATAAAGGTTGTTGTTTTATTTATTTATTCATTATTATTTTATTTATTTATTTTATTAAAAAAAAAAAAAAACTGTTTTAGTGCTAAATGAAGATGCATATTTATCTTTCATAATTGAGTCCCGTCAGGGCGGCTGTCTGGATTATTCAAAGCATTTTACCAAAGTGGAGTTGCACTTTGGTATTTGCCCTTTTTACCCCTGCGATGGGGGGCGTGTTGAATTAGACAGGCGAGTGTGAAAACTGAATGCCCCCCCCCCTCTAAACGTGTTAGCTAGTTAGTTGAATTTCATGGTCTCTATAAGATTGAAAATTCTTCGTCTCATTTTCATCAAAAAATGGCATGGCCATCTTCCTACAAAATTCCGCAGGATTGTCCATACAGGTGGCTAATTTTGTAAGATATTGGAAGCACGTAGAACAAATAGAATTTGACCTACTGCCTTGGGAAGGGAAGGAGCGTCAACAAACTCGTCCTATCCTCCTTTGAATTATATATATATTACGAGTCATAATTTTAATTATCCAGTATAAGACAACTGGCCATATATGTCCCTTTTTTTCTTTTCTTTTCTTGGGTTGTTATTGTTATTGGCTTTAAAACAATTAAAGAAACCGTGTTTTTACCACCAAAAAAAAAAAAACCCCCATGTTTTCATCAATGACCTTGCATATGTCATCAAGACCTTTATCTCTTTGCGGCCTAAGGATTGACATATAAACTTGTCCAAACACTAACAGAATGGATAGCTAATTAATTCGCATTTCACTAACGAAAATCGTGCCAGGGGATTAATGCAACGTAATCCCCGAACACGAGATAGGATTGCATTATTAAAAGATAATACAAACAGACCCCAAGTTGCCCAATTAAGTCCTGGTAAGACATATGAATAATGCTTTTAAGAGAAATGGCAGTTCAAATTCTAATTAATACCCTCGTATTAATGCAAAATGTGGAATGTATTTTCGAAAACAATTAAAGTAATTAACTATTATTAATTTGCATAGAAAACTTAAAGTTGCCATGGAAACGAAATCAAACAAGGACAATTGCCAGGAAAATGACAGTCAGCATGCACATTTCCACGCGCAACCTCGCACACCCAATCGGGACCAATCCACAAATCTCAATCCTTATCTCTCTTTGGCAGATTTCAATCGAAAGGACATCGCCTGGCCAATAAGCCAATGCCCACCAAACACCCCCACATTGGGTTCAGTCTCCCATTTTGGACGGTTACAATGGATCCCAAATCACGGAAATTAGTCCACGTCAGCAAGATTCTAATCAAGACCCACATATAAGTCCGCCGGAAAATCCATTCTCACAGTTAGTTCTCTACACCCTTTTTTTCACTGGTTACACAGCGCAATGCAATGGTCCTTTATCTTTTCTTTATCTTTATATATATATATATATGTATATATATATATATAATTGAAAACATGGTTTCCGTTTTCACTTACCATGAAAGTTGAAGGGAACATAGAGGGAAATTTAAGCATAGGGCGATGGTGGAAGTGGGTCCATGTGCCGCCCACCTACCATGACCCCCCCCCCCCAAAAAAAAAAAATTGTGTCAGTCACCTTCCTTTGCTTCTACTTTTGGGCGGCTCTTGTGCAAGCATTGGCGCGAATCATGTGATACATGAATTCTGAAAAGCATCAATGCAAACATTTTTTAGGTATAAAATTTAAATTTTAATCTTTACGAACCTAACATATGTATGTGTGTGTGTGTGTGTGTGTGTGTGTGTGGGTTAAGCATACATCTTTAACGTGAATCGCATTAACTAAACCCGATACATGATAACATAATAATTAGTCATATCTCAACCCTGAAAACATACGTTATAAGATAAAAATTAAAATAACTCAACACAATGACAGCACTCGACACATGCACCCAACTTTCTTTTTGCCTCTCTCGCTCGATTGACAGCGAAATGCGCGGTAGGTGGTAAAATTATTAAAGAGGTGTGTTGTGGGTGGGGATGCAAAAATCCAAAGCCCATTTCTCGACTTTGGTGACACAAAGTCTTTAGCTGCAACTTCTTAACTACTTCTCATTGTTTTTTTTTTTTTTTTTTTTTATCATTGCCTCGCGGTTGATAGAGTGGACGTAGACGCACCTCTGGGTGTTGCTCCCGTAATGAAACAGCCCAACCCTATCAATGTTTGCATGTCTTGTCCTTTTGAAATCAATGGTTTGCCTTTTGATTATGTAGAATGCAAGTTGATTGCTTTATTAGTGGACCTGAGCAAAGTTTATTGGATTCGCAAGTGGATTTACTATTCCATTAACTTTGGAGGTAAGTCCCGAAACATATTTATGGACCCAATGTTCTGGTGTGTGTAAATTAAACATGTGTTTGGTGAACAAAATAAAAAAGAAAGACGCACGTGCTTAACACCAATAATCAAATCAAATTTCAACTTGCCCCAATATTAGATCTTGAATAATTAGTCACTTTGAACGTCTGATTAATGTGACCACGAATATAATAATGCTCCTGATTTCTCAAATTATGATTTGACTGTACATGAACGCGGTGCAATGCACTATTAAACTACCCAAAGACTTATTGTCGGTATATATTGACATTTTATCTGGGAACGGTTGGTTATTGACTAAAGTTTGAACTACCCCGGAAATTTAAAGTCGTCAAACATATCAGTGGTGGTGCATATATATATATATCTGGTTCTTCGGTTGGCATTCAAGGTGGACGCTAGAATACGCAATGCCCACTAATTAAATAACAATGAATACTAAAAGAAAGAAACTAATAATCATAACCCTCTATTGAAGGTTTGAATTAATGCCTTCCAATTGAGACAGGTTTTTGAACCCTTATATTCTGTTACTCAACAATTTTGAATTCCTGTCCCATCATTAGTGGGAACAAATCGCCGAATCATTAATTCTGCATACACAAAAAAGATAAAGGAGAAAAAAGGAAACGTATGCTTATTGATTACAGACAACGCATTTTCCTCGAAGATTCTAGCGTACACTTCCTGATTAAAACCTAATCTTCAAAGCAATCCAGTGCCTGCGGACCCAATTCAGCGTGACATGCCGTATTGATCCAAGCAATAAGAAATTGTCTCTGTCATGTTAAAAAAAAACACCAGTCTTTGTCAAGCCAAGCCAAAGCCATCATTAATTGTCTTAGTCGATGCTCTAATCGATCGTAATTAAATCCCGACTTGACTTTTTCGCAATAGACCGTGGGGAGGGGGGCATGGTAGGTAGTGGGGTCTTTTTGTTTTTGGTGAAACTGAATAAGTCGTCCAGTAACACTGACAATGTTATTAGATACAAAATTCAGATAAAATTAATTTATTCATGCATTCCAACGGCCATATGGGTGCCCAAAAAAAAAAAAAAAAAAGAGTATGTAATTTTTATTTTATTTTTGTTTGCAACAGATGACTACAGGTCGGATGGAAAGAGGCTCAAAGGATTGGGTCTTCGAAAGATATGGGTTTAATTGCCATGAGCCAGGGCTACATGATAGTGTCCGGTACAAGATACCCACCAAAACACCATTAATGAAAAATTGAAGTCTGACGTGCGTGACGAGCGACACTTTTGCGATGCTCACGCAATGAACCGCCGAATGCCGAGACCACCTGCCTTCAAGTGGTCATGGGACCACCGGAGTCCCTCTCGTGGGTGAATAAAAGAATATGAGTCGTGGCAACTTTGCCCACACCAGTACTCGACTGAGAGTGGCCTATATTAAAAAGGTCGGTATGCATGATATCGTGTACAAAAACTATGCTTTGTTGGTTCCAATGTTCGTCTCTTTTTGTGCAGCGGCCACGTAATTCTTGTACTCATAAAGTATTATTAATTGATCTGATTTATTAGACAGAGTATACTCCTGTTACCCGTGGAATCACATGTGGAGGGGTGGGAGATAAATCCACGATTCCGTATCCGATCAGGTTGCTTAATGTTTAAGGTTGTGCCTGCTGTGTAGTGGAGACCCACCACCGAGACATCTTAGCATCATTGCACACGTAGACTACACAGATGTAACAAGATTATTGTTTCACTTCCAACGCTGGTCTTGTTAAAAAAAGAAGAAGAAAAATCCATAGCTGGAAAATCTAAAACTTAGACAGAGTGGAGGGCTCAGTTTTATAATTGTTATCATCAAATTAATAAAATGATTTCCTTGTGTACATCGTTGTGGCAGCTAAGATAGTGCGGGATATTGTAACCCTCTTATTTGATGCATGAAATAATTGAGATTCTGCTACATGTACTTCTCTCACCACGCAACTTTTTCTACTAAACAATGGTAGTAACTATTCACAAACAAGCTGTTCGGGTACGTTTAGACCCAATTTAAGTTGCTAAAAAAGCATATCATCTTGGATCAAGCCAGTCAAAAATACTAGACATACCCTTCGTAGTGCCCAAAAAAACTCTAAGAGTCCCTTCTAATGAAGGAGAAAAAGGAAAAAAAAAAAAAAAACACAGCTTGTGGGGTACTTGTACATTTTGAGCCAATCAAATGTATTAGCAATCCCTATAGCAAGTGGATGAATCATATTTAGAGCTACGGTAAGGTGTATTATGTATGCATATTCCAATTTCCAATTTCATTGATATCTAGCAGCATTGTCTTTTTCCCTTCTATATTGCAAAATTCCAAATTTAACAGCTTAATTAGCTAGTCTCGAACTCGATCCATCAATTATACAAAATTTTAATTATTCTAATCGTCCTGTCCGCAATTTCGAATTCTCAACGTCCGCCCCCCCCCCCCGCTCTCACGCAAGAGAAACGAATTTTGGTTAGACGTGACCCATGTCAGGAGATTTCACGATCCGGCACATTGGGGACCGACACACGCAAGTCATCTGAAGTTTCGTTTTTGGGTGAGTTCCATGCCCTCCTTTTCAGTTTTTCTAGCACTGGCCTCTTTCAAAGGCGAAAAATCCTGAAGCAGGAGAAAATGCTTTCAGTTTCTGTGCTTTCGTGCAAGTTTTGACTCCATAAAATGGGTCCATAACTTTTGCTTTGTAATAGTTTTAACGTTGAATCAAAATGGTCCATACACTTGTGCTTTTTCCAATTTTTGACTTGGTTCGCGTTTCCAAGAAGCTTCCCCCCCCCCCCCGGGCAACACACACACTTTCTCTCTCTCTCTCTCTCTCTCTCTCTATATCTACCTTGGTGGTGGGTATGCGATTCGGGGGATGGGTTTTCAAGGCAATTAATTTTTCTTGGGCAAGTGTATTTGGAATCTTGTCATCAATGGACAATCTGGTCATGGCATCAATTCATACATGTCCCCTGAAGCTGAGAGGGACAGCTCTGCTCGCCGTGTAACTTGGTGTCCCGATTTCATAATTGTTTGTGATTTGGATCTTTCCTTGTGACCAGCGAAACGTCTAAAGATCTAGATTTGAATCAACGCACTTTTGGAGAACGCAAATGGCTCATGGCCTGGAAATCAATTGGCCAAGATTTAAGATTACTATTTTATGCCCATCTTTCTAATCTAACTAAACGGAGTATTATTATTATTATTTATTAAAGGTGCAACTGTTGCTCTCTAGTCATAGTCGTCACACCATGCAAATGCAACGTATTTAAGTACACAATTTCCGTAATAGTGATGATATCGATATATCCAATGACATGCTTTGGTTTTTCTGTTCAAATTCTATTCTTTAGTTTCAGGTTTGTGGAAAATTTTAAAGCCTAATGTTAGGTAATAATAAGTTATAGTCTCATATAACGTGGCCTACTTAGAATTATTTACTTTATATATATATATATATATATTGTGATTATATTCTTTTAGTGTATCAGCTGTGGCATAAAGGCATTAAATAATTGGAATGACCATGAGTAAAATGTTATCTCCCAAAAAGATGTAAAGTTGCATTCTTACCCCCTGCGTGGAGTCAAAAGCAACCAAGGAACAGGTCTGATCCGGGCCATATGCCTCCGGATTTACGTCATCAGTGTTAACATGGGCCTGGATCTGAACCCAAGCTCTATGAGACCATGGTGAAGGCTATACGGGAGCCCCAGTGAAAACGAGCTTACCCTGTAAGCCTGTATTTTTTGAGCTGCGCTTCCAGCCCAGAATTTCATCCTAGCCCATGATGTTTTTTTTTTTCGGGGGTGAAAGCCCACTAAATTTACACGGACAAAACTTGAGCGCTTTTTCTCACCGTATGCACCGCCATTCGGATTGCTTGCCTGGAACCCTCTGGCCAAGACCCATGAAAACGGAAAACAACAATGACTGCTGAAAGGCATGTACGGACGTCTTAACTATGTATGTGTAGGAATTAAATATCTGTTAACCTTCTTACTTGTTTATTCATACTCATGATTTAAGGTTTTGGCAAATTTTTTAAACAAAACAGATAACTTATATCCGAGTGTACCATCACAGCGGAATATTATGTGCCTCGTGCGATTATTCGTGTGAAGGGCATGTCAATTTCTTAGCCAACTACCGGTAATTACATGCAGAAAAGAAAATATATATAAAAAAAAACCCTATTTTGGACAATTTAAATCATCACTTTTCATGACAATTGTCACGCGGAGAAGGGGAATGGTTAGTGGACTCATAGTACAGGAATCCCAATGAAATCCCGTGCATTCATGAATGGATTTTAGACATTATGGAAGTCGAATTCCTGAGCGTTTTTTGTTGGGTCTACCTGCATGCACACGCCAAACATAAATAAATAAATATATACTGTTATAAAAAAAAAATAAATGCAGTTATAATATTTGTTACTATACGGTGTAAAACACCATTTATGAATTGAACATTACCCATTAAACATTTTTTTATAACAAAAATAACATATAATGTTAAATATTTTAAATAAAATTGGGAGCTTGAAATTGAAAACCGACAAAGTATAACAACCGAAGCGGGCGCGAAGACGATTCAAAAAATAGTCATAAATGATGACTTGAATTGTTGTGATGCCGCACGGTTTGGCAGACTGCTACGATGGCAGCTACCATGGTTCCAAAACGAGTCAGTCAAAATGGATCAGGCTCATCACACATCCTACCGATCAATCCAATACCTTGTGCTGAAAATTTCGCATATTTTAACGAGGGATTCGGATTCGGTTTGCCATTATTTTCATTTATTTATTTTAAAAAGTTTATTTATTAAGCTCAGATGTCAACGAGGGAAGTCGAGGCTTGCACGACGTGGAGGACAGTGGAAGGATGAAAGAAGCCACACCTTACAATCTAATCAAGTGGGACCCGCCGCTCATCCAACGTCCCTGCCGCCCCCCATTGCGCCACTGGAAAATACAAAGGCCATGGTCCCAACCCTCCCCGTGAGCAATCATACATTCAAAGACGATTGATTTCTGTTTGTTTCGGAATTTTGGAGAGGGAGGGGTGGGGGTGTTTTAACTTGCGCCAAAATAGCAAAGGGTCCCACCGGTCTGGTGCTCGGATACTATAGCCAAACATGAACCCTTGTGTAAAGCAGAAATTTTCAGTGGGCTTATTATTACTTTTGTGCCACGTTGCACATTTACCGTCATTTCCTTTATACTATAATCGTTGTTGTTCCTGAGTTGTAAGGGGGAAAAAATACCCACAAAGAAAAAAAAAAGGCAAAATGGGTGCTCTTGATCATTTCTCTAATCTCTTTGATTGTTCCAGTGGCAGTTCCAAGCTCAAGAAACGCAAGCAATTGCAGGTACCCCATGTCTCTATTTATAGCTCTCTCTCTCTCTCTCTCTCTCTCTATATATATATATATATATATATATATCGTGTTGGTTAAGAGTTTGACAAGATCTCTGTTCGGTTAGGGGCTAGTTTTTGTCCCCCTCCTGTGTTTCCTTTAAATTATACGAACTTGATCAAGGCTTTCCCAAATCCCATGTCAGCGTGGATCTTGCTTTTGTTTTTTTTTAGTTTTTTGGTTCTTAATTTTTAATGATTGCAGTGTTCTTATTATCTTATTGGCTTTTCTTCGGAGATTTGAAGAGTGGATCCTCACAAAACGAAACAATACTACGAATTTTCTACCCCAACAAAGAATAGAACGAACCGATCTAACCTAAAGTCACTGTTCCCCCCTCCAAAAAAAAAAAAAAAAAAAGTACTTCCTTAAAATATGAGTATAGGTTTTTGTCTGGCTGTATTTACTGTAGTCCAAACTCCATAATCATGCATTTGGAAGCCATAATGCTTCTGGTCCCATCAAAAATTGAATTTGAACATGGGTATGAACGGACTCGCTTTTGTCTTTTGGCTAAAGTTAAGGTCAAAGGAGACGGAAAATGCCCCCCCCCGGGAGTGCTTTTGTGGCAGTGTCGCAGCAGTCCAAACGTTATTATTTTACCAACTAGTCTGGTCCACCACACACCAAATATATATATATATATATATATTTTGTTTTTGTTTTTTTGATAAAAGTTTATAAATGACTCAATAACTTTAATGATTTTAGTCACCCCGTTAAGCACTTGTCTGTCATAAAGTCTTGGTTCATTAATTGCCTTCGTCTAATCTGATTTAATGCTGTCGCTTGATTACGTGTGATCAGACGGTGGAGGTGAAGGTCCGAATAGACTGCGAAGGATGCGAGCGAAAGGTGAAGAGAGCGTTGGAGGGGATGAAAGGTGTGAAACAAGTTGACGTGGAACGCAAGGCCAATAAAGTGACAGTCGTTGGATACGTGGACCCCCCCAAGGTGGTGGCCCGCGTGGCTCATCGGACGGGCAAGAAGGCTGAGCTGTGGCCATACGTGCCTTACGATGTGGTGGCGCACCCTTATGCCCCCGGGGTCTACGACAAGAAGGCGCCGTCTGGGTACGTGAGAAATGCCGAGGACCCACGGGTGTCCCAGCTCGCACGTGCCAGCTCCACCGAAGTCCGCTACACCACTGCTTTCAGCGATGAGAATCCTCAAGCTTGTTCCATTATGTAATTAAATTTTATTAGTTTGCTAATTTGGTTTTTGGGGCTATAAAATTTTTATTTCGGCAAGTAGTATATATTAATGTGTACTTTTTTTTTTTTTTTATGTTTGCAAATTTCGCTTGTCAGGAGGAATTTTTAGGATGAGTGGGAGTCATTTCTATTTGATGTAAAATTATGTTGTGAACTTATTGTAAAAATTAAGTCTTTTCTTTTACTTTTTTTTTTTTTTTTAAATTTTTACCTCCATTGTCGATCGAATTTTGTGGATAGAATAAAAATAAATAGGTCTTTTTTTTTCTTTTAAACAAAAAAGTAGGGAAACAAAAGTCCTTATTGTCAATGTAATTATTTTCAAGGAATTAGTATTAGGTCCAGTTGTCTGTGTAGATCTTAAAAACCGTGCAATAACGTAGTGATGTATAAGCCATTAAATAAGTTGTGCATTTTTTATTTTTTATTTTTTTTTGTCCAGCCTTTGATTATATTTAAATCCTTTCTTCGAGGTCTCTTTTACCCATTTTGTAGCCACCTAGGATGGCTGTCGCCCTCCTTTGCCTTTAGCCAATAAAACAGAAAAAGGAAAAAGAAAAAATGATGATGGTTCGATTTAATTTTAACGAAAAAGAGGGACCATGTTTTGTAGGCGCTGCTGCTGGGGTACAAGGTCAAGAGGAGTGTGTCGTCTTGGCGGGAAATCGAACCCATAATCTAAAAACACCGCCAAAAGAGAAGAGAGGGATCCATTCCGTAGTCCCTCAACAACGCTATTAGGCATTAACGCAAACAATTTGAATACAAAAACAGACTCCCAAAAAAAAGGAAGAAAAAAAAAAAGATTTCGTTCAAGAAATTGAAAAGTAAGCAAGAAATGGCAGGGGGAGGGGTAGCAGAAGAAGAGGAGCAGGAGGAGGAGATGGGAAGGGAGCAGCTGGACGAGGAATTCGCTGTTTGGAAGAAGAACATGCCGTTCCTCTACGACCTCGTCGTTTCTCACCCGCTTGAGTGGCCCTCTCTCACCGTCCACTGGGTCCCTCTATCCGCCCCGCAGCCCCGCCCTTCTGGCCCTTCTTCTTTTGCCGTTCACAGGCTGGTCCTCGGCACCCACACCTCCGACGATGTCCCCAACTTTCTCATGATCGCCGACGCCGTACTTCCCATTGGCGACGCCGCAGAAGCCAAAATTGATCCCAACTCTGCAGATTCTGTCGTTCCTAAGGCGAGTAACCTACTGGGTGTTTTCTTGGTTGAAATCACGCGCCGGAAGATTCTAAAGGAATAGTGGGTTTTTTGATGTTACAGTCAGATTTTCTGGTCTTGTTTTCGTATTCTTCTGTCTGGGTTTTATTTTGTGTTGAGTTTACCTGTCGAAAACTATGTTTTGACGCATTCGTGGGAGAAGTGTTTTGTGCTTGCCCATTGTTCGATGAAATGAATAGCTGAAAACGTTAGCTTATGTTTCGATCTCAGAAAGTTATCAATCGACATAACTGCCGTTTAATTTCATCTCTCTTTGTTAACAGTGACTGGTTGTTTGTTTTGAACTTGATTTTGTGATGTAGTTTATGGGCTAAATTGCTAGCTAATGATGCAATTTTACAAAGTAATGTCTTTGTTTTTTAACAGTTTTTTTCCCTTGTGGATTTTAAGTTCTGATAATGGTTGCCTATTGGTAGGTGGAAATAACTCAAAAGATTCGTGTTGATGGAGAGGTGAATCGGGCGCGATGTATGCCACAGAACCCAACTCTTGTTGGTGCAAAGACCAGTGGTTGTGAGGTGTGCGTGTTTGATTATATGAAACAGGCAGAGAAGCAGCGACGGGATATTTGTGATCCTGATTTGAGGTTGAGGGGTCATGAGAAAGAAGGGTATGGGTTGTCATGGAGTCCCTTTAAGCAGGGCTACCTCCTCAGTGGTTCACATGATAGTAGAATATGCTTGTGGGATGTGTCTGCTATGCCTCAAGATAAAGTGCTTGATGCAACGCATGTTTACGAGGTATTCACAGAAGTTTTCTTTCTTTCTTTCTTTGTGAACACACAATGCTAATCCTTTCAGTAATGCCTTGCATTAGACTGCTAACTGCCTGACCTTGAGTTCCTGCAGGCTCATGAAGATGTGGTGGGAGATGTGGCATGGCACTTGAAGAATGAGAATTTATTTGGTTCTGTTGGGGATGATTGTTGCTTAATTATTTGGGACTTGCGTGCAAATCAAACCCAACAATCTGTCAAAGCTCATGAGAAAGAGGTGAGTGCAACAATCTATCAGAAAATGCCACGGAGATCTTGAAAATCTGTACAATACATGAAAGATTAAGCGGGAATATGCCAGGAGTGATGGGGGCTGCTTTTCCATCTACGGCAACAACTAGTTACAGCTTATGTATATTTCAGCATATAAGCTAGATGCCTGTCAATGTTTATGCATGTTAATGCTATATATTTGACTGCCAATCATTCGAGAAAAATAAGTAACAAAAATAGATTTCATCCCACAGAAAAACTCTATTTACATGTCAATCTGTGCTGATCATTTCTTTTTGCTGGATTTTCACGTGATGTCATCTCCTGTTCCTTTAGGTCAACTATTTATCATTCAATCCGTATAACGAATGGGTTTTGGCTACAGCCTCTTCGGACACGACTGTTAATCTGTTTGACATACGGAAGCTAACTATGCCACTGCATGGATTAAGTGGTCACACGTATGTCCTCTGTCTTTCTTGTAAATGTTGTGCCTTAGTACCATGATTTACATGTGTTTATGCTGATCTTTTCTAAAATGCGATTTACCTTATCTTCAAATGCATGATCAAAATTTAATTGACTTTCACCATTCTTGCGTGCAAAGATAATGTGGTCACAAAGTAGAAGAGTACAATTTGAATTGTACATCCTGAAAATTGATCTCGTGCCATTGATCTCATTTTTGTAATTTTCTTTCCTCACTACATGACCTGACTTCTATCTTGCCAAAAAGAATGATTTTTCACTGTTTGTGGCTTAGTTATTTTCACCAAAATGTTGATGTTTTTATCACTTGGTTTATGATGTACTGTTGTCTACACATGTGAAAGCAAGAGCGCATCAAACATTCCTCACTATATATTTGTCTCTTACAGGGAAGAGGTATTCCAAGTGGAATGGGACCCCAACCATGAAATGGTGTTAGCGTCATCAGCTGATGACAGGAGACTGAACGTTTGGGACCTGAACAGGTATTGTCTCTGAATGTCCACGGTTTTTAACCTTTATTATTGTCATAGGTTTCTCCTGTGTTTTTATTTAATCATTTGAATACCTAGGCCTGTATTTGCTAATCAGCTAAATTGCAGTATGCGTTTAAGTCAATATTCACCTTTGGCTGACTAGGATCCTAATGCTTTCAGGATAGGGGAGGAGCAGTTAGAGTTGGATGCTGATGATGGCCCTCCCGAACTTCTCTTCTCTCATGGAGGTCATAAGGCCAAGATATCAGATTTTTCCTGGAACAAAAACGAGCCATGGGTTCTTTCAAGCGTGGCCGAGGACAATACTCTTCAGGTGTGGCAAATGGCGGAGAGTATTTATCGTGACGATGAGGACATGCTAACTCCTTATGACCTTCCATAGATTCAAATTAGGCGGGCAAATGGCATTTGGAGTATTCTAGCTCTGTCCTGTAGCTTTAGATAAGAGCTATAACCATTTACTTTCTGTAAACAAGTTTAGAAACTGATTATTGTCTAAATATATTCTAGTCAATCTTCTTGCATCTTGCTTGTTCGCAATTTTCTACAAACAGGGTCCGCGGATGCCTTAGCGCCGTGGTTTGACGTGGCAATCTGACCTGGTGATTATTGAATTCGATACAAACATGGACGGCCAGCCCATTCTCTATTTCTTTTTATATTTTCTCTTTACTTATTTACTACCAGTTTTAGCTAGATCCACTAATTAAATGGCAGTTCTTCTACCTCCTAAGTCTAGACCTAGTTGCTCATCCCTTTTTATGGAGCTTCCTGTTATTTTGCTTCACTCTCCATCTCAGTTGGAGAGTATTTGCTAGCAATTTGGAAGTTGGTCTTGATGCAGAAGATGTCACATTCTTTTGGTCCAATTTAGCTGGTAGCCAATAATAGTCTCACAAGGACCCATATTTCTTCATCTTGTGAGGCGTACCCAGCAATTACCACCAGTTTACAGGTAATATGGGAGTTTTTGTCCAAATCATTACCCGGCGATCAAACTTTCTCAACGAACCCCCGACACCCATTTGCTTACAATTAAATTGTGACCTGTGCAACCATCTAGTTGATAGATGGATCTATTCTTCTCCTATCATCTCCTATTTTTACACATTCGCTCGTCTATTTCGAAGTTTAATATGGTGTACCAATAGCCTGTGTTTTCAATGTACAACTTAGTATATTATGAAGGAATGGAATGTTCTTGTTGTTAGAATAAAGTAACTTTCGGTAGCTGAAACAAATTTTGGGAAACATGGCTTAAAATCAGAGACAACAATCCCCCTGGGGCCCCATTGCTGCCGTCTCCACCTCAAAATGAATCATGTTTAGGAGCACGTAGCAGCAATGTTCCAATGCATATATCAGAAGGCATTTGCCTCGATTACAAACCAACAAACTATCTGGATCACTAGTGTAACATTGAAGGCATCTCACCCTCCCTCAATTCTGTTATTCAGCAATCAAGAACTTATAATACTTTGGACAAGCAAAAATCTTCCCAAGCATGCTGCCAAACAAAAAGAAGACATAACTGCTCAAGCAAAAGTGCCAATCGAGGCCATAAGAAAATTGAATATTGCATTTCAACCGATTGCACTCTAATAACTAAAACCATGCATAACTGTTTACAATCAGAAGGAAATGAAAGCTCTGAGGGTAATATCATAGCTCCAAAGGAAAACGTGATTTGCAGTTTCCATAATTAGATTCTAGTAGCTACAGATGTATTCAGTTTCTGAAAACAGCATTTTTGGATCTAGAAGTCACCCCAAGCTGAATGAAGAATTGGCACTAGTTATTCAACTCTAAGAATGCAACGTGCTGCAAAAAGAATAAGCTAGGTAGAAAACACAACTGGCAAGCCCAGCAAAGTAACCTGAGAAAGCTGATGGTGGAGCTCATCTAAAGGCTTTATTCAAATGCATCATATGAATACAAAACAATCCATTCAACCTGCTGTTGCTGCATGAGCCCCTCCTATCAAAAACAAAGAACGTATATGAATAAAATGACTAACGAACAAGATTAATAAACAAAATCAGAACCACCAGGAGTTGATCCTTCCGTCAATTGAATTATCCTACAAATACCATAGGACTAAAAACACTAAGATGTGGACTATGAGTTTTCACCTTTTCTCTTATTTGTTCCAGAAGAACTGCCATTTGCCACTATATTCCCAATTCCACAACTTGGTAGCTCATTGATTACTGAATTCTGATTTGCTAGACAATTCATATTCTCAAACTCACATGCACTAAGCCCTTGTCCATTCAACGCTGCCCCTGAAACTTCACCACTTTTACCATCTACTCCTGGATGTAGGCAATAAACCTGGTCATTACACTGCAAATTACATGGATTGATGACATGAGCACCGGGCCTATTTGGATTGCCTAAATTAAGATTATTAGCTGTTTTTTGATATGGAAAAGATCCAATCTCCCCTTCAATTCTTCCCCGAATGTCCACAAGCAAACACTTGAGCCTTGCAACCTCCGCCTCTAATGCAGCCTGTCCCTGCAGCCTCTTCAACAACTGCTGGTTCAAAGCCCTCAACTTCACAACTTCGTCCTCCAAAGAAGCAGCCCTCGCTTTCTTCTTCTCCCTGTACTTCCGGACAGCTTCCCTATTTCCTAAAGGGCGTTTCTTCGGCTTCTTCTCTGTTGACTCTGCAGTATCATCGGTGGTGGCCTTGTCCTCCGCGGGAGCAGACAGGATTTTAGTATGCACATGAAAGCAAGTGTGGGTATGCGAAAAATCAGGTCCAGGAGGATTACAGGTGTGAGTATGGGTACAGGCATGAGTGTCCTTCAATATTTCGTCAAAGAAGGCATCCATAGAGGAACTGCTGGGGAAATCCCCCATGTTTGGACTAGAAAACACTTCTTGATTTGAGAAATCTACCTCGCCGTCATCCATTATAGCTAATAATTTGAAACCTCGTGAAGAGGAGATAAATTAGAAATTTCTGACTTCAACCCAGATAATAATTTGAACCCAGGTGAGAATTTGAGAGTATAAAGGAGTGATTCTCGGCTGCAAATTGGGGGGAGGGGTAATTAAGTGAGCAAATCAATAAATCAGCCAAAACCCTAGAGGCGAAGAATAAGTACAGGATGAATTTTAACAAAATAGCCACGACCCAGAAGTGAATATCGAGAAACAGGCGAGGAAGAACAAATTTAAATCGTACAAACTTCAAAATTTAGAGACCCCCAATGTAAACCATAACATAAATGCCTTACCTTTTTATTAAAAGTGAATTGCAGACTAAAAAAAATTAAGAAAACAGTTCCATGAAATTAAGGTTACGCATGCGCATCTCATCTCTCAACTAACAGAAAGAGACAAAAAGGCAGCGTGTGGAACCGAGACAGAATCCACAAGAAATCAAAGTTGAAACCCTAAAGAACATGTTGCTCTTGAACGTGTAAAAATGGACGCACCGGAAACAAGCAATTTGGTTTCAGGAGATTCCGCCTCAGCGAAACAGTAGAATCTCTCTCTCTCTCTATCTCTCTGGATTTATTAAATTCAATCTGGCATAAATCTTCCAAATATACTGACCTCGGGGGACTTGAATGTAAATTAACTAACTTTGGGGAATTTTTCGATCCCTACGTACCAGGACCACCAGCTGCTTTAGCCACCCATTTTTGACCCCATTGATTGAATGCAATTTCTTTAGGGCTTTTAGATAGATGACGGCCCGCTGGGCATCAAAGTTATTATTTATTATTTTTTTGGTAATTAAATGGGTAGTCAAATGAGATTTTCAATAATAAAAAAAAATTAAAAAAAAGGGGAATTAAGTTCTGGAAATGATTGAATGGACATGCACTTTTGAAACCCATTTGATCAGTAAAGTGATACTTTTCTCGTCAACAGCATCAATGGGCTGGCAAACATTGATAAAATTGTTGAGCTTCACGGTGAAAGGGAGTGCCACGGCCCAGAAACAAGACGAAAGCAGCAGCTAAAAAGATCATGGCTCAAAAGCTGAACCTCTCCTCCAGGTCCTCGTTGTCTTATTGAAATTACCCATAGTACCCCTCCCCCCCAAAAAAAAAAAAAAAGAAAAAAGAAAAATTGCACCTGTGGCTGTGAGATGCTGCCATCTGTCAGGACTTCTTTTTTTTTTTTTTTTCTGAGGGACAAAAGAAAAACAAAATCAAAAGACATAAAGACCCATTCATAAGTAGAAAGAAAAAAGAAAGGCCGGGTTTAGTTTCAGGAATCTGGTAATTAGAGACAGAGACTAGGGTTATAAACGTCAAAAAAAAAAAAGGCCGCGCATAACGATGGAAACACGTTGATCAAGGGAAAATTCGTGTAAAGAATCAGTTTCTCGTGTCTCTGCAACGCTCCAAACCACGCAGAAGAACCCAAATTCCCTCACCACCCCCCCCCCCAAAAAAAAGAAATCCATTGCCAAAATTCGTATGGAAACTCTCTGGTTTTTGGATTCAATTTCAGTCTTCTTTGAGCATTTAATCAAACGAAATTATCATTACACAATAATAATAATTATTGAAGTAAAAAAGGAAACCTTAGTAAGTAAACCACCATTGTCCATTGAGCTCTGGAGAAAATCTGGGGACCCAGAAACAGACTCGACTTTACAGTCGATAATCTGAACCCTTAGTGGGTTTTTCAAATTTTTGGTGTCTTTTGTTTTTTAGGGGATTGGATTCTGAAGTTTGAGTTTCATTTTCACGGACAATAATAACAATGTCAAGATGCATGGCATTCCCTCCACCTGGGTGCGAGTGGGAGGGGCTGAGCGGGTTGGCATTGAAACAGTTGATTGAGGTTTGTTTGATATGGTCCACCTTGTTTTATGCCCCACTACTGGTTACCTAGTTTTTAACCGTTTTGGAAGTGGTAGAACTTGATGAGTTTATTGTGATCTTATGTTGTGGTGGGGAATGTGCACTGTGAATTTGCTCGCTTCTTAGGACAATGACTTGGTTCGCCAAGAGATTTTTATGTTTGAGTTTGTCTTAATACACTGCAGGAGAAGGTATAATACAAATGAATGTTCTCGCTTGGTTGTCTATTAATGGTCAACTTTTGAACCGAGTTTTTTTTTTTTTTTTTTGGTGTACTAAAACACATGAGGGTGGTGTTGATGGACAATCAATGGCAATTGATTAGCCATACTCAAATGTCAGTGTCTCAATTGAGAAATAATTACGTAAAGGCAATTAGTCTCTGGTTTCATTTGTGTTGCAATATGATTATGTGATAAACGAGTGTGCTTCGTTGAATATTCATGGCTTTATATATTCCTTCTTTAATCTCCTTTTTATTATTAGTATTGCTGTTTCGTTTTGGCGTCAACGCGTGATGGTCTTTTCTCTGGTTGACTGTTCTCTTGTTGTGAGTAAAGGTCAGGAGAGAAAAGGCGGAGGCGGAAAAGAAGGAGAAGAAAAGGAAGAAGAAGAAAGAGAAAAGGAGGAAAAGAAAAGAAGTTGAAGAATTAGAGGAGGGAGAGATTGGGTGGAAAATACAAAGCCATCATGGAAGCCATAAGCCTCATGAAAGCAGTGCAGTCGGTGAACATAATGACTGCCAAATAAAACGGGAACATGAACCTCAAGGGTTGGAAAGGAGCTGTCTTACTGAAGAATTTGAGCTGCCTGCAATAGATTATGGCCTATCAATGCACGAAGCAAATGCTGACATGGAAACTCTTGGATGGTCTCCCGAAAGCTGCCTTGGCCTTGGCGAGTGAACATAACTGATCTCAGAATGTTCTTTTGCACTTATTAATATATGCTGTCTATCTCCCATGTGCTGATAAACCTGACATTGGTCTGCATCATTATGCCACAGGAAGCATTGCATCGTTTGAAATGGTACCAACTGTGTGTGATGGCCAGGAAGCTCTATTTGACAAACCAGTTTGCCTTACTACAAGGATGGAAATCGTTGCTCAAGAAGAATTTGAATTAGCCAATGATCACGACAAATACCAGTTGAGTTCTTGTAACAGCGAGTGTGCTAGAGCAAACAGAGAGCTATGTCACTCCTCCGCATCAAGTGAGGCAAGCAAAAATGACAAGACTAAATTGGATCTTGAATCCAGATACCACGGAAGTGAATTGGAGTACATAGGATCAAAATACAGAGAGTTATTTGTGAATTGGGTTCCTCCTTCTATGAAGTGCATGCAGCTAGATTCTGAAGATCTAGAATGGCTCTTTGAGAAAAAGGCCAAGAGAGTATTTGAGGCTAACATTATTGAATTATCTAAAATTAGGAGTCATAATCTATCTCGTTCAAGTTCTGTTTTTCATCCAACAGCTCGGTATTGGCCCCGAGTTGGCACATTTGCCTTGCCACTTGCCATTCCATTTTAAATCTATAACCAGATACTCGACATATTATAGGTATAGGAAACATGTGTGAGTCATATACTTCGGTGCACCGGTCTTGCTGGTTATCAGAACGAGGGTTGGGTTAAATTTGCGTTGCTCTTCTGCACGTTTTGTCGACATATCCATTAATTGGTATAGAAAGAGTATGGCAGCACGTAGAGCACAAATGTCTTATTTGAACACATATATAAATTTCCACTGATATGAAAATTTTTGTTGTTTTAGCACAACAAATTCTGAAATTCTGAAGTATATATAAAGGGATTAGTTATATGCATGAAGGGTTGTTGCGGGATCACTTTGCTGCAGCCTTTATTTGAAATTGGAGAAAGTGAACTCCCCTTTTTTGAACTGTTCTCAGTGTCTCATTGTTTATTACTCAAGAGAATTCGGCCGAGACAAGTTACAAGATCATAACTATCATTCTCTCATTTTTACAAGTCTACTCCTAAACAAAAATCCTCACAAAGGGTATATAGAGTTTTTACCCTGAACTGTACACGTACAAACTAACTAGGTCAAGCTTGAGGAGCGGCTACATCTTTCTTTCAAGTATCCCTCAAATACGTTATTTCCTTGTTCTGAGCCACTGAGTGATATAGAATCGTCATCGACACCAAGCAGTGCAAGACTCAAATGCGACTCTGCACAAGAGTTTGGATACACTTCATCATCAGTCTCTCCCTGATTTTCAGCGCCCTCCTGATCCTTGTTTTTGGGGATCATCAACATTTCCATATCTTCATCCCCTCTAAGGACCTTCAGTACCTGAGAATAGAAAATATGGGAAAATATCAGACACAACAGCCAAAATTATTTTCTAAAGTGGAACTGTGCACATGACCAATTATAAGAAATGGTCTTAATTCAAGCTACCTGACCCATACTGGGACGAAGCCTGGCTGATCTTGTCACACAGAGAGCTGCTGCAAGAACCATTCTTTGCATTTGAACCTCATCAAAGTTTCCATCCAAATTTGGATCCAATACTCCTCTCACATTTGCACTGTCTATTAGTGGCTTTGCCTGAATTCACAGAGCCAAGTGTTTTGCGATGCACAAACAAGACAAACAATACAATTAGTGGAAGCGCTCTTACCCACATTAGCAAGCTTTCTTGACCCTGGGAAGTCTCAGAGGCAATTGGTTTTCTTCCTGATAATAGTTCAAGAAGAACCACACCAAAGGCATAGACATCGATCTTGTCACTCACTTTACCATACATGAAATATTCCGGAGCAAGATAGCCAAATGTTCCGACTACGTTGTTTTGAGTCAGAAAAGAAGAAGTTGTTGGCCCCCATATTGCCAGCCCAAAATCAGATAACTGTCATTTTTGAGACAACAATTAATCATGTTACAACATTGTAATAATCTTCTCCAAAAGATTATCTATATTGGTCTAGTAGGTTACCTGCGGCTCAAAGCAATCTGAAAGAAGAATGTTTGAAGACTTGACATCCCTATGTATAACAGGCCGAGAACATTCATTGTGTAAATAATTTAGTGCTTCAGCGATTTGGACAGAAATGTTAAATCTCACTTCCCACAATAATGGAGATTTATGTTTGTTCTGACCTACACATATCATATGAATTTCATATTTAAGACATTACAATTAAGTTTCACTAATTGGAGAGTTGTATACATCTCATAGAGACCTTACCATGTAGATTTTCCTCTAAGCTTCCTTTAGAGAAGAAATTATAAACAGAAATGAGTTCGGTATCTTCAATACAGATCCCCACAAGAGGAGTGATGTGCTTGTGGCTTAGTGAGGAAACGATATTTACTTCCTGACCAAAATCCTTTCTTGCTTCTGGGGATGACTTCTGCGCCTTTACAGCCACTGACTTGCCATCTTGAAGTAGTCCCTTGTACACTCGGTTACACCCCCCTTTCCCAATCATGTTTCCTAAGGTGAAACAGCAAAAAAGTTAGCAGAGCAAAGATATCTACAGGCATAGATCTCATAACTCATTCATGGTAACAACCTGAGCAAAATTTATTAGTTGCAGCTCTCAAAACATTGTAGCTGAACAATTTGCAACTAGATGAGTTTGATTTTAGCAGAATCTCATTGTCATTTTCCAGTTCACCTAGTGCGTCAATGCTACTGCTTTGCTCCAAGATGCCACTTCTCTCTCCTTCTGATAGATTTTCTGCGATGGAACTTTGAGGACTTAGCTCTGGGGAACGATCTGGCCAGCTCATTACCCACTGTACCACAGACAATTCCCTTGAATGCAGGATCCAAGGAGCTACAGAGCTTGCTTGTCGAAGCAGTGGCCAACCAGGCCTCTGATCCAAGAAATCTCGTTTTAAAGAAGAAGTCAATCTCTTCTTACGCTCCCGCGCAAGGCTCAAAACTAAATCCCTCGAGCCTTCACTCCCAGCTCTCGTCAGGACATCAAAGTTAGATATTTCAGTGTCTGGATCTGATTCAATGCATTCAGATTGTGCTTCCTTTGAATTGGGACGATCAATTAGACAAAAGCCTGGTTTCAGATCTCCACAGGGGCCTGACATAACTGCAAACAATATTACTTCCTCGTAGAATATCATAACCAGGTCTTTTTCTTCAATAAATATACCGAACCTGGTAGTTGATTATTGTTACACCTTCTAAACAGAATTTTCCCATTTTGGATGGCCAAAACTTCAGTGGTTGGAGGCAATCTCTTAGCACAATACTTGGCTGTGGAAGCCCAACCCCTGATAATTATATCTGTTTTAGGCTAATAAAAGTTGAAGCAGCAAACCAAATCAAAGACTAATGGAGAGCTTGAGTCTTCAGCTGGCCTTACCTTAGATCACTTCGGTTGCCAATCCCTACAACTACAGCCACAGCAGAATGGTTCTTTGCTTCTTTAACCAGGGTCTTTCTAGCTGAAGTCCCCGTGGACGTATGACCTGTGAGCTCCACCTGACACCCAGAAGGCAAGAAATCCATTGAAGTGCAAATTTTGCTCTCTTTTTTTCTTTTTTCTTTCTTTCTTTTTTTTTGTCTGTTGAAATCGGCATTAAGTTTGTTATCACATACCTTCCTCAGGGAGCATAAAGCACCATATATTCCTAAATAATTATCCAACAAGTTCTTGCCACTGACAGAATTGCCTTCATAAAAAACTTTTTGTTAAACCCAAACACTCGGACGGGAAAAAAAAAATTGTAACAGTTCATCATTTTGAAGTAGGCAATACCTGAACTTTTACAAACTTGAACTGCAATAACGCAATCTCCTGGTTCGGCCACCTTCACAAGAGCCCAGCCGAGGAGCTCTCTGCTATGGCTATCAATTTGTATCCCTACTATTACATTCCTCTTCTCTACAGCCCTACATTCCTTCTCCTCTGGCATCTTGTACCTTTTTATTGACAAATACCACCATAACAAAGCACTATAAGCTCTATTCTTCCTGAAATTTGCAGAAAGACCGCAAATTTCTCCTCTTCAGGTATCTTTGTATTCTTTATAGTGATGTTTCATCGAATTTCAATATCAGCAACAAATGAGCTAACATGGTTACACTAGCAGTCTTACAAAAATAAGAAATCTAACAGACCAATACCCACCACATCATATTGAGCACCTGTGGTTACTATTGGCCGTTATATATGCTTCTAACAATTAGCAGACCCTTCTTGAATGGTGAACAAAATCAAATAATTTAATCAAATTACAGCCGCAACATCTTGGAAAAAGATAAATAAAGTGAGGTCTAACGTGGATATATAAGATTAACAAGGGAAGACCATAAAAATTTTATTGTACCTAAACTATGTGCAGCGTTTCCTATTGGAGCCCGGGAAAGGAATTTCAAAAGAAATAGCCGCCAAACATGATCACCCCACCTAATGCAACTAAAAGGCACATAATAACTGAATTATAGTTAAAAAGAACCGGTGATTATTAGACTTTTAAAACTGGGTTTAGGTGAGGAATGAGGTTAGCTGAGAAAAAAAATGGGCTTTTTCAGAACACAAAAGGGTAAAAAAAGTGTGTGAGACCACAAGAAGGGGTATAACAGGTAAAGAAAGTGTCGCCAAGAAAAGAGAAATCCCCCCCCCCCCCCCCAAAAAAAAAAAAAGAGGCAAAATGAGAATGTCGTGGTGGCCAAAAACGAAAGCGAAACAAGTGGGTATGGGTGGAATAGACACAAAATAAATTCGATTCCAGATAACCATAAATTACAATTAATAGTTTTTTCGCGGGATCTTCTTTACGTTCGTTTCTTGTCTTTGAGGTCGTTAAAAAAAAAAAAAACCGACAAGGTTTGGCGGGCAACCCCCTGATATCCGGTCGTCGTGTCAGGAAGAAACCGGCTTGAGGGGCCGGAATGAAGGAGGCTTATCCACCGGCTATTTCGGTCTGGAGGTCGTCTTCTTTACCAGGTGCTGCAATCCCACAGTAATATCAACTGAAGGGCAGAGGCCGCATAAGTCCGTCCTGCTTCTTGTGACAATTTCAATCAAAAGTCATGGTTTTTTCAAGTCCTAATGCTATACACTAAAATGTGCTTTCATGATCCAATGATCTTCGTGATGAAAACAAGAGGGAACATTGTTTTTAAGATTAGAACGAATATGATTCCTTGGAGAGACGTTTGCCAAAGGCAATGTCATTCCGAGATATGGAGTGCTGACATGGATTTGTTATGGTGTCATAATCAAATGACGTTTGTGAACTAATGTCTATCTACAATTCAATTACGTGGTCCACTAATTTCAATGTTTGATTGCGTTTGAAGATAGGCTGCATACGAGGTTCAAACTTCAAACTTCAAACGCTGCTGCTTGGCCCTCTCTGGAAAGAGACCCATCTTAACCATTTTCCCAGATTTTTGAAAATCATTGTGTTGGTATTTAATATTTCCTTATACTATAGATATATATAGGGATTAGCCATCTAGACCATCTAGATTACCTGTATTGTATTGGGAACTAGACACCCAGAACCATGTGAAGTAAAGGGGTTGTACCCTCTGGAGTTGGCCGGGCTTTGAGCATGCCTTTCACAGAGTTGCATGTTTTCCTCACTAGTGCCAATTCTTTTTCCTCCATCAGTACAAATCAAGAAGGCTCCTCCTAAAAAGGGCCACAGACGCACCTTTTGTTCCTAGCCGAAAGGAGAGATGCATTTCATCACATTTCTTAATGTCAATTTGATCGCATAAAGTCAAGTTTCGACACAAGCTCCCCTTCACAAGAGAAAGGAAATCAAGAAAAACTACTCGTTATTATTACTTCTTTTTCTTTTTTCCTTCCAATTTTTACTCTTACCATTCTTTCTCGAGAATGTATTTAGTTTAGCAAATTATTGGATGGATGAGTACCTACCTTTTCTTTTTCTGCAGACAACTGGAAATTTTAGTTGTTGCTTTTGTCTCGTCGACCTTTGAAGTAAATTCAAACAAAATAAAAAAAGGGATTGAAATAATAATAATAAAATCAGGGTGACCCAAATAAAATCTGTTTTATCAATTGCCCCCACTCTGTTTGTTTTGTTTATATATATATATATATATATATATATATGAAGGTTCTGTCTTATCAATTGTTAATTTATTGCATGCTTTTATACCATTCTCTTCTTTCCTTTCGTGCCTTCGAAATAATAATGGAATTTTTAGTGGAACCGCACAGCACAGCATGCTTATTTAAAGAAAAAACCTACTTAGTTTAACCTGGAAAAGTTATAAAGAGTCACAAAAATAAAATAATTATTTTTTTATAAAATAAAATAATGAATCAAAATTGTTGAAAGAATTTTATTCTCACACGTGTCTCTCTAACGTACACACACGGTGATTCTTTTATTTAAATTAGCTTGTCAAGTAACAGTGATATTCCAACCTTCCAAAAAATAAAAAATAAAAAGAAAAAGACAGAAATCCAAAGGTTGAGAATCTTGACCAACCACCATGGTGGTGGCCATATGCACAAATAATTAGATACGGAAGCATTAACCAAAAGCTAATTCTTATAACAGTTGACTATGCTACAAAATTCCCCTAACTGGGCATTTCGGTTTCTAATATCTAAGCCGCGAGTGTAGCAAACTCAAAGAAACTCAGAGATTTAAACAAATAAATAGTTTCTTGGACTTGGAGCACTTGGCCTCATGTAAAGAGAACTACTCATTGTGGGAACGATGTGTGGCGTCTGGGTCTGGCCTACTTGCTTCTTTTATCTATGGGAAATATAAATGCCAACTACGTAACGGGTCAGGTCATCAATCAGTTCCCACGTGAAACCAATTGAGATTATTATTATTATTATGTCTTGAACTTAATTGTTGATAATTGTTATTGGTGGGTTGCCTGTAAAAGCTGCATTATATTGCACCAACTGGCTTTAGAAATAATAATAATAATAAATGTCCTCAATTTTCAATTACATTGCAACTGAAATTCGACGATTAGATCAACCACTCATGGGTTAGGTGGGTGACTGCCAGACCAAACGCTAAAATTCAGGTTCTAAGAAGGATTAAATTCAATTCATTGCTAGTTTGTATTGGCTCAATCGTAGCGTCTTACATCGTCCGATGATAGCCGAATGTCTCAGGTTGCTTGGAAAGTCTTGGGAGTGTAATTTCTGTACGGATGTCCTAGCTAATACCAGTGAGGGTGTCTCAGACTTTGAGAGAAGCCTTCACATGAAATTAAATCTTTACTTCAAACAGATATGTTTGGCTATGACCATTCTGAGGGCATTGCATTTATAAACAGTTTATGCATTTAAGGTAAACAAAAATGTATATCGTTTTATGCTGCCACCCGTGGAAAATATCAGGCTTCTCCTCAATACGATTGCCATGTTGTGGTGTGATTAACTATCAAAAGAGTTGCTTTGTGGGTTTGGTGCTGTTAGCACATCTGTTAGCAGTTGGTTTAATATTCCATCCAATAAAGTGTTGTCATATTCTGCACACGACAAACTGCATGGGATGTCCGTTAGCTTATAGATTTCCTACAACATTACGCCAACTGATCAATTTTATTGTTTACAGGGGAGGCCAAGTATGTTCAGTCCTTCAGGAAACAAGACGCCCAGATGACCGGCTATGTCTTCTTTTAACACCTTATTGTAATGCGATGGAAAAATCAATATCAGAAAAAGGTCAAAGATCTGCTTCAGAGGATTTATCCCATTGCGTACTTTTGAGTCCAGCTCCGTGCAGTGGACTCATACTTGACTTTGTCAGCCTTGCACATATGAGCTATTTCCGGAACAAGAGGATCGTCAGGGTTTGGGTCCGTAAGCAGCGAGCATAGGGAGAGTAGAACCTGCACAGCACCACCCCACAGAAATGTTTCAGACTCAACCTAATGTACGTATTCATGTTGGAAGAAACCTTTCAGAACCACTAGTAAAAACTTGGGGGCTCCCATGTCCTCCAAGGTTACCTTGGATATGGTGAGTGCAGGACTCCATTGTTCCTTGAGTATATCCAAGCAGATATTGCCATTGTGGTTTATGTTTGGGTGGAATACCTTGGTCCTGAAGGCAACCTGTGATCAATTTTTCACGAGATGCAGATGATTATATACAGGTCAACATGTTCCGCAGAGGCTTTGATCAAGTTCTTTTTGTAATCTCTAACACGAACCTTGGGAGGTTTGAAAGGATAATCGGGTGGGAACTGGACGGTCACAAGGAAGACACCACCAGCATATGGGCTATCATTTGGACCGATTATAGTGGCTTGCCAGTGAAACATATCTTCAGCGACAGGTCCTGAAATTAATCCAAACAAAATCAAACGGAGATGTTAAGGCTAAAATCCCTATTGTTGCTTTACCTGCACTACATGATGTTGGGGGATCTCTCTGCAAGTCTTTGAGCTCCTTCAATATTCTCTTGGATGCCATTCAGGCTAATTGTTTCGACTATCTCAATATAGCACTACTATGGTCGTCAAAATTAGGAGATTGATTGCAAAGCAAAGCAAGTAAGAAAACCAGCTATACTCACACCCTGCAAAAGGGCAGACTTTAGGTCATTTAATAGGGGGTTCTGGGCCATGGAAGAGGTCCACCGATTCCCTTTGCACTGATGAAAGTGGGCACAGTGTAGATTCCAAGAAGAAGAGAAGAAAAAATAAAATAAAATCGCGAGATGCAAAATGGAAAAGAAAAAGAAAAAATATATAAATTTTTATGAATTTTTTAATTTTAGTTTTAATTTTTTAAAAAAATAATTAAATTATTTATTATAGAAAATGCACAATTTCTAATGATTTTAATTAGTTTTTATTTAAAATATAAAATTTTAAAATTTAATTATAAAAATTTACACCTAATTTCTTTTTTATATCGCCCAATTTAAGAATCATTAAGTCTTGCGACTGGAAAGATACTTTGCTGTTCTGCACTGTAATTTTACTGCACGGAAACATCATGACTAGCAGGGTCAAATTCATCCCCCCTTCCAATTTTGGTCAGCCATTTCACGTCACATCTTCCATCCACCACCACCGCCTATGCATCATCAAGATAATATATTAATATAAGACGTGATTGTCTTGGCCACTAGAGGCGAATCCACGTTTGAAAAAGCAAAGATATTCGTGCTAAGCTAGTAAGCAGAAACAGCAGACTGGCTTGAGAATCCAGGAAAGCTTTTGAGGTTGACTGGTCTGAAATCAACCACGGAACGTGATATGCAATATCCTTGAGAGAGAAACGGAAAATGGTTACAATATCCTGACCACTAAAGACCCACGATATTCTTTCTTGTCCCATTTCCATTGACTTCCTGCGTCTCCGGTTTTCTCGAGCAAATACAAGCAACAGAACCTTGTATCAAAACCAGCACCATTTATACGTGTAAATAAATGCAATTCAACAGAAACCCACATCTATGTTACTTCACTTTGGTGCATTAAATCAGGTTCCAGAACATGGTACAAGCAGAAAAAAATTGTTATGTGACACAAGAAATCTTCCCCATTCTAGTTAATACATGATCCACACAGACCTACTGAAGCAGAAGTTTGCACGTTAACAAACTTAAGAGGTAATCATTCATATACAATCAGTACACAACAGAATGCAGCATACACATAATTTTGATGCTCGATTGCTTTTAGAGTGCTCCCCAGTTCTGTCAGTAGAGACTTCGACACTGCATCTCCTTTCTTCCGTGAGGCGGGAAGAGGTAAAATAGATGAAGAGTCTAACTGATAAATGCCTAATTGATCAAGTTCCTCTCAGCACTTCAACCCATGATCACAATATGGAGCATGCCTTTTGTGCCTTTCTCTTCTTCTTCTTCTTCTGCTTGGGTGGCTGGAGAACCACCTTAATGGCCGCATCAAAGACAGCTTTAATGTTCTGTTTTGCAAACAGTATTTATAACAAATCCTGTCAGTAACAAGGTCAGCATCTGTTTCCTTTCAGATTTTAACAAGAAGATTATAACAGATATACCTGTTGTGTTTTAGAACTACATTCAATGTAAACAGGAGCCCCAATTAGCTTTCTCAGTTCCTCCCCCTTCAAATAAAAGAGAGAAGAGTAAGTACCCTCCCATATAGTGCCTATGATCATCAATGAGTCACAAATTCAAGTGACAAGATGCCAGGATCAATATGAACTAAGAAAAACAGGCTTTAAAATGGAAGTGGCCAATACCTGAGCTGCAGTAATGGGCACTGCACCTGGGTGATCTGACAGGTAGTGCTTATCATCTCGGAGATCTAAAGAAGGAAATTTAGTATACATGAAATTGAAGCTTGTTCAAAACCTTAAGGAAAAAAGTTCACATTCTGTATTATGGCATAATGCAGGCATTCAAATGTATTGGCATTGAAGGGAATTTGCATGATATATCATAGTGACAATTATCACAATTGTGTAGACCAGATTTTCATTGAGATACATACATAGAAGTATGGAGTTCTAGCCAAAAAGAGATGTTCAGGGAATTTGGTATTGTGCAGTGGCCTTAGGATATTTTAGAAATTTTTTTCAACATTTCTTGCATTAATTGGCCATTTTCAAGACTCAAAACCAGTATCTTCGTCGCAAACCCAATTCTACCATGGTTCCAAGCAAAAGGCCCATAGTGCCAATATTCATGATAATAGAAAATTCAGGAATGAAGTAAGATAATCTAACCAAGCTTGGTCCCCACAAGAATAATTGGAATACCAGGTGCATAGTGCCTCAATTCAGGGATCCACTGATCATTGAAACAGAAAACATGGAAAATTCATCAGCACACACATTCTCACACATCAGAATATAGACATACAAGAAAGAGGCTTCTAAAGGTTACACAGGCCATACTTTCTTCACAACATTTTCATAGCTGGCCTTACTAATGAGGGAGAATGCAAGCAGGAAAACATCTGCCCCTCGATAGCTCAGAGGTCTTAATCTATTGTAATCTTCCTGGCCTGTATGATAATGTAAATACATCATGCTCATGATAACAAACCTCCAAAAGAATGGGAAAAATTATGAACCATATGCTTACCAGCAGTATCCCACAACCCTAGATTGACGGTGCTCCCATCCACTACAACATTGGCACTGAAATTGTCAAACACAGTTGGTACATAGTCCTGTTCCCCAGCAGGTCATGAAAGAAAACAAACAAAGGATTCTCAATCTCACAATCATTCCATCCCAAATAAGTCTGATGGCATTAACAAGATGTATTGCTTGTACGGGAAAATGAAACATGCTTTGTAAATAAACTTTCTACAGGTATGTACACAGTCTGACGATACATTCATCAGCTTGAAAATACATCCTATGAAAAACTCTGCCACATCATTGTATGTGCTTCTCCATTGTATCATTCTCAATAACAATATCAAAATGCCATACTATCCAAACTGAATATCCACAATGAAATTATATCATTAAGTGGATTAACTAATGCAAGGCGATCATTTATTCTGCTCTGAATTACAAACCAAAGACTAAGAGATCAGACCAGGAAAACACTTTGTGCATAGAAACCATGGAAGCCCACAACAGAAAAGGCAAGTGCATATATATTAATATACAAACAATATAACAATATCTTACTTGGCTCATTCAAGAAAGAAATGCACAAATTACTGAAATGCAATATAAATACATGCTCTTTTTCAATGATAATAAGCAGTATCATGAAAGCAGACATATCTCCATCGCAACTATAGATAGCAGAAAACAAAGAGAAAACAGCACCATCACTTCAAAGTTGGATCTAACAGCAAATTAAGGATTCAACATTTCAAGAGATTAATTTTTTTTTCTTAAAAATAAAAGGGCAAGAAGAAAGTTCATTTCAGAGGAGCAGTTTCTTAGTCACCTACTGCCAAAAATCACAATAACCACCAAAAAAAACTTCCTAGTATTTTGTTTTTAAAAAATTTTAGGAAAATACCACTCCTCAAAGACCCATTACCCGTATAATGGTGGGTGGATTTGACAAATTCCAGATACAAGAACGTCACTCTCTTTATGCTTCCCCCGGGGTTTTTTAGGCTTAAAAATACACGAAAAGGCACGTTACCAAATCCCATTACTCGTATGGTGTTCAGCAGACTTATCAAATTACAGATACAATTATGTCGCCTTCTTTCCCACAATTTGAAAACATCAAACAGACCCAGTCCTACTGCTAAAGTGAAATACACACACATATATAGATATCTGCTCATCTTCCGCAACCAAATAGCTTCGTACAAGTTACAGTAAATTGAATCATTCCCTCCCCTTATTCCAAAATGAGGAAAAATTTAACACAGGTGAACAGAAACGACATGTCTAACTTTCATCTTACTTCTGCGTTTCTCCGCTACCAAACAACAATAGACACACAAAAACCCTGAGGTCAGAGGCAAATTGGATGAAACCCAGACAACTTAACGATGGGTAGGTTTGAGATACGAAAAAAAGTTTTCCACTCTTCCTACCTCCGATATTTTCCCAAGAAACAAACACAAAGAACGCAAAAGCCCTAACCTTTACATGTAAAAATTCCGAGCTTTTCAACTAAAAAGAGAAACCCCACAACCCTCAGTTGACTTGACCAAAATCTTTCACTTTCCCACTTCCACAACCCTCAGTTGACTTGACCAAAATCTTTCACTTTCCCACTTCTTCTTTTCTTTTTTGGTTTGTCTCAAGAACCAAAAAGAAGGGCAAGAAGCAACAAAAGATACTGAATGATTACGTACAGTAGGGAAAGTGTTGCTGGTGTAGGAGATGAGCATGCAAGTCTTGCCGACGGCACCGTCACCAACAGTGACACACTTTATGAATCTTGAAGCACTCATTTTTCCACCTTCACTCTCTTCTCCTCGTATCTTTCTTCCAAGCACCCAATTCTCAATTCTTGAGCAACATTGAGAAAAAATGAGGCCCCTCTACCCAAGAAAGAAAGTAAGTAAACCCAAGAAGAGCTGGAGCTGGAGAGAGAAATGGGTGGCAAGCAAGCAAGAAACTTGGGGACTGGCTGAATGGGTCAGGTGGGCATTAGAAAGAAAGACAGGAAGTAAAAGGAAGAGAGCATCTTGCCAGCTGTGAATGATTACCAGGACTCAATTTCTACTCCTCCTAACACGGATCCACCCACCAATACCTATCTTTCTCTCTCTTCTTTTTTTTTTTTTTAAAGAAAATATTTTATTAATTTTAATAACTTAAACAATTTATCATTTAGTGTTTCGGTGTGAAGTGAACAATCAATCAAATATCTCTCTCTCACTTTTCTTTTTCTTTTTTTTTTTAATTTTATATATTTAGTAAATATCGAAGCTTTTGATGATAATTGTTTTTGTAAGTTTCTATCCGAATTATTGAAGTTGAAAAAATTGTGACCGACCTTGAAAATTTACCTTTTAATAAGATGGGCGAGCCTGTCTTGGTCATTAAATGTCACGTTAATCCAAATTAATCAATATAATTATAATATATTTTTTACTTAATTTTTAATAATATCTAAAATTCGAATAATCACTTTTTTTTTGTTTCATTTGATGTATTTTAGTGAAAGAAAATTGTGTATGAATAATATAAATTAAAACAATGTATACGGTATACAATTTTCTTTTTACTCCTTTTCTTTTCTAGCATAATAGAGTTAAAATAAGAAAAATAAATTGTTTGATCGTAAATGTTAAATCTGACACAAATGTACAGTAAATTTTGTTGTGATTGTCACGACCTATAAAATGTAAGAGTATAGTTAAGTTAATTTTTAGTTTTATATTCATGATTTAAATTCTATTCATACAAATCAAAAAAAAAAAAGTCAAGAGAGAGAGAGAGAGAGAGATTTGTGATTCGTGGATCTTGCTCATCTTTTTCTACGTGGTACATTATCCCCTTGTCTAGAACATAACCAGTGCCAAACATCTCTGTATATATATTTTACTGAAAGAATGGCGTAACAGAAAATGTAAATAAATTAAACATGGAACTGTTGCAGTAACAGTCATTACACAGCTGGTGGAGAGTCTGCAGTAAAAGATGCCATGATTTAAGGGGGCACCCTCTATTCTTATAAAATTTGGCAGATCCTATGTGCATTATAGAAAGAGTTGACCTGTTTCTCTAATAAACATGGTGAAAAAAAAAAAAAAAAGAAGAAAAAAGAAATGTTTAATTAGTCAAGGGGTTCACCACCACCAACTGAATGGAACAGTTCCAGCTGCTCAAAATCCAGGAAAATAATTGTTTAGAATGCATCAGCCTGTTTCATTATGTTTTTGTTCTCTTCTAAAAAGTCTCAAATTCTCTCATTTTACTTCTTCTATTTTATGGGATCGGTGGTTGGGTCATATTATAAAGTAATTTTTGTGTACTGTAATGTAGCCAACTTCAACGCCAGCACTAGTTTATTACTAAATGGTGAAGTGTTGGTGGAGTTTGCCGTCTTCAGGAAGTAAAGCCGATGAATTGATTTGAAGCCAGTACGTGGGGATGGATGGTAATTAAATCCTTGGCTTTAAAGGGGAGCCACTTGATGCAGTGCCAATTGTCGTATGTTAGAACGTAGAATGGTTAGTTCCAAGCAAAGAAACTCGGGAACGGTTGGTCCCTGATGGTTATGAGTATATTGATTGGCCCATCATCATGCTCAACCACCTTCTTTAACCGCCAACAAGTTTACGCCTTCCACGGAAATTTCTGTTGTTGAGTGCCGCAACGTTAACTTGGTTTCATTGCTAAGGGCCCATTGATCTACCCACTCATGGCAATCAAGGCCTCTCTTACATCAATATCGTCCTAACTACTTGTCAATCTTACATCACAAACTCTCGCTTTCAAATGCCATCAATTAGCTATTCAAAACCGTCTTTAATTACAATAATTGATAAAAAGCAGAAAGCAACATTTGACAAATACATGGGGCAGCTAGCAACTAGCACCATTTCCCTCGTGCATGAACGATCAAAGCTTCTATCGCTTCGTTCAACACCAAAATGGTCCATTCTTGAGAGGCCATGGTCACTTCCTATCAGCTGCCAATTTTGTTCGTGTTAGTCACAATAGTTCGTGAAACTCGGGTTTGTCCCCTTCAAACCTTTTGAGGAAAACACTATCAAAATAATGGAGATCAGAGGAGAAGGAAATGCTCAATTATTTAGACACAAAATGAATGGAAGAGGACACTTATAGGCATAATTCAAATGTCAAATGCTTCAACGAGGATCAGTCAATGCTTTCAGGACCACCTACAGGCCACGACTATTTAAATCAGTGGATTGGTCCATTTGGGTACTAGATGCTATTATATTCACATCATTTTGGGCAATTACACAGTGCATGCAAGGTTTTGGTGGGTGGAGAAGGACCCCCTCAACAGTCAACAGCTGCCTTTTTTTGGGTTGGGTGGGGGGAGCAAATAGATCAGTATAGAAAATCAAATTGACATGGTCAGCATTACATAATGTTACAGCCGATGTCTAGTTGTTCAGCTATATGTGTTTGTCAGTACAGATTATAAAACTAGTTGTACTTTTAGCTTCAAATTTTTCCACAACAAAGTTACAGTAGGTACTCCTGATACAAGCAAGTATTGAAAGATTTTCCCCAAAATGAAGATGGTTGCAAAAGACTCCGGAATTAACTTGCCTACTACCAACTTACAGCTGCTTTTGCCTTCAACTCCGCACCAAACGGATTTGCATCTTCAGAGTCCCTAAAACTATTAATGTTCAAAAGAGACCTGTAGGTCTCCGGCATAAGAATCTCCATTGTCTTCTGGCCCAACTTCTGGGCCAGTGAAGTGCAATATTAATGTGTCAGTTTGCCAAGGCGGTGAACTACACTCTCAGGCTATATTTCTTCATCTGAACCAAAGATATCCAATTCAATCATCTTTCCCATCCCAGGCTTGCATTTTTCTCCTGAAGCCCGCTCCAACTCAGTTTTTGTCCTTTTTGATACTGGCTGCTTGTTCATGACTGCAGATGAATTGACTTTTATTGCAGATGATTTCCTAACAATAACAAGAGTAGAATGCTCAGTACTACAGAAACAATCACCCAAAAAAAAGGTGTAATTGATATATAAATAATGGCAAAATGCAAGACAGGTTCACCTCTTGTCCAAGCTAGCCATCTGTTGGTTTGTTGTTGTAGATACATTCTTTGAATTGTTTGAATTCAGTTTTGCTGTTAATGCAAAATACTAATAACTCAGGTCATTGAGCAGAATCACAGGAAGCAATAATGGAGACAATTTTTTTATCACAAACCTGTGATTTCATTAAGAATTCTTATCCCCTGTGAATGTGTATTGGTTGTAACTTTGTCACCATTACTGTTAAATTGGATACAAGAATCTCTTATGAAGGCTTCAATGGGAATTGGAAAAGATTCAGGTGCGGTAATGACTTAGCATTATGATATTTAGAAGACTGGCAAACCTCAATGCCTTCTTGAGTCCTTCTACAGTTAGTAATTTTGCTGGCTCCTTGGGCTTTTTAAAGCTTCTTCTGTCAGTTAGAGGGTCAACTGGATAAATACCTTGTGATTTGAGAGGATCTCTGAAGGCTGTTCTAATGTTTCTGAGACAAACATAATAGCTTTGAGGGCAATGTAGAGAGAAACCAAAATTGAAAGAAAGGAAGCAGTTAACTTTCAGTGTGTTGCAATGATGTTCATAGCAACAATTGTTAAAATGATTCCAATCTTTGATCACTCACCCTCCTTTGAGTTCAGCGCGGACTGTGGAATATCTCTCAGATGCTTTCTACACAAGTACAAAGGAAATGAAATAAGCTTGTTTATAAGATATATTGATGAAAAAGGCAATATCATCTGAAGTAATGCTTACTGATTTATGATATCTGCAGTATATCCCTTGACGTCTGAAATTCCAGAAACTAATCAATAAGCATCAAGAATTTCAAGCCTAAACATGTAATTACAAGGAAACTTTTGCAAAAGATAGAATATTTACAAGTTTTGGTCCTTTTCATATAGACTATTTACAAGTTTTGGTCCTTTTCATATGCAGCATCATTATCCATTACAGCTAAAATAAAGATGAGGGACTGCATCAAACAACTAACAAAACCTCAAATTCCTCTCACACCTCACTCCACAAAGTTGGGTGATTTTAGGAGTCCCAAAGCTTACTTATTTATCACTAGTGTACAAGCCATCCCATCCTTCCTTTTTCCCTTGCAAACTCCATAGTCAATTGAAGTGCCCATCTTAAGTATTTGATTTGGAGAGGACACAGTCAAAGAAAAGCCTGTACCCTGCGAAAGGAATGACAGAGAGACATGTTCATTCTATGAATCGCAAGAAAAACAACTCAACAAGGTGATAAAGGTATGAAGCTGCTACCAAATTGTCCTTGCGTACAGTGCAATTGAATAATGCAAAAACTGTACCAGCCTGCTCTTTCCAGTTCTGCTGATAAGCATCACCAAACAAGAAAACAGAAACGGTACTTTCGTCTAAACACCCAATTTTCCAAATGCAGTAGCTCTTCCCAACAGAACTGGTCTTTGTGTACCCCTTATCAGTCAACACTCCAACAGTTGCCCAGCATCCAGAAAGTGTGTCTCCCACCAATAAATTTCTATAGAAAACCCAATATAAGAAATCTTTCCCCACATTGCATTAAACGTTAAAAGCTTGCTACATATATTCAGATCAAGATGCATTCAGTTCCTAGGAGCAAATGACCTCAAAGAGTTAAGGTGTTTCGACAACAACCATGCATAGTATGAAAGAAGACATATAAAAAGATTACTTAATAGTTGGTAGCCGAACAAAACGGATGACTGAAAAACGTTCAGTGAGCTCTGCAGGAGTGACCAATTGATTCCTGAAACAGAAGAAATAAAGCAAGAATATCAAAAAAGAAAAAAAAATTCCACTCAGTTGAGTAGGGAGGTACATGCTAACTAGCCCATATTGGATAATTCTGTGCGCACATATGTAATATACCCAATGGCCCCAATATCCCCTACAGTGAAGCATAATGAAAGTATCATTCAAATGCTATAAATCATATTGGACTAAAGTAAACATACCTTATTCTCAAACCCGAATACTTCTCCACATTAGCTTCACTCAAGTTCTTTGATCCATGCAATTTCTCATTTTTCTTGACTGGTTTTGGGCCGTAATCAAGGCAATCTTGAACAGCGTCTTTAAAGATGGACAAATCAGCCTTCCCTCTTCTTGTAGGTGATCCATCATCCGATAAATATCCTTCAAAATTGAGCCAAATCAAGACATATTCGCAACAAGTTCTTATTACAAGTAATTGCCCAAGGTTCGCAATTCTTTGAGCAAAACAAGAGAAATGGGCATTTAAGTGAACAATGCACAAACTGAGAAGATCCTAAAATTAGTCTAACGAGAACCGAATCTGAAAGAAACAACACCAGTAGGAAAATGAAAATATTTACTGCTACCTCGATAGAGAACAATAACATTAAATATTGAACCACTTGTTCATACATTATTAAAGACAGAAAATTTCACGAAAATAAGAGACACCCAGATTGAGATTCATCAAAAGAAAGCGAAAATTAATGATCCTACGACGTCAAAAGACGAAACCCAAAGATGGGGCTGACAAAATCGCGGAGATACAGATACGGACAAGCCCACGTGCATGTACCTGGTGAGCGGGGATGAGGATTCGACGGAGACTGCGGAGGGGTTTCCAAGACTCGATCTTGGAGGGAGAGAAGGAGTTCAAGGTCCTCTTGGTGGCTACACATTGTAAGATTGTGATGCATGGAGAGAGAGGGAAGGGGAGGGTGGGGCTAAAAGTGAAGTGAAGTTTCTTTGTTGCATTGTTTGGGGCCTACTTGGGTTGTAGACTTTGAATTATGTGAAGGGAGGGACGGCGAATTCTTTTGGAGGGAAATGGTAGGCAAAAGTCCAGAAAACGACGTCGTTGCTTAGCAGCCAAGAACAGTTCCAGGCGGGAGCCACTCTCTACTCTCTATATTCTATTGAGGATGAAAACCCTTCTTTCTTCTAGATTTAACCCCCCCTCTTTTTTTTTTTTTCTAAAATGTTATAAATAATGTGATCTATTTGGAGCATTCATTTTATAATAATAATAATAATATTTTTTTTTTCAATTTGTACTAAATTTAACACCAAATCTTCCTCGATGATGATAATATGATGTCAGAAAGATATAATTTAAACGGCAACAAATATTGGGCATAAATTAAAATTACTACATGGAGTTGGGGATTTTTTCCAAGTAAGAGGATCTCTGATCAAGTATCAACTTACCGCTGAAGTATCTGGTTCATGTCAACCGCATTAATTTTCCGTGTCTCTAATGTGCAAGTTAAAACTCGAACCATAAACTCTCATCAGATTCTGCCGATTTTAAGATTGAAATGCTTCTTCTACAATGTATCTATGGCAACTAAAAATAGTAATAATTTGGGTATACAACAAATGCCAATCTTTTTTTTTTTGGTTGGGTATATAAAAAAAAAAACAAATCCTATGTGGTGAAGGGGTTGGGTGGGGAAGGGAGGGGGGGTTTGTTTGTTTGTTGTACAGGAGCTGCAAGAACGGTGTTGCTGTGGCAGCAAGAAGAGAGTCCTCCTCCTCAACTCCCGACTAGCCCGCCACCAGCGGTTTCAAATTCTCGTTACCAACCAAGTCAAAAAGGCCAAAGAAGCCCGAAAACTCTCTTTCTTCTCCTTTATCTCTCTCTCTCTGGGTCTCCCTAAAAAATAGCAAAAATAACAGCAAACAGCAAAGAGAAACTCTCAACGGGGAAACGCTGGCCAATAAATAAGACTGCAAAATGCCGAGTTTTCCTCTTTGACCCTGTAATTGGATTTCTCTTGTATTCAGAGCTCTCTTCACTTCATTACTTACAATTTTTCAGCTGCCGAGTGGCTCTTCCTTCGGAAGACAGCGGAGTTATTGAGGTCCCACCCTGCTTGGGTTCCCATATATCACAGTCAAGACTAGTTCTCTCTCTTCTTCTTGCGTCGCCCAACAAAAGTATGTTTGAGATGGCTCTAGCACGCCATACTCGTTTCGGTGCTACCCTTCTTCTTCTTCTTCTTCTCTCTTCCGCCATCGCCTGCGGGGACAAGCCCCGCGGTGTGACATATGATGGAAGGTCCTTGATCGTCAATGGCAAGAGAGAGCTTGTCTTTTCTGGCTCCATTCATTACCCTCGTAGTACCCCTGACGTAATGCCAACATGGGATTTCCTCGTTTTTTGTTTTCTTTTCTTTTGCATGAAAGGAAATGGGACTTATTAGTGTTTTTGTTGAATTGCATTCAGATGTGGCCGGAACTCATCAACAAGGCCAAGCATGGAGGTTTGAATGCGATCCAAACTTATGTCTTCTGGAACATTCATGAGCCGGAGCAGGGCAAGGTGATCTATAGTAAACAATAATGTCTTCGGTATAAGTTGGTGACCTTTTGTTAGTTTTTTTTTTTCTTTTCTTTTGTAGTATAATTTTGAAGGAGGATATGACGTCGTGAAATTCATCAAGTTGATTGGAGAGCATGGTTTGTATGTAATCCTCAGGCTTGGACCTTTTATCCAGGCCGAATGGAACCACGGGTATGATTGATCCAACTAGTTTCTGTTCGCTCATTCAGTTCAAATGCTTTCCCATCCACTTCTGCAGTTTAATTTTTATCGGTTTTACACTTTTATCTTATACATTGTGGTCCTACGGGAAACTTTAGAGGACTCCCATATTGGTTGAGAGAGATTCCTGGCATCATCTTCCGATCTGATAACGAACCATACAAGGTAATCATGTCACACGAGAAATGTAATAAGAAGTGAGGTTGAAGCAGATCATGTGACCAAAGGCATAGAATTTTTTTGCAGAATCACATGGAGAAGTTTGTGACGATGGTCATCCACAAAGTGAAAGCAGAGAAATTATTTGCATCGCAAGGAGGCCCCATTATCCTGTCTCAGGTTGGGTCCATACTACTAGTCCTACCACTAAGTCACATAGCTACTAGTCTTTAACAGTTTATGTTTTATGCAGATAGAGAATGAGTACGGTACTGTCCAACTCGCATACAGACATCTTGGCGATAGCTATGTTCAGTGGGCGGGAAATATGGCTGTGGGCCTACAAACAGGAGTTCCATGGGTCATGTGCAAGCAAAAGGATGCTCCTGACCCAGTGGTGAGCTTACCGTCTTTTGTGTATGGGATTTCTTGTCTGAGGGGTCTCTGAGTGCTATTGAACAAAATCATAAAGAGAGGAGGAGAATACTTAACATACCTAACTATTTTGTCAACTAAAAAGGTGCATGTTATACGTGCAGATTAACTCTTGCAATGGAAGGCACTGCGGAGATACATTCACAGGCCCCAATAGACCTAACAAGCCTTACCTGTGGACCGAGAACTGGAGTGCTCAGTGAGCATACATCTAATGATCTTGTTTGAAAATTATGTATCGTACTGCAGTTTGATTCTTGGCAGCCTTTGCTAATGCAAATTGGGCTACAATGTCTGCTATGCTATTTCAGGTTTAGAGTCTTTGGTGACACCCCATCTCAAAGATCAGCTGAAGACATGGCATTTTCAGTTGCTCGCTGGTGCTCAAAGAATGGAAGTCTAGTCAACTACTATATGGTAGGAATATAAATCTTTCCAATAGCTTCCGAAACTGACTTAATTTGCGGAGTGTACAAACTAATCATCTCGCGTCTGTAGTACCATGGTGGGACAAACTTTGGTAGAACTGCCGCCTCATTTGTAGCAACCCACTACTACGATGAGGCTCCTCTTGATGAATTCGGTAGGGTTTGCCATTTCAATCTCTAATGTTTTGAGACAGTAAGAGCGATTTTTATGCAACTAACTGGGCTTTCTTTCATGGATTGCAGGTTTGCAGAGGAACCCAAAATGGGGTCACTTAAAGGATTTGCACAGGGCTCTCAATCTCTGCAAGAAGGCCCTGCTTTGGGGCACTCCTGGTGTTAAAAGGTTGAGTGCTGATGTAGAGGTGAGCATCTGAACAAATATTTTTACGTAGTGCAATTTCAAGGGCGGTTCCAAACCGAAATGCCTTGTCCTTTACTACTTTGCAGGCCCGGTTCTACGAGCAACAAGGGACCAAAAATTGTGCTGCTTTTTTGGCCAACAACAACAGCAGAGTAGCACAAACTGTTAGCTTTAGGGGTGAGAAATATTACCTCCCTCCACGTTCCATTAGCATCCTCCCCGATTGCAAGACCGTGGTTTTCAACACTGTAACGGTAATATTCCTTGCCGTCTTTGGTAACACATGCCCTATTCCTCGCTCGGTATTCATATTTTTCAATCATGCTAAGACAGGTTGTGTCACAACACAATACAAGGAACTTTGTAAAATCCAAGAAAGCAAACAAGGACCTTAAATGGGAGATGTTTTCAGAAGTCATTCCAAACCGACTTCCAGTGACATCCAAGAACCCAACGGAGCTCTATAGCTTGACTAAGGACGTTACTGACTATGCTTGGTACACCACAACGTAAGCATTTTTCTTAACCAACCTGCCAGGACATCGTGATCTTGTTTGCAGCCGCTAACAGGAGTTACATAACTCCTTATTCTGCTCAAAAACCTGACACGTATCTGCAATTCTTGTTCCAGAATTGAACTGGAACCCCGTGACCTGTCAATGAGAATGGATATCTCCCCAATTTTGAGGGTCGCAAGTCTTGGCCATGCAATGGTTGCTTTTGTAAATGGAGAATATGCAGGTTAGTGCGTACACTCAATTTGCTATGCAATAAAGACTCTTAGCTGCAATCAGATGCATCTGCGATTTAGAAGTATCCACCAAATTGCTAAAGCTGAATACTATTTAGGATCGGCACATGGGAGCCAAGTTGAGAAGAGCTTTGTCCTCCAGAAATCTGTCAACTTCAGGCCTGGACTAAATCACATTACACTTCTGGGCACTCTTGTTGGACTTCCTGTAAGGAGCTCCTTTTCCAAACCATGTACTTTTGGACCTTTGATGAATAATTCAAGAGGACTCACTATAAATTGCTTTTTACCAATAAAGGATAGTGGAGCCTACATGGAGCATAGGTATGCCGGGCCTCGTGGTGTTACAATCCTTGGCTTGAATACTGGAACTCTTGATGTGTCATTGAATGGTTGGGGGCATCAGGTGTGAAAAAACTTCCTGTGGAATAATATTGAGTTCGATCAATCGCTAAAATTTGCATTCCACGATACATTGATAGAAAATGGGTGATATTCATGATATGGTGCACCAATTCATAGGTGGGTTTGACTGGTGAGAAGACTAAAGTGTACACTAAGGAAGGATCCAAGAAGGTGCAATGGACAAAAGTAGATAAAGAAGGACCTCCTATGACATGGTACAAGGTAATTACAAGGCAATTATCTTTGTTTTCATGGATTTTAGGTTTCCAGTTGGCAGATCAGGAAACTTGTTATGGTCCGTATTTGCTCTTATTGCAGGCTCATTTTGATGCTCCTGAGGGAGACCACCCAGTTGCTGTCCGGATGACTGGTATGGGCAAGGGTATGATTTTTGTGAACAGCAAGAACATCGGTCGGCATTGGCTGTCTTACCTGTCTCCTCTTGGACAGCCTACTCAATCAGAGTAAGTATACAATCCTCATCGTTACATAGTTAAAGATAGGGAGACTATATTTCTATTCAGGTATCTCTTTATTAATACGCACTTTCTACATTAGGTACCACATTCCAAGATCTTACCTGAAGCCAACGGATAACCTGATTGTTATATTGGAGGAGGAAAGAGCAAACCCTTCAAATATTAAGATTTTAACTGTCAACAGAGATACAATATGCAGTTACATGACAGAATATCATCCACCAAATGTGAGGTCCTGGGAAAGAAAGGACAACAAATTCCGACCTGTCGTGGATGATGCTAAGCCGGCAGCTCACCTGAAGTGTCCAAATCACCAGAAAATTGTGGCCGTGGAGTTTGCAAGCTTTGGTAATCCTTATGGCGCTTGTGGAGGCTATGCACTCGGAAACTGCACTTCGCCAGTTTCCACGGAGGTTGTTGAACAGGTAGCAACTTACTTTTCCCTTACCACATTTGATCATGATCTCCTGTTTTCAAATAATCTGAATGGTTCTTTTTCTGAACATGAATTTGAGCAGCTTTGCTTGGGAAAACCTTCTTGTGAGATTCCTATTGACAGAGAGCTTTTCCACGAGAAAAATGATGCTTGTCCTGATATCAAGAAGACACTGGCAGTTCAAGTGAACTGTGGCACAAGGGTAAAGTAGAGAGTCCACCAGATACACATACAAAGGTTGTCCTACTGATGGGTCTGAATGCGATAGCCAGATCTCCGGGCTAGTTTTAAGGATTCGAGCCCATTGTTTGTACCCATATCTCCCTCTTCTTAAAAGAGTTTTTGCAGTGCTTCGTAAGTGGGGATTTTTCAGGTCATTTTTTCTGAGATTTCTCGCCATTGTTAACTTTACCTTTCCATTCATTCTTCTTACTGATACTTAGCGTAGTATACAAACATCAACTGATCCTGTAATGCAGAATTCCCAGCTTTTGGGGGCTTTAATTTTCAAATGTAACTGTAGACCGAACGAATAAAATTGGTTGTCAACTTTCTTGATGATATTGAGTTTGTGGGCTTTATTGATATGTGTTGTACAGAATTCACGTCCATCCCTATCCGCATAAATATCAATCGACTAGAGATTTTAAACCGCTGTAAAAATGCTAGTTTGGTGCTTCAGATTATCAAAAAATGTCACAGTCGGGTCTACCAGGCCGAATTACCAAAAAGAAAACCATGCTCTGATTGAAGCCTAAGCGGCTTTCCTTTTGTGTAAAGATTGTGAGATCTTTTTCAAGAATTAAAAGAAGAGAAAAAATTGCTATCGGTGGACTCATTACTTACTAGTATATAGTAATCCACTTGGAAGTTTGGGAATCTCGGATCCAAAATCTGATTACTGAGTCGATATGTATTGAAATACAGTTTCTTTCCTGCTTGGTCTACCAAAATATCAAAACAGTTGGGTCTAGCCTGATTGGTCCTCACTCTAGTTGAAACTTTTTGAGCTTCGTGATGTTATCAGTTGTGCCGCATTGAAACTGCAGTCTCATACAACAGGCAAAATAGTATAAACAACCTTTCCTCTGTCATTACATGAAATGAAACAGCCACAGCCCAAACTCACATACCACCCTTCTCAAGCTCACAGACAGAAATCTAATTGAAGAGGGAAGTAAAAATACATTTGGCTACACCAGATTCCTGGACTGAAAAGAGAGGGCAAACTTCAAACCCCAACTCCATCAAAATGCATACAACTGGAATTAGCATCAAACATTAGCTTCTATTAAAGCATATATAAGACCAACTTCACTTTTTTCTCTTCTTATAACTTTACAGCTAAAAAATTTAAGCCCAAGGAAATACAACATTTACCAGCAGAGAACGTACTTTTGGCTCATTTTCTAGGAATGAGCAGAAACTGGCTAAATGAGACAAAGGCAGAAGGGGATTTCCTTTAACAATTTGAAGCTTCTCTCTCTCTCCCTGACTTTCTAGTTAAAAACAAATCCTCGATTAGTGTGGCTTAGACCATTGAGAAACTAGTATAGCAATTGATATGTCTTTGCTAGTATGCCTCTGCTATTACCCCATTGGTGAGAGCAATTGGTATTCCACAACCAAAGACATACCACCTGCATAATTTCTGGTGATACGTAAAATGCATGCCAAGCAGGTTCCTGTTTACATACATAGTCAAGATGTAGTCTTTAACAGAACTTCAGAGAGGCACAGTTTATGCAACCCTTAAAGGAAAAATTGAAATGAATTTTATATGAATGAAGTGAATGAACCCCCTGCATGGCATTTCTTACTAGGCTCTTAATCACACTCATAGTGGGCAAGTTCAACTATACCAGAAAAAGTTGCTCACATGGTTTGTCAGACATATACCTGATTATTGAGCTGCATCTTCAGGAAACCGAGCATCAAAAGGGGCAGAAGGATGGGAATGTCCTGATGCACTGCCAGCAGCTCCTGAACCTTGCTGCAGCTCAATAACAAGCCATCGCACAGCTTTACTCATCTGCTCCAATCGAACAGCACTGATGGGCGGAAGACCTGTCTGTGGCTTCCCTGTCAAAGATCCAGTAGCCTCATCCACCAGGCACTCCGACCCTATTCTCTGCCTCACCGACTCCACAAACTCTTCTGCCTGATCACAAGCCACCCTAAATAGTTCCCACCTCTGCTTGAAATTTTCCAATGCAGCATCAGTGGCAGCTGTTTTCTGCGCACCAGCTATCTCCTTTGCTTCAAGGACATTAGCAGCTGCACCAACAAGCTCATGATATGCATTGTTTAAGGAGTCCACAATATTGTCCATGAGATCCCAACTGCAAGATTCCAGTAAAAAAAAAAAAAGTTCCAATAACACTGCTTTGCCCACAACATCATCGTAATATAGATCAATTAATTACCAGCTTGGATTGACAAGTGAAATTCACACTACACAGTTATTGGGTTCAAATTTTAACGATTACCCACTTGGAATCCCATGTTAAATATAAGATTATCATTAATAATTCAATTCCACCGGCAAACCAATACATAGCCGAAACAGAAGGAAACACTGAGGGGAGATTCAGAATTCTTAGTAATTAAAAGTTACTAACAAACAATTTCTGTGCACTTCTTCAGATGCTCCAGCAGCAGCATATAAAACCTTAAATAGCCGAAAAAAGCAGAGGAAGAAAAAAAAAAAAAAAAAGGCTAGGGCGAACGCTACTCACATAGACGCAATTGAAACCTGACAACTCTTGAGTTCCAGGGTTTGCTCCTGTCTTCTGGGAATAGCTGAAAGGAAAGAATTCGGGAAAGATTTTTTATTTTTTATTTTTTATTTTTTATAAATTATGGTCTGGTCTGGTTTTGCAGGGTTGTCGGTTGTCGGAGACATATCAGTACTTGGCAAATTACCTGCGCCCGTAGACTGTAGGCCCAGTCTTGCATTTAAGTGCATATAGGAGGAGGAGGCCTCGGTCTCGACCACTGGACTGCAAAATCTTTGTATTGGGCCTGATCCAATTGTATTGGGCTATCAACCAGCCGATTCAATTGGAATTTGGAATGAAATTTAGACTCGAGGGATACCCAATCATAGCACATTATTATGACTAATCGAAGCCTACCCACAAGCAGAAATACCATCGAGACAAAAGCGAGAGAAAGAGAGCAAGAGGCTGGCTGTGCACAAATAGCTTATTAAATCATTTGAAATTGACCAATATTAACCTTTATGAGAAGCGAAGTTAATAAGGCCAAATAATTAACTGCAATCAACGCCCCAAGGATTGTGTACTCTTTTCTGGATTGCAATAACCAATAATACCCACATCTATTACGAATGGCACCGGAAAAGTTCAAAACTTAGGATAGCACAGACAATAAAACAATGCAGTGAACCTGGACAGAGGTAACGAAGCAATTTATCAAATCATCATTTTCCATTTTCGTCATTACAGATATACGAGGATAACGAAACATTGAAAATTGCCCATTTATTTACAAGCAATTAGCAGCACCTGAACAAGTGCTCTCGACCCGTCTCTTCACAGCACGACAAAACGGTGATCCAAACCTCAGAAGATTTATGCGATGCTTCGGAGAACCCAAAACCCAAGGAAAACGAGAAATCCTATCAAATCAATGAGGCATGAAAAAACTTTAACAAAGTTATTAAAACCCCCACAAAGGTTAAAAACCCATGGGAAAATGGAAGACATAGCCAAGCAAGATCCCGACCTGCGCTCTGAACGAAATTTGGGATGACATCACCCACAAGAATCTAGGAACTGGCCTTGTTTAATCACACCTAAGGACTGAGGTCTAGAGGAGCCAAAAATAAGCCATTATTGAGCAGAAAGGTGTTGCTTCCAATGTCAAATTTGGCATGAAAGATTCTGTAGCCTCACGGGAGCTCTAGTATTCAAAATTCTGACCAATTAGCCAGATCTCATGATAGATCAAAAGATCCCTGTCCTTCACTAATTGCATATAGCAGTTTCTTGTACATTATTTCCTGTTCATAATCCCAAAAAAAAAATCAGCAGTAAATAATGCAGAAACTGTACTTTAAAAAAAAACTGCAGAGAAAATGTGATGACCAAAGACATTAGAATAGATGATAAAAAACTCTTTTCATCTCCATCTCTGCATCAGATATGGTACCTTTGTAGAATAAGGAGGAAGCTTCAAGTAATTAGCACAGGTCATGACACTAGGTAAGTCGTCATCTGCTGATTCTGAAGGCCCGGTTCCATTTAAAGCCGTATTCCCGGCAGATGATGAATGCTGCATCCACACATCCATGTTTATTTACATGTACATGATTCTAGTGTCAAGCTTGACAACTTCTAACAGAGATAATAAGAAGAAATTGGCCACAAGTTAATCAGGAAGATGCCAGCACCATGCATAAATGTTGCTGCCTTATATTACATGATTTAAAACAGGAAGGACAGGCAACAGTATCTCAAGTAAGCAAGTGTGTGAGAGAGAGAGTTGAAACAGTATTGCCTCTAACCCAACAAAGGTTGGGTCAGTGCTAGGGCCAGGTATTCTCCCAACCTCTCAATTTTTAACTGCTAGGGCCAAGTATTCTCACAGGACTAACAATACAACAGCATTGCTGTCTGAGTTATGCAACAGTAGCAGAACTCTAATAATGGTGTCTAAATCCAAATGGCTGCACCATACCTTTCTTACAATGGTTAATTTCGGATTCAGCACTGCTAATCCACCGGGAGGCAGCCTGGGTGCACCAGTAACAAACTGACAGAAGGCACGCTGCTGCTCTGCTGTAAACTCTCCCATGATCTCAAGTAACTATCACAAGACACCAAATCCATCAGCATTTCGTTAAGCCATTTTCAAAAATGGATCCAATGTCAAGGTAGAAGTCATACATTAATAATTGCAGGACTCTTGGCAGTGTATCCATGGTCGAATTTTATATGATCCACTAGGGTCACAGGCTGCATAAGTGAAATCATCAATTCAAATAATGTTAAACACAGAATCAAGTCACATAGTGTATAAATAACATCAATAAATATGAGATTACCTCCCACAATTCTCTACGCCCACAGAGCAAATAGTCCATTTCTGATGGAGTAAATATTTGCAAGGATGAAATTTCAAATACCTAATCATCACAAACACAAGGATAAGCAATTCAAATGGAAAACAAGCATAAAAATACAGGGAAAACATGCATACACAGCAACAGTAGACAAGCAGAAATGATGGGCATATGGACTACAAGAACCTTTGACCCATTGTCCATGGGCATCATTAGGGGGCTTCATAAACTCAAACGAAGTCCATAAGAAACATCAAAGCTAAATCAAGTTTCCCAAATTCTGAGCTTGTAAAAGACACAAAAGGCATTTTACCTGATTGAACCCAGCCCTAAATGCTTCCATCTGCCGCATAATCCCGGTCTTCACTGTTGCATCAACCACCAACGATATGTACTCCTCAAGGTTATAGATATCTACCTGGAGGAAACAAAGACAGGAAGAAAAAAATTCAGAAAACACAGTGGCAAGAAAATTGGCATTCTAAGGAAACTACAAGGTTTTGTAAACATCCATACAATTTCATCTCCAGGCTTCAGAATATACTCTGGGTATCCAGGAAGAGTGAAATCCAAGCAAAGGTCTTCAATTGGGGCATTCCGGAAAAGTAACTCAAGATTCAAATCACAATTATCACCCACTGCTTCCAAATGACGTTTCCGGCAAACAAGAGCATGGAATTCTTGCAATGTCTTCCCAAATTCAGGGTCAAAAGACACAAGATCATACAGATCAAGCTCCTGGAATAAATTGACGGAAGAAGAGTTTCGATGATGAACAACTAAAATTTATCAACAATTCATCAAATGAAGACAATGCTAAAATAAGCTTACTTGACCAAGCAGAAGCTTATAAAATGCCACCGAAAGTGGCAGGTCCAGAAGTCTCCCGTCTTGGAGAGCTTTGGCCATCACACGCCCAACTAGACGGAAATACTCAATAACCTTAAAAAGATGGCTACCCTCAGAAACATTAGCATTTGGAGGCCAAGGATGGGGAAACAAACCAAGTGGAGCTTGGACAAGTTCTCCATCATCTGCAACACCATTTCCACTCTTGTCATCATCTCCATCAATTTCCATTAAATGTTTATCTGACAATGAAATTGCCCGCCACATTCCCAGTGCAACTTTTTGTAGGTCGTGACTTAAAAGTGTATAAAACTCCAATGTAGGACCCAACCCAGTGCCCACTTCACCAAAATATTCCACTTCAAGCAAAGCTTTCTGGCTAGAATACATCTCCATCACTTTTGCAGCAGAATCCAAAATGCGGTTTCGGGAAACACGAACTTTCTGCCGCTGTAACCTCCCAACCCTTATCTCTCTTTCATTTGCCAATGCATGTCCATCAGCACCCTGCTGTTGCTGAAGACGACATAATGCACGAGACAACCCAAAGGAAGTTGAATAGAAGTACTGTCGTCGGGTCTCAAAAGGAAACAAAAATGGACATGCCTTTGTCAATTGGTAACACCATGATGGAAGGCTCCCACTGCACAATGCAAGGGCATCCTGAATTTGCCGAGCTAATTTAGGAGTGAGCTTACTATTAATGAACTCTTCAGCAGGTACCCTTACACCAGTCATATTCAGCTCATCCAAACTCGAGATTTTCCCCTCAGCAAAATTGTCACACACCAGCTGAGCTCTAAGACGAGGTGCAAGTTGGTTCAATCCCTCTAACACACGAAGCAATCCCAATATGTTATAAGTAGGATTAGATTTTTCCAGATCACAAGGGAGTTCCCCTTGCAAGATGCTATCCAGAAGTGACATATGATGCAACTGAGAATCAGAATTAGAACTGGAAGAAGAGACAGCTTTAGTGGACTTTGATGTACTTGTAGAATTTGAGCCAACAACTGATGCTCTATCAGCTTGGACATCTGCCTTCTTGTATGTTATGGTATATATATCACCCCAAATCCTACTTCCATCACTTGATATGAAATCACTGCCACCATACTTGTCATCCTCCTCCTCATCCAACACAAGCTGACGTTGAATGGCCTGATAAATTGTCAAATGCCTGTTTAGCTGCTTTCCACCAGCTGTAAAGATCAACCTTGGGGGATCACTAGAGCCACCAAACATTGGTCTTCCATGTTGATCTCTGCCTCCCCTGATGCCTCGACTGTTAGCAGACCCAAGGCCAGCCATTGCAGCAGCTGCAAATGACATAGCACCTCTTGAGCCATAAGGGCTGCCACTCCTAAAATCAGTAGAATCTGAACCTCTAACAGTAACAGCTCTACTACTAGAACCAGAATCAGGATTGGTTTGCCCATCACTTGTGGCTAGAGCAGCACTATCTTCGGCTGCATCACCTAACTTTACATCATGAACTTTTTCAGGCATGCAAACAGGGAGAGAATCATCCCTCAGCACCTGGGAAGGGCAACCAAAACCAAATGAGCTGATCATGGGGAAAAGTACCTTTAATTTGGTGATCATTCTCCTGATTGAAATTGAGTAATTTATTGTTTGGGAAGCACTTCCCAATTATTTAAGATACTGATTATTCATGCGGAAAATCACTGGATGAAGATGCAATTTACCAAAACTTTTATCACCAAAGGAAAACAAAAAAAGGGAGGCAGAAAGTTCAGAAGGGGAAAAAAGGAAGCTAGCATCACATAAGCTACATTGTCATTATCAATTGAAATAAAGGACTCGAACATACATCTTCGTGGTCATCTTCTTCATCATCAGAGATGTCATCATCTTCAATCACTAAGGCATCATCAATCTCCACAGGAGATATTTCTAGTCCATCATCCTACCAGAAAACCACCAAAAAAATTACAAGGTAACAGTATCAGATACGTTAACATTCTTTTAAAAGGTTAGGGCAATTAATCCATTTGAACAGTTAACAAAGCCAAGGCAAACTCCAGTGGCAATAAGCCCACTTTTCAAGCCAAAACCAATTATACTACATATTCTGAGTCTACTGTGGAATAATTCCTGGTAATGACTTGATTCATGTACAACCCCAACCACCCCAAATGTCAAATTAAAACCAAATTACCTCAGAGCTGGAATCCCCATCTACAGGTTTCGTCTCTGCATCTTTATCTAATGCTGCTCTTCTGCGAGTGGCATTTCTGGTCTGAGGTCCTTTTGGTTCCTCTTGGGCAGGTTTCAAAACAGCTTTACCCTTTCCCTTTGATAAGCCTGTACTTTTTTTCAGCACTCGCTCATTTGTAGAAGTATCTCCTATGTTAACTGATGTTCTTGATCGTGAAGAATGACGACGAGTGGCAGTAACAGGAGTGGAAGTAGATGCAGATGATGCCCCAACTCCAGCCACTGCAGTGCCCAATTCAGACTTCACAGCAGATACTGAGGGCTTTTGACCAGACTCACCCCGCTGAACTCGGGGCCAAAGAAAATCCTCAACAGCTGCTAAACTTGCCAATGGATCAATAAGTACAACATTGGAAGAATAATCACGGAGAGATTTTTCTCCTTGGGCACGACAAAGACGCAACTTAAACGGCTGAGTCAATGCACTCAATCCAGAAGAGAGACGACCACTTCCACTGGATGGTCTAGATGAATGGCTCAAGACAACAGGAAAACGCTCCAAGGATGACAAAGCATTTTGAAGTTTCTGAATCAAGACGGTCATGGGAGCTCCACTCCCTTCACCAATGCTAGAAGGAAGGGCAAGAGTGACAAATGACTTAAATCTTCTAAGTGCTTGCTGGCGAAGCTTGGGGAGGTTAGCTTCCAAAATTTTCTCCTTGGAGAAGTAACCACAAGAAAAGTAATTCAGCAAGGCTCCTACAACACCACTACCAATAAACTCAAATGTGGAAACACCATCCCCTTTACTTAATTCAGCAAGCATTTCAGATATCACCACTATCAAGTACTCTTCCTTATTGGCAGAATTATCAACAAGGTGAGGCCCAAAGGCTTTAGATTTCCCCTTTGCTTTAGTCTTCTGGTCATCAACACCAGCATTCAATTTCATGCAAAGATCCTTCAAATGTAAAAGATCATCAGTAACCCCAACTTCTGAAGTCCCCTGATCTGAGCAGAAGTATTTATCCTTAAAAGCTTTAGCACGTGCACTGACAGTCATGCGAAGATTGGAATTAAAAGTTGGGATTTCTATGGAACTCGGAGGTGATCCAACATTTTCTGAAACAGGATTCTTGGATTCCTCTGAAGAATTTCCTTCCAGATTTGCATTACCACTACGACGTTTGTAACGTCTGGAACGTGAAGATGTTTCAGGTGTGGACTCATTTTCCTTCTCAGCAGAAGATGCTTGGGTTGTTGCAATGTTTTGATTTCCAGCTGAAATCAGCTGATCCACAGCATGAACAACACCTTCTCTAACAAACATTTTAGAGAAAGTTCCAGGAAGTTTTTCCATGAGAATCTCAGCAATTTGAAGGGAAGGAACCAAGACATGGGGATCTTTCCATGCTAACAAACCAGCTAAGAAACTGTGGGAACAATGATAAACAGTAAGTGAATATTTAACAGAGCAGTGGTGTGAGCATTCTAAGAAATCATACAAGGATGTAATTGCATACCTAGATATGTTTGTCACACTTAACAAAGACTGAATCATCTCTGCACCACTGAAGTACATCAATTTCCCAATCACTGAAAGACATTTGTGGCGAACAGGGGTGTTGACACTGGAACCATAAATCTGCTTGGCATGCAAAAGATATCATTATCAAGGGAAGCAAACAAGAAACAGATCTCTTGTCAAGAATATACACTGCAAGTCCACCCATCACTAACCTGTATCATGACAGGTAGAAGATCCATCCCAAATTGCTGCAGAAGCTCTGGCTGATCATTTAGCAGTTTCTCTCGAGCTGAAACCTCAAGCACATTTCCATTTCCCTCATCTTGTTTTGAAGAAGTGCTTGAAGGGGACTTCTTCGCAATGGATCCTTTCACAAATATATTAGAACTAAGAGGAAGGGAGATTGTTCCTTGTGGAAGAGGGGGAAGAAGCTCGTTTGCAAGATTGACAATCTCAAAAATCTATGCAGTAAAGAGAAAAACCAGAAAGTTTAAGCCGTGTATTCAGGATTTAAAACAACAAAAAGGAAAAAACACTTCAAGAATGTAAACCATATGGCACCAATCCTAATTTGAGAATCACACAAACACAAAACCAAAAGTGCCCAATGTAGATGTCAGGAAAGCACAGAATACATATAATTAAGAACACAAACTCAAAATCGGATCAGCACAACAGAAGACCAACTTAATTATGCCCATTGTAGTAACATAAAGAAGTAATTATAGGTCCTTAATTAACTTAAAATGGAAAAATGAATAGAAATAGGTCTACTCGCAAAATAATTTGAAATAAAGATTCCTAAAGGAAATTGGTGACAGAAAGAAGGACCCCCTAGTGCTCATAACTACACCAACTAGCATTGGAAAGAAAAAATTAAGCAGAATATGGTGCAGCATATCAAATTTCAGGCAACATGCTTAGAACTAGTAGAAAGAGAACGGAAACATGATACCGTAATCAGCTGGAATTAAAATCAGTATAACAAGCTGCAAGTACCTGCTCTGATGGTCTACTTAGAGCTGGAGGAACAGATGAGTTGGCGGAAACACCAGAACCTGATAGGATATCCTTAAGAATGCCACTGATTCCCAGAAGAAGTAAAGTTTTGGTGCCTAAGGGGGACCCACTCGCACAGTTGGACAGCAGTCGGATTAAACCCTGCATAAATTATGTCAGACAATGCCAGAATCAACAGATGCAAGCATAAAACTGAAAACCACATGCTGTAACTGTTTTTACCGTATATGTTGGTGAGCTAAGAGATGCCTGTCCACCTCCAGAGTTGCTAGTGGAAATAAGAGAGGCAGCTTGTGCAACTAGTCCATGATTACATAGTTCATCTAATTTGTCTGGAGTTGATGCGAAGGCTTCAGCAATCCGAGTCAAACAAACCGAGGCATGCTCCAATACCTGCACAATCAAAAGTAATGTGGCATAAAAAAAAATAATACCAACAAGGTGCTTGTTGGTGTTTGCTCAGACAAAGCAAAATCTTACCTTCACATCATGGTACTGAAGAAGATTAGTCAACAAAGGAACTGCCTCCATCACAAAGTCAGCAGCATCTGAAGGTAGTTTCTTGCACATATTTGCAGCAGTGGATAATGCTACTCGCTGAAAGAATAACAGTAAGAACCTCAAAAAAAAAGAAAAAGTAAGAGTAGAAGTAAAAGAAGTCCAAGAGGCTATAGTCATTGCACATCCACAGTATGATTAATACACAAAAGTTCAAAAAATATCAATTACTTGAACTCCGGTAGAGAAGAAATCTAGGTAAGAAAGGACTGCCATTAGAGCACCGGCTCGTAGACATGCAGTTGGATGCTCCTGAGAAATTTTCTTCAATGCTTGTAAGGACTGTTTCCATAACCCCAACAGCAAATGTAATCAGTGATAACCATACTACACATATAATCAAGACAATTTAGCACATTCTAAAGCAAAACAAAACCAGGTCAATTAGCAACTAAATTAAACAATATATGTTGAATACAATTTATTATTTGCCACAAATGAAAATATCCACTGGGCAGCTAGTAAACACCAACTTTTGACTAATAAAACCAGTTTTAAACTAACCTGTTCAGCCAAATCCATGTACTCAATTGTAAGCAGCCTTGCAACAAAGCATGGAACAGCATTGTAATGCACAACGGCAGTGCAAGATGAAGGCAGCACATCACATAAATGAGTTATGGCCCTAGCTGCAAGCAGCATGATATCCGGATTGTTCTCATGATTCAGCAATCCAACCAGCACTGGCACAAAAGAATCCACGGAGAAAGTACTCAAAGATTCCTCAGTCCCAATTGATAGCATATCACATAGCTGCGTCAGAGCCTCCACCTGTTTCCCTTCCTCTCCATCAGCCCGCAATCCAGATAAGATCTTCTTCAACCTACCGGATTGATGTGAGGATGACGCGGACGGCATCCCAGAAGAAGGTAACAGATCATCGAGACCCGCACCGAGCTTTCGCAATAGGCCTTGGAGTGCACTGCTTGCCGAATTTAAATTCTGGTGAAAAGTTCCAATTCCACCACCTTCACTGTCATTATCATCTTCTTCGTTTGGGTTATTATTCCCAGAGTCCATATTTAACCCTAGGCTATCCCTATCTCTATCCTTAACATCCCTGTTCTCTCGAACCATAACCTCGTGTTCTTTCTCTTTGCCTTTATCGGAGGAGGATTCGTTTCTGCCACGACGGGTGCGGGAGGATGATTCCACGGGGGTGGTGGGGTCCATGGGGGCGGGATGAGAACGAGTGGGGCGAGAGCGGGTGGTGGGAATCGAAGGACTGGCGGCAGAGGCAGTGGTGGTAATGGAGGAAGAATTGGCGGCGGCGGTGGAGAGGCGGGAGCGCTTGTGGGAGCGGGTGGTGGGACGAGAAGACGAAGATGCAGGGGCTGTTGAGGAGGCCTCCGCCCGCTTCCGGCTCCGAGTTTCCATACAATAACCAAACCGCCCCAATGAAATCCGCGGTCGCGATCACGCCGCACCGGATCGCGAGACAACCCTCTTCATCTGACCGGCTCGGAATCAACAAACCCTTATAACACTAAAATAAAAAATCAAAATCCTGCTCTTTCTATTCTTTCCCCCTCTCCTAAAAATCAAAACCCCAATCGGAAACCCTATAATTCATGATCAGTGATCAATTTCAAAGCCAATCGAATGGAATTGATGGACTAAATTTTCCACAAACAGACACTCGCAGAGAGAGAGAGAGAGAGAGAGAGAGAGAGAGAGTGGAGGAGAGAAACCCTACTCAAGTGAAGGAGAGAAAATGAAAAGAGTACGGGCCTCCTTTTTTCCAATTATTTTTATTTTTATTTTTTGGTCCCCCCTTTTGGCTTAGTAGGCAGATTGCCGTGGAGAGTCTTTGTTAGTTGTATCCTTCGCTTGAAGTGACTGCGGCTACCGCCTTGCGTTTGTAGACAATATGGCATTTGGGTTGCCCGCGGGGGCGCGCGCGCGCTGGGCAGTGAAATGAGGTCCTTCTCCGCTTCCTCCGCCGCGCGGCTTTTTCTTGTTTTTAATTTATTAATTTTGTTTTCAATTTTTTTCCTCGACGTGACAAATAGAATCCCCATATAATAACTTGAAATATTGGAAAACATTACAACTAAACTTTGATTTAGATTTATAGCCCGGCATACCTACCTTACCGTCCAAGTGGTTTCAACCTATTCCCATGAACGTACTCGGCTTTGATTATACTCGTCGCGGAACCATTATTTTTTAAAAAAATAAAAAATAATTCGTTAAAGTGTGTACTGTTCACACTTATCTAACTCAAGATTCTTCTCCTCGTATCCGACATGGGAGTCGGGTATACACCTGTGACACGGGGCTCATTGCCCGAGTTCGAACCCAGTACACAATTTGTTTGTGAGTTGTGTTCGGCCAATTTATTACGGTGAATTCGCAATGCAATCCATATTAATCGGGTCTGGGCCAATCCATGGGCCGCTGACTTTTTTTTTTTCTCTTGTTCTATCGTTAATATTAGTGTGTGAGAGAGAGAGAGAGAAAAAAAAAATTACATAGGTACTTCTGCATGGAGCAATTCATCTGTGGAACTTATGGCAAGGGAAGAAGTAGGGGTTTGATTCATGCCGTTGGCCCTTCTACTCGACTAAGGAGTAGTATTCCGTTCGTGCAGCGGGTGTATGGGTTAGCGCATGGTGCAGTCAGCTATGATATATTCAACTTCTTCTTTAGTGGGTTCACCTACAACGTCTGGTGGTGATCTCGCGGGCACGTTCCTCTCTGGGTCGGTCTGGTCTAATCGAAGTCAACTGACTCGCATAAAATACGGTATATATGAATGAGCTATCCGAGCCTCTTTTGAAAATAAGAAAAAAATTACACATCAGAAACGATATCAAGTTGGCCCAAGCTCAAAATAGAAACCCATTTTCTGTCTCTCTCGATTGGAAATATATATAAACATTCATAATGATTAAGCTTCAAGCTTTTCTTATTTCACTGTAGAGCAATCTTCAGTTTCCTTATTTAGATGTCCTTTAAGTTTTTCGATGTACCGAAAAGTGTACTTCATATTTCTGGTAACCCGTAAGTCGTACCTGCGTGTATGCCGTAATCCTGTTATGTGTGCTCGGTTACAAATACATAGATTTTCATTTCTGATCTTATAGCTGCTTCTTTTTCCATTTCGTCCCTTTCAGCATCGTAAAGAATGACAGAAGATGGCTATTTTAATGAAAAAAAAGAAAAGAATGACGATGTGATAATTTAATACAAAGTCGATCATTGCGATTAATTCAGCTGTGCACGGTGCAGTTGGAAAGATGCTCTTGGACCGGTTTCTCATCCATGGAGCCGAGGAGGAGGTGGTCTAGATATACTAATGCTGTACACAGTTTTCATTAAATATGGTCAGGAGAATGCCACGTAAGGTTCCAGCTACATTCACGGAGTCTATTGGTCGAGTTGTCAAGTTTTTAAAAGCCGCACAATTCTATATTAGGAAAATGAGGAGGCTAGAACTAGGAGAAGGTCATGCTGAAGCAAGGTATTGAACTTTTTTTTTTTTTTTTTCAAATATAGAAAGTAAACTATAACTAGAGAATTCTTCTATGTTATTGATAGAATTTAATCTATAAACGTCATTCAACTATTTAAATTTTTAAGTTGAGTTATTTATTGACATTTTTACTGTATGATGATAATTACATATGGAACATTGTACCATTTGATACTATTTATCTCATGAACAAGTACAACGTGTCGTGTGCTCCTTTAAGTAAGGATAAATTTATGGTGGACAATCGAGTTGCAAAGAAGGGAAGGAATTTTCTGCCATTATAACAAATCAGTGTGGTAACATTTGCGAAGGTGTGAGGTCAAGATATCACGTTCAAAAAAAAAAAAAAAAAGAAAAAACACACACACACGAACTAACATATAAAGAACGGTCGATGAATCTCATAAAACTGTATAAAATATAATAAATGAAATCAAAAGGCAAATTTTGATATGCACCAAAAGTTCAAATTTTTGCCGCCAATTTCAGTCTCTCTTTCTGTTTTTTTTTTTTTTAAATAGATATTTACTGTGTATACTTTTTTATTATTAATTACGAGGAAACACTGTTTTTTAAAAAGTACAAAAAGGTTTTCCAAGGAGACAAGCAGCAACTGTAAAAGAGAGGAAATATTTATAACGGCATCGAGTAACCTTCCATTTCAAGTATCAACGTCACCCGCAAATCCAAAATCCAAATCCAAATCATCAACTTTTGTTGAATAAAAAGCCAATTGATTTTGAAAGGCCCCCCGAGAAAGGCAGCATTCAAGTTTCGATTACGATTGGCGAGGCAAATTGGGCATTTCACTTCTGAACTTGCACACGTGTCCAAGCTCCAAAGGTACCCGTGGTTCATTCCAATTGCGGAAGCGACCCGATCGAAAAGTAAATGGAATTTTAATAAATTTCCTATAACTTAAAAAAAAAAAAAAATCAATTTCCTATAACTTGAATTGAAGGAAACGCGTCCCGTCCTGTCTCGGGGTCTGCCATTGGTGTTGGCATCTCTCTTGCTTCCCTCCAGCCCAATCCTCCTCCACCGGTAAGCTTCTTTCCCAAAACGAAATGGTAATAACGCAGATCTGTCGAGGACAGATCAGTCGGTTCGTCTATGTCTCTCGCTCGTTTTTAATAGACACAGTATCAGTCGGTTGGTGATCTGAGAAAGAAGTCGAACAGATTGGAGAGGGAGATTTTATTGGGATAAATCGTAATACTGCTATTAATTATTTGAAGACAGAGAAAGGAAAGGAAAGAAAACGGGAGACGGTATTTCAGCGCTGTTTGGTTGGCGAGAAAAACCAAGGAAAACTGTAGGAAATGGGGCTTTGGAGCATGATACTTGGTTCGTGTGGATTTGGAGTCGGGATTTCGGCGGGAGTCGTGATCGGCTATTTCCTCTTCATCTACTTCCAGCCCAGCGATGTCAAGGCAAATCTTCCATCTCTCTTGTGGTCTTGCATTTGATCTGATGCCTGTTTCTTTTGTGTGGATTCGTATTTGCTCGAATGTTTACATGTGCACGAAAACATTACTATGCATTTGATTACTTCGAAGTGTAAGGACGAAAAGAATATGGTCATATGGACAAAAGCTCTTATATTATTTTCATCTTCGCCATCATCGTCATCATATTATTTTTAATTCTTTGCTTATTTAGCTAGTTTTTCATAAATGGATTTGAAATTTGGACGATATTGATTTTTCATGTTCTGCTTGGTTGTCTAAGACAAGTTTAGGAAAAGTAGCTGACTCAATTATGGTGCAAATGATGGCAGTTTGATAACTCTCCGTGGTGAAATCTATAAGTTATTGAAAATTTTCGTATTGGCCATATATTTTATCTTGCTCTGCTTGTTTCCTTGGCAGGATCCTGAGATTCGTCCCTTGGTTGAGCAAGACTCGGACACTTTGCAACGTATGCTCCCAGAGATACCTCTTTGGGTGAAAAATCCAGACTATGATCGTGTATGCATCTATTATTTTGTGTTTCCCGGGCAGAGACTGCCTTTTGCCTTGGCAAACTTGCTAAAAGCTGTGTCTGATACTGTGTAGGTTGACTGGCTAAACAAGTTTATTGAGTATATGTGGCCTTATCTAGACAAGGTTCAATGTCTATGCCCACTGCTTCTGGTTTTTTCTACTAGTAGCTTGTTGCTTCCACAACCTGTTTGCTTTGAAGATTGTTCATTCTTTTCTTTTTTTTTTCCTGTACCCAGGCCATTTGCAACATGGCAAAGAATATTGCAACTCCAATAATTGCTGAGCAGATACCCAAATATAAAATTGAATCAGTTGAATTTGAGAAACTTACACTAGGATCTCTACCACCAACTTTCCAAGGTGAATACACCTTGTTTCCCTCTTTATCTGCTTTTTCATTTGCAATGTTGTGTATTAATAAAGTATTATTCATCATGCATGGGGGCATTTCTAGTTATTAGAATGTAATTGAAGATGCATTCATTTGCTCTAACACTCAACGTTAAAGTTGTAGTGACACTTTGTGGCAAACCTCTATGTTTATGAAAGGAAAATGATATAACTGTATTTAAATTTGACTTAAGTGCGTTATTACAGGCACATTCCTTCCTTTTGGTGTTTCTTTCTTTTTCTACTATCTTCATTTGAGATAATGTTGGAATATTCAATTTTAAGTTCCCTATCTGGGGCTAACCTTTTAAAAATTATGAAGTCCAATTTATTTGAAATTTTTAACTTCGATTTTGTCTTTTTTGGTGAATCTTGTTCTTATTAGGAATGAAAATCTATGTCACTGATGAGAAGGAATTGATTATGGAACCTTCTGTAAAATGGGCTGCAAATCCTGATGTCACTGTTGCTGTCAAAGCTTATGGGCTGAAAGCAACTGTTCAGGTTATAGCAGTACTTAATTTTAGTAGTTGGATTCTTCTAGTTGAGAAGGAAATTTTTTTATTATGTATTGTATGTGGGATGTCTGTTTTCAATCATATCTGTTTTGTATAATTGCAGGTAGTGGACCTGCAAGTTTTTGCCTCGCCACGAATAACTCTGAAGCCCTTGGTTCCCAGTTTTCCTTGCTTTGCGAAAATTCTTGTCTCTCTCATGGAGAAGGTTGGTGGTTTCCATATCTTGTGATGAAACGTTGAAACAAAATTTATTTGTTAGCTACTCTTTATCTGTAGACATGCATTCATGAAATATTTTGGCTCAATGTTGTGGCATGTGTAGTGCAGTCTGGTCTGCTCTCTGTTCCCCATGTTGATATTCATTAGTCACATTAATATTTCAAGAACATGGTTCCTTCATGCCTGTAGACATTTCAATTCTGTTGTTGCCTTTTTTAGATACAAATATTTGGAGGTTCCAATAGACAGTGCAAAGCAGTAATGTTTGAAGGGGTTTTCAGTATTTTTTTTTTAGTTTTATTTGTGTCATATGACTTTTTGAAGCAATTTTACTCGGGATTAACTCATCTTTCCTGAATCCTTGGTTGTTGTTTCTTGTGCCTCCTGAATGCTTTCAACTATTTATGTTTAGTAGAGATGTCAAAGTAATTTGAGAACATAAGTCCCACTGAGTTCTTGTGCCAAAGTTTTTATGGGTTGCACCCCTTGTTACCTTAGTTGAACAGCATGGGATTGCAATCTTGGCTGATTAATATATACGAAATTAAAAATTTGTATTTGATTCCCCTTTTTAACAGGCTATACACCACTGAATAAAGTTTTTTAGGTATATGGAATTTTACTTAGCATGCTAAATTTACCAAAGGGTCTGTCATGTGAAATCTTGTTGCTTGGATCCCAAAGCTTATGCTGTTATCATAATTCCTTTCTTTTTGATTAATGTCTTTGGTCTTGCAGCCACATGTTGATTTTGGGCTAAAACTTATTGGGGCTGATCTTATGTCAATACCTGGCATATACAGGGTTGTTCAAGTGGGTATTTCTGTTATTTCTTTCCTGTTCTGATCCTCTTTTCTATTTCTGAAAACTGATCCTCTGGTCAACTGACTGGGTGGTTGAGTTCTGATAACTTTATGATAGCAACGCGGGCCACGGCTGTTTGGATGTTGTCTCTGCTTGGCAACTTCATCAAAATATCAGCAACTGGGACATGCAATAATTCTTTGAATGTTCTCTGTTGTCATTTTTGTATCGATTCCCAGGTGTTTTTGATTTTAACAATGCTATAAAATGTCTTTCCTGCAGGAGATTATCAAAGATCAGGTTGCAAACATGTATCTATGGCCTAAAACTCTAGAAGTAGAAATATTGGATCCTTCAAAGTATGTTGCTCTACTATTCTGAGAATTTCTTGTCAGCTACCAAAATAAGTTGTCTTTTTTATCTACAACAAATTATTTCGATAACAACCACATTTTTTGATGTGCCACATTAATTGGAACTTGCAGGGCCCTGAAGAGGCCTGTGGGAATTCTCCATGTGAAGGTTGTGAGGGCCATGAAACTGAAGAAAAAAGATCTGTTAGGTGCATCAGATCCATATGTGAAAATTAAGCTGACTGAAGACAAACTTCCATCAAAGAAGACCACTGTGAAGCACAAGAACTTGAACCCTGAATGGAATGAGGAATTCAATTTGGTTGTTAAAGATCCACAGTCGCAGGCTGTAGAGTTTCATGTATATGATTGGGAGCAGGTGCACAAATTTTCATTTGCTTTGTTAGGAGTTGTAACATCTGTTATATGTGTATATCTGAAGCTCCTTTTTCTTTTTCTCCTCCTTTTAGGTTGGCAAACATGACAAAATGGGCATTAATGTAGTTCCTCTGAAGGAACTTGCCCCAGAGGAACCAAAGGTTTTGACCCTTGATCTCCTCAAAAACATGGACTTGAATGATCCTCAAAATGAAAAGTCACGTGGGCAACTAGAGGTGGAATTGGCATACAAACCCTTCAAAGAAGAAGACTTGCCCAGAGGGTTTGAAGAGTCACAGGCTGTGCAGAAGGCTCCTGTTGGAACTCCTCCTGGTGGAGGTGTGCTAGTAATTATTGTTCACGAAGCATCGGATGTTGAAGGAAAGCATCACACTAATCCATCTGTGCGGTTACTTTTTAAAGGGGAGGAGAGAAGAACTAAGGTAATAAATTTATTTTTATTGAATATGCCTTCAGCTTTTTGAATTCTTTATATTGTCTTTGACAATCTTTTTTGAAAATTATTTTCTTTTTGGGAAAGTCTGTTTTAGAAGAAATCTTAGAGGACCTTTCTTTTAGGTTAATTTAGTTACAACTTATGGGTCCATAATTGGTCTTCTCAAGTAACTGATTGCTTCCACCTTTCAGTAGAAGTTGTTGATTTAATGCGAAGTGTTGGTTGCCTTCATGCAAGTACATTTCTTTTATTGTCATTTATTATGTACACAGCTGAAGACATGGGATGGAATGCGATTTCTTTTTGAAAATAAGAATCTGACATGATGTTGCAATGTGTTAATCACTGAACATTTAAATACTGAGGCAAACTAGCATGGGACTCCTTTGGTTAATAATTGTTTCATTGATACAGCCTGTAAAGAAGAACAGAGATCCAAGATGGGAGGATGAGTTCCAGTTTATTCTTGAGGAGCCTCCTAGTCATGATAGGGTACACGTGGAAGTTGTCAGCACTTCCTCGAGAAACCTGCTGCATCCAAAGGTATGTGCTGCATTATTCTTCATGTTTTTGTGCATAATGGGAGGAGACTGCCGCCAAATTATGCATCATTTGGCCGTGATGATGTCATACTTTGTTGCACCGTCTTCAATGTTCAAGTCTTCTACAGGATTGAAGATCTTCTACATTGTATTGCATAAAAAATAGTTAAATTTAGGCTCAAAACTTTGAATCCTTGGTGGAAGATTGTTTGTTCCCATGAGACAATTTCATAGGAAATGAGTAGATTTATGCTTCCTAGATTAAATCCTTGGTAGAAGATGGCTTACTTTTGTCATTGGTCTATATGGTTGAACAGATGTCTGAAAATTATTGCCCAGACTTCATAATGATTCACTGAATTTCATAAAGTTGTTTATTTGGAATTTTGAGGATTCACAGAGGTGGTAATGTGACAAAATGTTTCTGTTTTTTTTTGTTTTTGTGGCTTGTCAATCAGGAATCTCTGGGTTATGTGGACATCAGTCTCACGGATGTTGTTAACAACAAAAGGATCAACGAGAAGTACCATCTTATAGACTCAAAGAACGGAAGGATACAAATAGAGTCACAGTGGAGAACAGCTTCCTGATCTTAGGGATTGTTTGTTTTCAATCTTTCATGCATTTTAGTCAGAAGTTGATTTGTGTTTAGGATAGTGCGCAACTGAAATACCCATTTTTCTCTTCTGAATTCATCTATTTGCTTTTGTAAATTCTTGCAATAAAGTAAAACAATTAACTGATTATTCACCCAGTTAAGTCGGTTTGATTCCATATTCATACATGACCTCTAGTCAAAATCGATGGTTGTAAATATATCTTGAGGCAGCCTTTGAATGTGTTCAGATCGACTGTGTCCCTCCACCCGTGAACTCTGATTGCCTGATAATAGTGGTTCGGAAAAAGAGAAGTCCGCAATCAAACAATTTTTAAGTTATCCCATCAACAGTCATTAGGATTTTAAGAGACTCCAGATCTGGAAATTGGACAGGAGGCAAATGGGATTTACAGGGCAGGGACCAATGCCAATGAATACACATTCCTGGATGCGTGGAAACAGCCATATTCAAGGAAGTTCTAATTTGGAGTGGGAGTTTACCCAACCTACTGGGGATCTATACCAAGATATTTCCGAACATGGGCTAGACTCAACATGGGCTTGAATGGGCTGGGTCAAAACAAGACAATAACTTTTAGGCTCGCCCATCTTGGGGCCCATTTCTCTCCTCACGTTACTCACAGTCCATCTGGCTGTTCTCTGATCACACAGGACCACCCCAGACCATTGGCTTCTCGTGGCTTGAATTGACCATTTCTGCTTCGTTCACCTCACTCTTTTCCAAGCTCTCTATCTAGCCGATACTTGTAGCAATATCCTCGTCCCACTCTCGATGGCGTTACTGGTCGTCGACACCGATTACCTTAAGGAGATCGACAAGGCTCGCCGCGACCTCCGCGCTCTCATCGCTTACAAGAACTGCGCTCCCATCATGCTTCGCTTAGCGTAACTCCTCCTCCTCTCTGTGTCTCTCTTCGTTTTTGCGTGTGCTCAATGTCACTTTGTTGATTATTTGTGTGCTGGCGTGCGTGTATTTGGTTGTGAAGGTGGCACGACGCCGGGACTTACGATAAGAACACGAAAACTGGTGGACCTAATGGCTCTATTAGGAACGAAGAGGAATACAGTCATGGCGCCAATAATGGCTTGAAAATAGCTCTTGATTTCTGCGGTCAGCTCCATTTTTCGTTTTCTTTATTTGTATTTGTCGATATTAATTGCATATGTTTTTTTTCCCTCTCTTTTTCGAGGATTTGGACTTTGATTTTGAAATTCGAATGTTTCGCGTCCACACAGCACTTCGTTGTTTATGCTTTATGCTAATTGAAAAAGTTGTTAAAGGCGCCTTTGTTTGTGAAACTGGCCAGTAACTAGAAATTTTGGATAAATATGCATCATTTTTTTTTTCCTTTCCTTTAGATTGCTTGATAGTGATAGTTCAGCGAGGATTGTTACTTGCGAGTTGCTTATGAGTTTTTCTTTTTGGTTTTTTTTTCCCAATTTTTCAGAAGAAATGAAGGCTAAGCATTCCAAGATTTCGTATGCCGACCTGTACCAGGTGATTGTGGATTTATAATATTTACTGATTCGACTTAAAGACTTTGGATCATTTTGATTGTGAACTAATATTAGAAACTGTATGCTATTTCCTATTTATATGTGTCTGAATCATAGTTCAGACAAAGTATATATTTTGTGGCAATGGCTTATCCAAATTGCTTAATTCACCAAATACCATGTGCCTAATTGCATAAGGCATTATGTTGTGACGTAGCTTTAGTGTCTGCTTGGTGTGGCTCACCTAGAGTGGCTGAAGGGCACCATGGACGTGGGCAATTTTGTTTCACTCTATTGGAGACCATTCTATTAGAGTTTCCAAGGTCATGCATGGGGATGTTTCAAATCAATATGACTGCAGTGGGTTTAGCCACAAAATGGAATCCTGATGTTGGACAAGAGATGGATGCTATGTGTGGCTTTCAGTATTCAAGTATTATGTTTTTTTAATAAGATATTGTCAGATATGAACTGATGCACAGTCAATCACTTGTGCTTCTAGCTGGCTGGCGTTGTTGCAGTTGAGGTCACTGGAGGCCCTTCTATCGACTTTGTTCCTGGTAGAAAGGTGTGTAATTGTAGCAACTCTTGGAAGATATGACCATCTACCAATTTTTAGCACGTCTAACCTGACATCATATTTCTTAGGACTCAAATATTTCTCCCAAAGAGGGTCGACTTCCTGATGCCAAACTAGGTTTCTTCCACACTTTGCCTGATCTCATGATTACATTTGTTCATAAAACTGTTTATCATTTCATTAATTTTATTTCCCGTGCTTAAGTGAAAGTAGGGCGATAATTGAACTCCCCTCGGTTAAATTTAAACCCTCGATTTTTAGTGCTTTTTGCCCATTGGGTTGACTTTGGCGGTAAAGCTTGTGTTCCTTAAGTTCAATGGCAGGAAGGCAGCTGATAGAATTATTGACTGAGAACTTTTTCTGGCTGGTCTTAGCTAGACAATAGCTATTGATTGATGGGGGTTCTGAACATACAATTAAAACCTTAGATAGTGGTTATCTTGATTTAGGTGATCATCTTTCTTTTAAACATTCTGCTTGTGCCCTGCTTCTCTGACTGTATTTGGCCAGCTCACATTGGCTTACTACTGTGGAGGCAAAACTTGTGTGAAAACGTTGCAGTGTTTATTGCAATTAATTGGTTCCAAATTTATACTCTTATTTCCTGCCATTTTGTACTTTTAAGCTTAATTGTTAAACATTTGAGTGTTAATAGTTTCATGTCACACACAAGTCCTTGAACCTTTCACTTGCTATTCTTTATATTCTGGCAGGCGCACCACATCTGAAGGACATTTTTTACCGCATGGGTCTATCTGACAAGGATATTGTGGCATTATCAGGGGCTCATACTCTGGTAATTCTCTATGCCAGTTTTTGTTCTAGATGTGAGCTGCAGATGTGCAACTGAAATTGTTTCTTTGGCTTTTATGCAATAAAGGGAAGGGCACATCCAGAGAGATCAAGCTTTGATGGCCCTTGGACCAAGGAACCTCTGAAGTTTGATAACTCATACTTTGTGTAAGAGTTACACCAAGCTTAGGAAACTTCTTTTCTCTTTATATCAAGTATCTGAATTTGAATTAACTCATTTGCATATCATCCCTGCTAGTGAACTGTTGCAAGGGGAGACAGAGGGGCTACTGAAACTTTCAACAGACAAGGCTTTATTAGATGACCCTGCATTTCGTCCTTATGTTGAGCTTTATGCGAAGGTAACATCAGCTTGTTTTTCCAACCAATCATCTAAATTATGTGATGACAATTCAACATATGTATATTATATATTGTACATGTATGATTATTATCATCTTGATGATGGTTGCTTTCACTGCTTAGCTTGTTATTTCGATTCTGATACAATGAAGTTTTTAGGTCTTAGCTAACCAAAAAACCCTCCGCAGTGTTGGATTTGCCTTTTATGCTTACTCTGGAAACATAGAATGAGTAAAATATGATTAGTCATTAATCTTCCACTTAGACCTTGGTGCAGCAGCTGGTTGGAAACATTTGTGGAGTTAATAATCATTCATTTTGATTTGGTGAATTTAGAAACCTTTCTATTCCTTTTCCCTACATTTGCAGTCGTTCCTGAGGAGAAAATGTGTCTATGAACTGTTTTTGGTTTGATTGTTGAAATAGGAGTTGTGTTGATTTTTATTAATCTTTGCCGGTTGCATGCCAGGATGAGGAAGCATTCTTTAAAGACTATGCAGTTTCACATAAGAAACTTTCAGAACTGGGATTCACTTCAAGCACTGTGAGGAAATGCATAACGGACAGCACCATACTGGCACAAAGTGCTGTCGGAGTAGCTGTTGCTGCTGCTGTTGTGATTTTTAGCTACTTCTATGAAGTTCGCAAAAGAATGAAGTAGGCAGCATTTTTCAGTCTTCCCAATGGATCGAAGCCATTTATAGCTATTTTTGCGGCCTATGAGCTGGCCACCCAATGCATAAATTCACCATAATACATTCCTGGCTGAATACAGTGAATTCTCTTACTTTGTCCCAAAGAAATTCTCAATGAATTGCTCTGTAACTACAGGTTTTATATAGCCTTGCACGTGTTTCGTTTCCTAACATCTGTTGTTTTTTTTTTGTTGGTCAAGTTCAATGTATTCTGGTTTCCATCATGAACGGCCAAACTCTTTCCTTCCATAACCCATTGTCCCACTGGGATATAATAAGAAAGAAAAAACTAGATATAGATCAGAAGTAGTAAATTTTTTTCTCGTGTTCTTCGTGGTTTCCGTGTTTTTAAAAGTGTCGTAATTTGGGTCTTGTGAAGCCCTACTTCTGTGCCAGGGTCAATCCTCAGGCACAGATCGTCCAGACACTGCAGATCAGGCCGATTCAAAAATAAAAGGTAACGTCCGATATTCAGATATGATTTCGATTGATCTGCAGATATAAATGATGATGTTTTGTCAAACTATCTATAACCTGGATTTGTAACTCTGATTTGACCAAAAAAAAAACCTTTGATTTGGATCGATGGTTTTGTGATTTTTAGTTAATAAAAAGGACGACACAATTTTAGAAAGATAACTATTTTTTTTTAAAAAAAAAGGTTGAAAAATAGATGAGTCATTTAGGAAAATAATTAATGTTCGCATGGGCATTATTCGTATACACTAAGTATATTTCTTTTTTATTTATTATTATTATTATTATTTACAATTTCCCAATAAGTAGGCGTGCGATTTTAACCATAAAAAAAAAAAAAAACAAAAACGTTTCCTTTCAAACTCAGAAGGATTCGAGAGTTAGAAAAAGTCAAAGACGGAGAAATCCTCAATTCGTCGTCATTTGAGCCCCCTACTTGACATAATTGGCCATATCAATGAACTGCAATTGAATATTAGGTAAGTCGTCTTTACGATTAAAATTTAGAATTTAAATTTCTGATAGAACCATTAATGAGAAAAAGAAAAAAGTTGTATACTTTTTTTAATTTTTTTTTATGGATATTATAAGAACAAATTATATTGTAATTAATAAGTGTGTACAAGATTGGACTGGCAAATTGCTTCTATCTACCAAACATTGGACGAGGATGACGATGATAAGAATAACAACTAAGGCTTGAGGCAATTAACAATGAAATGGAAAGATCGTACGTAGTTAAGAAATATGAAGGAAGGTGTTGGGTTAGGGGTTTATCCTACTGTGGGTCATTGAGGCTGACCTTTGTGCTCTCATGGTGGATGATTCCCACATGGAAAGGACAGAGATTGGTAAGTAAGGTAAGCAAAGTCGGGCGATGTAATGTCAGGGATTTTTTATTTTTTATTTTTTATTTTTGTTGGGTTCAAATTCAGCACCTAAGCACGTGACATCCACGTGCTTGGCTTTGCTGACTGTCTGCCACAACACCCATTTCTTTGATTTGATTCACAAATTTGCCAATCCATCGTCTCCCTCCGTCCCCCTCTTCACGCCCAATTGATTTTTTCGGTAAGTCGGTGTGCTTCTGTACTGAGTTCAATTGTAGTGGGAAATGGCCGGTTGGGACAGGGTTCGGACAATGGTCTATAGAGAGAAAACAACCAAACTGGCTGTGACGATGATATCTATCTCATTGAAACAAAAAGACTCTGGGAAATTTAGGCGGGACTCTGTGCAATTAAAAAGACTACACTCTCGATCCTCGTTATTATCTTGTGTCCCCCCCCCCCACCACCCACCCACCATACCCTCCTGCATTCTTCTGCGCACACGAAGCACTTTCCTATTAAATTTTCGAAAGCAACGTGGATGAACTTAGGTGGGTTTTGTAAATGAAGGGGAAAGAGAGGAAAAAAAAAAAAGACTAGAAGAAAAGGTACAAAAATAGATGATGTTGCGACGAGTCTTGAAAATGTTTCAACATCAAAGTGAGGCCGAAGTTGGACTTAGCAGATGCCAGGACACTCAGAATGGGTGAAAAAGTAGGTGTAATGTACATTAGATAATTACACAAGTGGACATCTCTCTCGTTTCCTCTCGATTGTAAAATCTGCCCATTAATCCTTAAGCCCTTACCATCCACTTGAATCACACAATACGAGAGAGAGAGAGAGAGAGAGAGAGAGAGAGAGAGAGAGAGAGAGAGAGAGAGAGAGTGACTATTTTTGTGGTGGGGGTAACAAAATACGTTTGCAAAAGGGAGGTAAGATAATACCCAAAAAAAAAAAAAAAAAAGGAAGAATTGACCCTCTCTTTTTATTTTAAGTAAGTACTATTACAGATTAATTTATTGATATTGTATTAAATTTATATCTTCAATTTGGACAAAGATAAATTATATATGATGGGAATAAAAACATATAAATACAAAAATTACGTGACTGTAAGTTGATCTTAAAGTACAAATTATAGTGAACTAGCAGCGAAAACGACTAATGTTTCCAACTATGCCAATCACTGGGGTTTCGGTCTGCTCATCTCTCACCCTACCCCCTTGTTAACCAAAACTTGCACCATAAGGTAAGGGGGAAATTGGAAAAGTGGAAGGTGAACCTAAAGCCCACATTCAACCACAACCATACTCAACGTCTTTTCCCATTCTCTTTTCTTTCGTCGTCATCTTCCCTCCCTCCTGCCCAACCTCCAATCCTTCTAGAACCCCTCCCCTTCTCCTCTCTCTCTCTCTCTCTCTCTCTCTCTCTCTCTCGTGCATGTTATTGTACTGTACCAATAAAATAAAGAACCACAACTACTATTTTACACTTCAGCACAAGAATAGACAAACCACGAGAGCTTTTCTTTCCCGAATGCCCACTGCAACAAACTTACTATAATATCAAATTATTATATATTATTCCTCTCAAAACCATAAGGTAAGGTAATTTATTTAATTAGTTTGCTGAAAGAAGCCCAGTTAGGATTGAAGGGGGTGAGGGTAAGTGGTCATTTTAAAAAGAATGAAAGATGGACCTCTCTAGTGGCCCACCCTGATTGGCGTTAGTTCCCAACAACATGCCACAATAATATGCGTCCACATGAATTCCGGTGCATGTTGTCTAGTGGGTTTGGAGAAGATTTTTAGAGTTAACTGAAAAAATAATTGATCAGTGAGAACCACTCAAATAAGTCAAGAAAAATTAAGAAGGGAATAAATTTTAAGTTGTCATTGCCTATATTTTAATGCCACTGATTTATCACACCCACCTGAAGGTTAACCAAAATTAATGTTCCCTGGAATATGATTGATGCTACTAATATCATCAAATACAGAAGCCAACAGGCTCTTGCTCAAACCTGTCTCACCAACTCACGTCTAGAAGCCATTGGGCTCTCTCTCTCTCTCTCTCTCTCTCTCTCGTCGAAAAAATATAAAATCACATCTGAAGTGTTCAAGAGTTGGCCTAGATCCTCCATCAACAGAAAGAACAGAGCTTCCGCATTCTTCTTCAATATTCACTCCCAAAACATCAGAACAAAAGTCCAGAGAATCCCCACCAACTATATAGCTTCACTAGATTTCTACTAGTAATTCCACCCAAATGGGAAGGTCCCCTTGCTGTGAAAAAGCTCACACAAACAAAGGCGCTTGGACCAAAGAGGAAGATGATCGCCTTATTGCTTATATTAAAGCCCACGGCGAGGGCTGCTGGCGGTCGCTCCCCAAAGCTGCGGGCCTTCTTCGTTGCGGCAAAAGTTGCAGACTCCGTTGGATCAACTATCTAAGACCTGACCTTAAGCGTGGCAATTTCACAGAAGAAGAAGATGAGCTCATTATCAAACTGCACAGCCTCCTCGGCAACAAGTAAGACCAACCAATAATCAACTGGAAAATAATTAATTTTTACTGTACTTTTGCAATTTAGAAGATTAGGAGAACTAATGGGTAATTGGGTACTTCAATTTTTTGTGTTCTTTAGATGGTCTCTTATAGCTGGAAGATTGCCAGGGAGAACGGATAATGAGATAAAGAACTATTGGAACACGCATATCAGAAGGAAGCTTTTGAACAGAGGCATAGATCCTGCAACTCACAGGCCGCTCAACGAGCAGGCAGCACAGGAAGCGACAAAGGCTACATCTTTCGCCAATTTCGAGGAAGAAAAAGAAAAGGAAAAGATCAAAACTTGTGCCTTTGTATGCAAAGAAGAGAAAGACCCACTTCAAGAAAGATGCCCGGACTTGAATCTTGAGCTCAGGATCAGCCCTCCTTACCAAGAAAACCAGCATGATTCACCAACGAAGACAGAAGGGAAAAGTTTATGTTTTGCTTGCTCTTTGGGTTTGCAGAATAACAAGGATTGCAGTTGCAATTGGGGTACCACCAATAGTGCTAGCAGTGCCAGCAGAAAGAGTAACAATTCTGGTTATGATTTCTTAGGATTGAAAATTGGTGCTGTTGTTGATTACAGACGTGCAGAGATGAAATAACAGAGGTGGGAACTCTAGTAGATCTTTGTAGGTAACCCGGAATAGAGAGGAATTGGAAAGGGTTTGCTTCTTTAGGGTGAGGTCTTTCTAATTAATCTCTCTCTTCATCTAATTTGTACCCTTATTAGTTCATAATATTATATACTAGTACAGATGATTATACAGACGGCGAATGCTTTCGATCCCATTCATTTAAACAATCATACAATCTGTTTTTCTTTTTTCCTTTCCTTTTGCTTTGCATCTCTTCCCATCTTTTCTGGAAAAGTAGGGCTATCTCAAACCCAGAACGGCCCCTAATTGATCTTCAAAGCAATCATGTTATGATGGTCATGGTACAGTAGTAGTAGGTTCTCATTAAGTTTGATATCAAACCTTTTTGTTGTTGATTTTATCTTCTACCAGCTAGCCGAACAGGTAAAAGATAAAGTGGGACTTTAATTAGTGCACTGTTATACTTCTGCGTAGCCAGCGCAATCCTTTGGCCCTTTTCATCATTCAGTCAATCGACTCCTCTACATTTCTCCAACTAGATACAATCAATAAATGAGCCAAAAGATCAGTCTCAAAAAGCGCCCTTTCGTGCACTTTAAAAATAAATTTGGATGCAAAAGTTTTTTGACCAAGGCGGACTCCTTGGCACTAAATTATTGGTGCAAATGGAGCTGTAAAGCTAACTGGTTGAAGTTTCAAATGTCAAATTTGATCTTATGGGCTTCTTGTTATATCAATTCTTAAATCAGTTTTGACATCCATATACTCTTACGAGTATACACACAACAGCAACGAGATGGTTGTGAAGGTTTTTTTTTTTAAAAAAAAAAAAAAAAAAAAAACTCATTGAACGCTGTACATAATATCCACGTGAAAGAAAGGACTTTTAGCCGATCACTTTTTCTTTTTCTTTTTTTTTTTTTTTTTTTGGTCTACAAAGTTTAATTCGCGGTTAGTGCTGTTCGGTACAGATTCTCTTTCGGCTTGTCTTTGTTGGGCAAAAAGGTTGATTTTATTGGGCACCCTGCAAATGGATAAACTGGGAAATGAGGAGAAACTTGGACTGGGGAAGGGTGTGCAAGTGGTGGGTGCGGGTGAACCTATCTATCACTTGTTCTCTTCCACGTAATAAAAGCACACAAAATAGCCAACATACATGAATGGCGTGAAGACTCTGACAACTGTATCTGTATTGCTTCCTTTCTGCCAACCTAACATTGATGAGATCTAGTCCATGAGCTAACCAACCATATGGCATAATTGGGTTAATAATAAATATAATACATATATCGACCCAACCCCATTTTGGTTTTTCTTTTTTTTTTTTTTTGGGGGGGGAAGGGGGTGGTTAATTAGTTTCTTGTGTGTTTTTTCTCTCTTTTTTTAAGTGTATTTTGATATAATAGTAGGATTGCAATACGTGAGATATTGAATTCAAGTCACAGAAATATTTTTTTTTAATGGAAAAAAAAGATATTATTTTCTCACATTTAATTATTAATTATTTTTTTAAAATCTATAAAATAAATTTAATTTATGTCACCCAAAACCATCAGAGGAAAATGGAATGGTTTTATGTACAAATTAAAAGGTGGAGCAAGAACACCACTTTGTAAGAAAACAAAAGAACACGAATTTTCATTCATTTCGTATTTTTTTTTAGACTCTGAGTTTTCTAGCATCAATCTAAGAGTTGTTTTTACTTTGCTAATTGAAGTTTGAATCTTGATGTTAGACCAAAGTGAAATAATTCTTTCGTGAATCTCTTAATTCTCGGCCAAGCGACTTGAATTGTGGGAAACGAGAGTTTAAAATTAATGGGATAGGGAAGTTAATTATTGGGGGCATGGGGTTGTGTAAAACGTCGAAGATGTTTACTTCTCTGAACTCCTAACCGTTGGTGTAGAAGAGAGACGACTTGTGAACATTAATGCTTGCAAGAAAAGAGCCCCCGCTGCATCAACTATCGATGATTTGTGCCGTTCAAGGATCGGCTTCCCAAGTCATCAAAATACAAACGTGTCAACTGGTTAACAACTAATTGTATAGAGAACTTCATTAGGTAGAGAGGCTGTGATGCAGCATCCCATTGGCGAACTAGAAGCACCAAGTCAAGCTCATACTCATGCCACTCGGGTCTGCTACTCTGCTTCCCGAACCATTCTCAACGAGAACTGCTAAGTATATACTTAAGTATATGCTATAAAGGAAAAATAATTATAAAGTGATAGCTTCGTTTCTCAGGGAGTCATCAATCACAACCAATATATACTAAGTATATTTTGTTAGCCACGGAATTTTTATGGTGGTTCAATACACAAAACAATTTTAAGTATCAAAAACTAATTAACCCACACACACACACACACACAAACAACATTATTGTTTGAGTAAACCTTAAGAATATATCCATATTAATATTTTTACACATTTTTTTCATGTAAAAAATTATGAGATAAAAGTGTAAACAATGTAAATTTCTTTTTATTTGTGAAAATAAAAATAATTTTTTTAATTAAATTTTATTAACATTGATAACTTGGTTTGTTTAACTTTCAAGTCAAGGCAAGCAGATTAAAGCTAAGCTGACATTTGGCATACTTAAACATAATATGTTTAGCTATTGAGCTAAGTCAAATTGAGTTTATTTTTTATCAAGTTGGGCTTAGAATTTTTCATGACCAATTTGTTTAATTTCATAGTATTAATATACATAATTAAAATTATTTTTATAAATATATTTAAATTAATAAAATTAACTAATTAAAAATAAAAAAAATAATTATTTTTAAGTACTTAATTGTAAATATAAAAATTATCTTATACACATTCTTACCTTACTTTTTATAAAGAGATTATTTTTTAATTCAAAAAAATTATCAAATATGTAATAATCATATACTAAACAAATATTTCAATGATTTTATATAAAGAACTTGAGAAAATATTTAATAAAATTATTCATGATGTTAAATAGGTCGATTTTTCATTTTCGAGTCTTGATTCGTTTATTAAATAAATTTTAATATTAAAATTCTAACAAATTTTTATCAAACTAAATTATTGAATCTTTAACGATGGTATTAGTTCGTTTCATTGCTACCCGTGGGGATGGGGTGGCACCGGCAAGCATATGCTTTCAAACAAGATCCAATAAAAACACCAATGGCCATGCCCATACAGAAAAGGCAATCACTTCTCAACCTTGCACAGCCCCCCCCTCTTTCTCTCTCTCTCTCAATCACTTCGTTTTTTTTTTTTTTCCTCTTCTTCAAAAGGTGTTAGGTAGAAACATTAGAAGCTTCCATGGGATATTTATTTCCCCTTTCTCTATCTCTCTTCCTGTCGATAGAAATTTCATTTAACAAACCTTAGGTTAGCTATTAATTTATTGTTGCTTTCAATTATTGCAATCAGCTACCTACCAACATCACATGCATGACCCATTGCGGGCCACCTTAGGTTCTGGATTTTCTTCTGGCTTACCTTTCTTAACACAACGACCCTCGAACTATATACATATATATGATATGATATGATATACGATAAAAAAAAAAAAAAGAAGGTATTTATTTATAAACATCCAATTATCCGAGAAACACGAGGGAAATTACTAAAAATTTTATATTCCCTGCTGTTTTTATTCGGATTCCATATTTTACTTACAATGGATTGAATTATTGATGTAGAAGAGAGTTATGTTTCTATATCCAACATAAGGGTGCTGTGCTAACAAGATCATTCCACAGAGAAACAAAATCTCGAATTCTCTTGTCTCGACTTCCTAAAACGAGGTATAATTTCATCTCACAAAATCTGGAATTCTCTAATGAAGATGTGAATGTTCTGTTTTTGGCTAGACGTACACAGAATCTAATGCAAACACATTGTGACAAAAATAAAAAATAAAAAGAAAAATGCATGAATAAACATCGAATTATGAGACAATTACTAAAAATTTTTTAATTTCCCACGATATCTTGGATTAAGCTACTGATTGAGAAAATTCTGCCAATGTTCAACGGCCAACAATACCAAGAAAATTACGACGTGGGTTGGTGTGGCGGGGTAGGGGGGACGGGCAAGGGGTTTGAGAAAAAAAAAAAAAAAAAAAAAGAGGGATTGAATGGCTGGATCGTAATTTAAAGGGAAGGAAGGGGTAATTGGGGAATGATGAGAATTCGCACTAAGTTCTGGAAAGAAACAAACGTCAACGTCAATATCCCCCAACACGTTACCAACTCCGCCCTTTTTTTGGGGGAGGGGGGGGGAGGAGTAGTTGGCAGCTGTCCGACGTAAGCAGCTCATGTGCGACAGTTGAGGTGTGGGCCCCATATTCTGTTCCTGTCCTACAAGGCTACAAACCCATTGGGCCCCATCATCTCCTCCCCCCTCCATGTCCGATTATCGAACACGTACGTCTTCGTCCCCGTTTGATTTTTCCTTTTTGTGCTTCTTGAGGAGGGATTAAGGCCAGGACCACATTTTCTATTTTCTTTTATGTTGTATTTCCCTTCCAGAGACAAGCAGTTGCTGAAAAATTTGAGTCAATGAGTTAAATTAATCGGGATCCCACTACGCACTATGGGAGTTAAAAATTAATAAATACTATATACTTTATATTATATATAATAACATTTGATTATATATTGATAGAATTTGATATTACATTAAATTTTATATAAAAATTTATTTTATTTTTATACAACTCTATTAGAATGTCTACCTAATATTTTTCAATTATCTAATATATCACTTTAAAGTTGTTATAAGAAGATGGTCAATATTGACACATAATAAGATTACTTTATTAATAAATTCTATAATTGAACGTAACGAATTATTGTTAAAAAATTTATTTATACAATTGAACAAGTTTAAATAAATTTTTGAATGAATCAATCTATTGAATTTATATTAAATTGGATTATCAAAATTTTAATAAATGTATTAATTCATTCACACTCCTACCGATGGCAAACCTAAACGACAGAGATGCTAAACTTTGTTCTTACATAACCGCAAAACGATTTTCCTAGTGCTTAGGGAAAATTAGTAGGAATGCTAGGATTGGAAAGTAAGACGGTGCGCATTTTGAAAAAGAGCATCTCGACAATATCAAAAGCGAAACTTTCATATTTGAAAATGGAGGTATTAATTAGGGGCGGCTATCGGTGATTTTTTATGGTCCGCTCAGGAATGGAGGTATACTGGCATTTATAGTTGTTTAATCTTGACAGTTGTATGATTGAAGATCCATTTTAACAAAGTCGTCTGTCTCGGTCAACATGTGGAGATAAGTCAATTGTCACGCCACTTGATTTGAATTTTGTTACCCTCTTTCACTCTCAAAATTATTAATCATGGTAACCCCCCCCCCCCAAAAAAAAAAATAAATAAAATACACACACACACACACACACACACACATTATCATATTATTTAACTCTTGCACGGCAAAAGACTTGAAAAATTATCCAAAAAGCGCGGACTTGCAGAAAAACTTACCGGGGGGCCTTGAAAATGCCTAGAAGCTTTGCTGCTTTGTTAACATTTGCTTGAGTAACGACCCGACAAAAAAGAAGAAGAAGAAGAAGATTATTTTCTGTGGGAAGTCTTTTATGGTTACCACCATGTAGACAACAAGTATACCATGTATGAAAATATTGCGTATTTAAGGTCTAATCAACCTTCAATCACTCACTAATAATCATGCTTCTCAATTATTGGGTCAAAAGCCCGGCATTTGACAACGTAACATATTAAAGTTTCAAAACTCAACTACGAATTAGTAACATATGGTAGAAAGGAACCAGACATCCTACGGCCAAGTTACCATTCTCATCCAAAAAGTTCCGTAACATTGAGACAAAGCTGTAAGTCGTATTCATGTTTTAAATAATAGGATTAGACATTAGACAAAATCTCCACTTCTTTGACTTAAGATTTGATGACGCGATTCAATAGTTTTACCAGCACATAATTCTGAAGATACTGATTTCATTACGGTATTTCACAAAAATACTTTATTTAGTCTCATAATATTTTTTAAGAGACATTTTATTAATTAATAATTTAAATTTTTATTTTAATTTCAAATGATGAAAAAAAAATACAATTTATTTATATATAAAAAAGAAATCTTATGATTATATAATTTACTGCATAATAAACTTCTTTTCAACTGAACCTTTACAAGTCCAGCCCTTCTGTGATGGCCTCCCAAACCCACCTACCATATACCATAGCCAATAAGGCCACATCTTTCAGGGAAATCAACATGTGGCGTCCTAGATAGCCCCATTGTTTGCCCATCAGGTAAGTTTCCAAGATGGGGGCAATTCACCTCGGTAACTAACAAATTCGAGAGAAATCCAATTTCCCTAGAGCCGTCCTGTTTGACAAGAAGTGACACCCATCTGAAAGTCTTCAGTCAGTTCCCGGCCCCAAAACTTAGTTAAGAGCTTCAATGTCATAATATCTCATATTGGTGAAAACTACCAACACGCGCTGCTACCAAACAAGCAGACATTTGCATCTCTAAACGAAGCGCCAGTAAGTTTCAAAAGGCAAATAAGCTATCATTCAGAGAAAAAAAAAAAGCAGTTATCCAACCAAGAAGTATTTTGCATTTAGCAACACCTTACATTTCCAATATACTTGCAGAATAAATTCGCTCACTGATTATGACACGACAGAGACTAAAACAGAGAACATCAAAGCAGATGAGGAAATCCTAAAATTGGGGTGTTGTTTGTCAAGGGAAGCCGTGATGATCAATGGGTAGTGTAGCAATGAGCAAACAAAATCAGCCGAAGGCTCAAATTGGTGCAAGAGGTCTCCATAAAACTAGTTCCCTCTTTGAGGAGCCTTCTTTGCAGCCTCTGCTGCTGCCTTCTCTGCTTCAATCTCAGCAACAATAGCATCAATCTCAGCTTCTTCCAGCTGCTCCAGCCCACCCTCTTTTTTCATTACAGCAACTTCTATGTTCTTACCCCCACTCTCAACAACCTTAATGAAAAAACAATATCATATGCAACATGAGTCAAAAAAAGCCAAAAAAAAAAAAAAGCTTCTGTCACCCTGTTACAATTGCAGAGAAAATTACATTACTATAGCTATTATGAAGTTATTCGCGTCTAGGCCCATTTTACCCATTTGCCCACACACTGCATAAATTACATCTGGGCCAACTACTCACTACTTTCTTTGATTATCAAAATTATTGGCCTTTTGTCTTACATTATGTTAAGACACAACTCAAACTGTTTAAAAAAACCTTTTCCAGTTTGGAGTAAGTAGTTTTTTTTTACCACACAAACTAAGAAAAATGAATTGAAGATTCACACATGTACAGAAGCTTTCTATTATTTACTAAATTTCCTGTGGCATCCTTCTTGTCCTACAGGAATTAATATATCCAACAAAAGTCAAAAAGTGACTATGCAATAACCCGTGATGTCATTTTGCATTAATGAGGCCTCCTCTTTCAACAGAATATTAACAAGAATCCACAGTTAAAACAAATCAGGATAAATTATGTTGGCCAAATGTTAAAGGAGCAAATGAGATGTGGGTTCAATACATGAGGTGAAAGACCAACAAATGAAAGACTTTATCAGCCATGTTTTAATATGTAAATTGGTAACTTACTTCAAGCAATGCACGAATGGCTAACTTCACAGTTTCTTGCCCCGAAGTTTCCTTGTAGTTCTTTTCCAAAAACTCTCGAATGGAATTCGAGTTCCTGCCAGTAGCATTGGCTTTCCATGCTGAAAATGTTCCGGAAGGATCGGTTTGATAAAGAGAGGGGACCCCAGTGTAGGGATCAAAACCAACAATCAAGGTTGAAAGACCAAATGGCCTCACACCACCACTTTGTGTATACTTCTGTTGGAGACCAGCAATGTAACGAGTTACATATTCAACAGTTACAGGATCCTCAACTGTCAGCCTATGACTTTGACATTCAACACGAGCCCTGTTGACCAACACACGCGCATCGGCTTTCAGACCAGCACAAACCAGGGCTATGTGATCATCCAAAGATACAATCTTCCTCACTGTTCTGCAAACCCCAAGAGGAATAATGTGGTGAAAATGTAACCACAGAGATACACACGAAATCAGTAGACACCTCTATTCTTTTTTGTTTAAACCTTTTTGATAAGCGAAACATCTCTTAGTTTATCCATTATATACCTATAATTGACCAATGTAACAATTCTCACAAGAACAGACAGAAAATTGGGGGGAAAATAGCAAAATACTAATTCTTCATAAATCAAGCATCGTAAACCCTAAAGTAAAATTCCTCTATATAAATCACAAAGTTATAATTAATCGAACATAGAAACTTAACACACACACACACTCTATCTCTCGTAATAAGGGTGAAGAATTAGGACGGTACCTGGAGTCTTGGAGCTTGGCAGTGGACTTCTTCTCGACGCCGAGGACGACGACGTCGGTGCCGCGAACACCGACGGCGGCGTTGCCCTTACGGACGGCTTCGAGAGCGTACTCCACTTGGAACAAGTGGCCGTCAGGAGAGAAGACGGTGATTGCACGGTCGTATCGAGCCATCGTTGTGTCGTTTCTAATGTGATCTGGTCTTTTTCTTTTGATTGATGATTTGATTCTTTAAAGGTAAAGCTAAAAACTTCAGACTTAGAGGACAAGACAGGCTGAAACCGACGTCGTTCGGCTCTGAAGTTAGCTTCGATGTTGTCTGGTTCCTAGACAAGACATTTTAAGAGTGGGCTTTCTATTCACAGAAAATGGGAAGAACTTAAACTTCCGCATTAGCCCAACCCAACTAAGGCTTCGGCCTCAAAGTGGGCCCATTACTGGGAAATTAAACATCCCACTGGCCATCCTCAAAAGTTGGGGGGCCTGCATGCCCACTAGATGCATTTCCTGCCCTTTTTTTTGGGTCTTCGTCTTGGGCCAGCCAGCAGTAGGCCGAAATATTAAAGGGAAAAAACAAAAGTGCTCCCTACTTATTCACTTTGTGTAAATAAATTGTTAATCCAAACCGCCTCGTTATAGTTGTTGGTTTATCGATCTTATTTCAAAGAAAGAGTCGAATATTTGCTTCATTTATCTCCCTCCTTTTATATAAGTATGAATTATACGACTCTCTCTTCAAACCAAGAAAAAAAGAAAGAGAAATTACTAACCCTTTTGTGTCTCCATTTTCGTTGGTTTCAAGGTTGGGAAGGGAAAGGCTTCTATGTTTAAGAGGTTTATAATTTCTTCGCATGTATAATATATAGACTCTTTCGAAAAGTATTATTGTTGCATTAATCCATCGTTGAATTAGACACATCGAGCTACATTTATCATAATGTACTTTAGACTTTTTTTTTATCACAAAAAGGAGGCAGAAAAAAAAAAAAAAAACAGTAATCATGACCTGTGAGAATCGCAGACCTCAACAAGCCAATCCCAGTCATAAACATGTGTTAAACCATGGGGTTTAAAGTGCCATTTAGTTCCTCTGAAGTACATTACTCATTCGAATAACTTCCCCCAAGTCCCAACATTAGATCTCACCAATTGGGCTGCTGGGCACTAGTTGAGAGTAGCGTGAAATCAGATTGAACACACATTGATGGCGAGAAAATGTACCTTCACATTCCTAGTTTTTGCGAGATGGCGCTGGTCCAACAATAGACTAATTAGTCCAGAACCCTCAGAAGAAAGCTACCATTGTAACAACTAACATAATTGATGAATTAATAACAGAATGGTGTTGTCACAAAATCACGCAAAAATCCAGAGATCAAAGTATAGATCGAAACTGCATAACAGAATAACATCACTCACAATGAGGAGAAAGAGAACCAAGTGTTGTTATAAACCCTCTTTTTGCCACAAAAAACAGATGATCTCAAAACTTGAGCCAACCATTATGAAAAAACCAAGAAGGCCTAGTTCATCCTTCTGATTAGCTCATTGATATAATCTTCACGATTTCCGGCGTCACCTCCTTCAACATAGTGATTCCTCTTCTTCTTCAACCCTCCCAGTGGGGCCTTGAGCTGGAATGGCCACAAGAAGTTGTTTGCCTCTTTGAAGTGGGGTCCAACAGTCATGATTTCATGGATGAGATCTTCCACACAGATGATTCCATGCTTACCTAGAACCTGCAACCACACACTGTATGGTCATTCATTGAAGGACAGCACCAGAATCCATACTCCCAAAATAAGCAGAGCATATATGTTAACCCAAACAAGTTAAAACTTCACATACCTGTTCAATAATTGAGTTGTCAGTCAAGGCTATTCTCTGATGGTTTACTTTCCCATAACCCCTCTTGTAAATCAATTCTTTGACACTCTTCAAGTTAGGATATCTGCAACCATTCAAATTGCTTACGCAATAAGTTCAATACAAAAACAGTTACACTGCACAGGTTAAATGTTCTGATAAGGAAAGTGTACCCATATGTCACATATGGCTCAACCCTATGCAGCATATTCATTGTGGCCTTGTTGACTTTCAGAAAGACACCATTGAAAATCTGAGATGAGAAAATAAGAAACAGCAGGTGGTGAAAACACACTAAAACTAAGTAATCTGGGCAACATGCAGAGAGGAAAAAACAACTTGATGAGAAGTAACATAGGCATTAGATGATGTAAAATAAGTTCAATGAATACAAAAATTTTAAGGAATGGAACCTATGTAACAACCCCGCTGGATGCAATTGAATGCAACAATAAGATACAATCATCTAACATTCTATACGACCTTAAGATGATTCTTAAATGCCTCTCAGTGTCATTGGAGAAAATTAAAAAGGAAAGAAAAAAGAGTAATGGTGGTCACTGATCATTCTAATGTTAGATCATAAGATAGTCATCACAATCAAGAAATAAATCACAGGAAATATAAATTCTATAGTAAGAATCCATTGTAGTCTAGTCGGTCAGCATATGCAGCTTTCACCCAAAAGATCAGATTCAATTAACAGCAACAGAAAAATCATTCCGATTCATGTAGACAACTACAAGTAAATTCAAATTTGGGAGTAAGGCTTTGTTTTTGTTGTTGTTGTTGTTGTTTGTTCAAATTTGGGATCAAGGCTTTGTTGTTGTTGTTGTTTGTTGTATAAATTTCATGGCAGAGCAAAATGAAAAAAGAAAAATAGCAAAAATGGAAGAAACACATCAGCCACTTGCCCCATAAAGAAAGGTCAACATCGACCCATTCAATTCAATCCGGAAAAATTAGTCAATTAACACTAAAATCCAAACAGAATAACCATCATTGAACAACAACAGTAATTAACGTTAAGAACAGAAAAAGAAGAGTTATTTTACTTGTCTCAGTCGCAAAAGCTGCAAAATCTTCCTGGTCTTTGGATGCATAGCATTGATACTGAAGAAATCAAAGAAAAACAAAACATAAAAGCCATAATTCAAGATCCGTAACAAATTAGTACTAAATAACAAAAAAAAAGCGGGCATACCCACGGATCCTGATGATAAACAGGAGCTTGGCTTCTGGGTTAACATAAAACCCTCCTTTAAGTTTGGCTTTCCGCTTGAGGCGAATCAACTCCTTGGCCTGATCCTCGTACTCCTTGGCATACTCCTTAGCTCTCTTGTAGATCACCTGGCGGTTCTCTGCGTTCTTCTTCTTCAATGCCGCAATCTCCTCCTTTTTGGCCACCGCCCATTCCTCCTCTCTTTTTCTCTTCTTCAACACCGACTCCGGCACCACCACCTCTCCTCCCATCTCCTTCCGCCCTTTTTTCCTATCAAGAACAGCGCCAAAAAAAAAAAAATCGACGCGAATACGAGGCGGATGAGTAAAAGATCGAGACCTCAAAAAAAAAAAAAAACAGTTGATTAAATTTCAAAAAGGGAGAAGAAATGAGAGATTATTATTACTTGATCTCGGAGGTCGCGTCGTTCCTGCGATGTGCTAGAGGAAACTAGCGGAATATGGAGAGTGATATATAAGAGAGAGGCGGATTAGGGTTTTGTAGTGGCTCTTCTTTTATTTTATTTTATTTGTTGAATGGTTTGGGAATCGACGGTTCAATCTTGTTCATGTGGCCACAAAGAATGATCCTAGCCGATAATGTAAGGTGTTAAAAATTTAAAATTGAGAATGAACTTAAGAGGTCTTGATGGGCCATTCGACCCCGAATTGTGGGCTTAATTTGTTGGGATTTTTGACCCAATGTAGACAATCCGACATCCGTTTTGGGTCCAGTTAATATAGGAGGTGATGTTCGCAAAAAAACAAAGAGGGGGTGGGGGTAGAAGCTGTTGCTGGTGGCTGGAGAGTCAGCAAGCAAAAACTCCCATGATAGGGAATAGGCCTCTAAAACACATCTATGGAGATGTCTAGTCGTTGGAATTGCTTCATCAGTATACTCACAACCCGAGTGTCCTTTGAACACGTCGTATCTTTTTCAGTTTTTTTTTATTTTATTTTTATTTTTTTTGTGAGCAAAAGAAGCGAAGATAAAGACAGCATTTAAGAAATTGTAGAAGGATAGGATGTTATGCACATCAATATCATGTCCTATATATATGGCGGAAAGTTGGAAGTGATGCCACTTTAATCGAACAAATGAAAATGAAAGTGAAGCCATCCATAACCACAGTTGAACAATGGAAAATAAACATAATGATAAACAGTTTATTTTGGATTATCTCGCGGTAGTTAACTTCTTACCAAGTTAATCGCATCTAAAGATATCATTTCCTTAAGAGGATTGTCCTCCTCCTCCTCCTGGTTTGCATTGAAGCCTGAATGAGGTTAGCTGGTAATCCTCACAAGCTGTGCAAGTCAGAACTGTGTCTCACTGTCATGGTTGGTGAGTGCATCTTGCTTATGTCAGAAACCATTCGGCAAGTTGGTGTCGTGAAGGCGAGGGAGAACGCAAAAAAAATGCTACCGTATAGGGGTCAAGTTTAGTGGTAAAATCCTTTCTTCTACAGTATGAACACCACAACGTGCTTTCAAATATTTACAAGGGGTATAAATAAAATATTTTCAATTCAAAGTTAAGGAGAGGATTGAACTCCACGGGCATGTTATACGACACCAACATACCCCCATTGTAGTTCTGCTATTTGACGACAGTCATTATGCTTCCCCCATAAAAGCTTGGGATCATTTCTGTATTTCAACATCCACCACTATCTTCGTTCTCCTCAGCACTTGAATTATCGTTCCATCTGTATCATTTCAAAACAATGTTGACGAGGAGTCGAACTCTTCCGAGCAGAATTCACCATGGAGCTGTAACATCAAACCTGATCTCTGTATTCGTATTATCTTTGTAATATTTCATTTTTCCTTCTTCTTATTCGTGTATGTCTTGTGGACGTTTTAGATAGAAGAAAGGCACTATTTCAGGCACTATTTGCAAGTGGAAGTCCAGCCTAAAGCTCAATCTGAGAGTGAAGCAGTAAACCCTCAGGCCAACTACTCCAAGTGCTTTGATGACGATGGCCGCTTGAAGAGAACAGGTAAACGTTTGCTCTCACTGCAAACTCTTCCCTCTTCGTTGAAGGGGATTTCTTTTTCCCCCAATTTCTTCTACCGTTCAGAAGAATAAACATAATGCAAGTAACACAAGTTTGGTTGAAAGTTACTATACATTTGTTTCTTTTTGCAACCATTTTCCCCTGTTCTAACCCTACAAGAACCGAAAATAATTCCCAAATGTTGGTGCAGGAACCTTTTGGACTGCAACTTCCCATATCATTACTGCTGTCATAGGGTCAGGAGTTCTGTCATTGGCCTGGGCCATAGCGCAGCTCGGCTGGGTTGCAGGACCAGCCATCATGATCCTCTTTGCCTTTGTCAATCTCTACACTTCCGACCTTCTAGCTCAGTGCTACAGGGCCGGTGACCCTGTGACGGGACTGAGAAATTACACCTACATGGACGCTGTCAAGGCAAATTTAGGTTATTTTAGTCTTTGCATCATTTTAGGCCAAGTTTTGTGGATAATAGTCATGATGGTGGGAATTTCTACTTTGGCTGCAGGAGGTAGAAAGGTCATGCTATGTGGATTGATTCAATACTTGAATTTGTTTGGTGTTGCAATTGGTTATACTATTGCTGCATCAGTCAGCATGATGTAAGCTTCTTTCGTTCTATCCGAGAAATTACACTATATTCATCCATTTGCTGTCTTCTTTAGCAGCCCAAGGGGCGGATAAGAATGACAGTGTGCCTAAACTCAATTAATCTTGTCCATTATTTTTATCTTTAGGGCAATAAAGAGATCAAACTGCTTCCACAAGAGTGGAGGAAAAGATCCATGCCGCATGTCAAGCAACGGATATATGATAACATTTGGAATCACCGAGGTGGTGTTCTCTCAGATACCAGACCTTGACCAAGTATGGTGGCTCTCCATAGTTGCAGCTATCATGTCTTTCACATACTCCACAGTTGGTCTAGGTCTTGGTATTGACAAAGTTGCAGGTACATTCAAGATAAATACCCCCAAACATAAAATCCCATTACTAAGCACATAAGAATTCATAAATGGAAAGCAAGACGCCCTAATCAGGTTTCTAACTGGTGTTCTATCCAAAATTGAGTGCATGATCACCTTATGATAATTTTTACTATTGATGGATTAATATTTCAGAACAAACGTGAGCCTGAGTTTAATGAATGAAATGGGAAAACATTTCAGCTCAGTATAATCATTTATCGAAAGTATGAACAAATACCTCAGCTTTCTATTTGTCAGAAAATAGAAACTTCCAAGGAAGCCTGACCGGTATCAGCATAGGAACAGCAACACACGCAGGAGTCGTTACTTCCACACAGAAACTATGGAGAAGTTTGCAAGCTCTCGGAGCTATTGCTTTTGCATACTCTTACTCATTGGTCCTAATAGAAATTCAGGTAATTCCTTACCAAAATTTCCCACAGGAATAAAACCTTAGTTACCCCTTAAAGATGCATATCCTGGCCTTTGCATTCGCAGGACACAATCAGATCTCCCCCTGCAGAACACAAAACCATGAAGAAGGCAACCTTGTTTAGCATTGTTGTAACAACGGTGTTCTATTTGCTCTGTGGATGCATGGGTTATGCAGCCTTTGGCGACAATGCACCTGGAAATCTTTTGACTGGCTTTGGATTCTACAACCCCTACTGGCTACTAGACATTGCGAATGTTGCCATCATCGTGCACCTTGTGGGTGCATATCAAGTACACACTAACCAACTTCAATTTCAGTAAAGTTTAATTAGCGTTGCTGCGTTTATGACATGATTGAGTTAATGCTTGATATTATAGGTCTATTGCCAGCCATTGTTCGCATTTGTGGAAAAATGGAGCGCTCGTAGGTGGTCAAAGAGAGACTTTGTGACAGCAGAATACGAGATACCTACCCCTTTCTGTGGCGTATACCAGCTCAACTTCTTCCGGCTGGTGTGGAGAACCATATTTGTTGTGTTGACAACTCTCATAGCCATGCTTATACCCTTCTTCAATGACGTTGTTGGCATACTTGGTGCCATGGGATTCTGGCCCTTGACTGTTTACTTCCCAATTGAGATGTACCTCTCTCAGAAGAAGATTGGCAGATGGACAAGCAGGTGGCTTGCACTTCAGATCCTCAGTGGGGCTTGTCTTTTCATCACCATAGCTGCTGGTGTTGGTTCCATGGCTGGGGTTGTGCTGGATCTCAAGGCTTACCAGCCATTTAAGACTAGTTACTGAGAGACTGATGATAAGTAGCAGTTTACTGAGATGGATAGATGGATGATAAATTGCAATAACGAATTTGGTAGAAAAATATGTTCAATGACCGTTTGTGACTGAGTTCAACAAGCAATTTGAGGCCTCCTTCGCAGTCTACGATTAGGCCCAAACTTTTTTGCCTTGTGTACCCAGGGAAAAAGAAAAGAAGGAAAATAATATCACTACAAAATATTGAATTATTAAATTCCTAATCCATTCAGACTCTTCTTCTTCTGCTGCTTCTTTTTTTATTTTTGGTTTTTTTGGTGCTCTACATCAACTAGAGGCCCAAAACTTCCCACATGCAGAGAGGCCCTGGCCCATACTACTTCTCAAAACAAAACCCTATGCACTGCACTGCACAGAAGCAGTGGCCCATATTACTTCTCAAAAAATGTAGAAGACATTCCCGTAATCCTAGGCAACTCAGCAATGTCAGGGTCCATTTTAGTGAGTCGGCCCATGTTACTTCTCAAAACTTTTGGGCTCCCGATTCAAATCCGGTGAAAGTGATAAGGCTGTGCTGCACAGAAGCACCGTTCCACAATCCATTGCCATTTACGGACTGGCCCATTAATTCTCAAGTTATACTTCGCCAGTTTTGTAGGCGCAAAATAGCGTTTCTTGTACAGCCAATGCACACTCGTATTCTTCTGCCAAGATGTATCCAAATTAAAAAATTGCGGGGCCTAGAAGTTGATTCACAACTTGTTTTGAAGGCACCGGAAAAAGCTACATCGAGACTATGTTTTGCAATGCTACATCTATGTCGTTATTATGTCGGTCATTATACATTTTTGCCTTTCCATCTCAAACACGCAATAAAAGTGGACTTACCACACCTAACAATGCGCTGCAAAAGAAAAAAAAATAAAAAATGTTAAAAGAGAATCTCTACTCACTTTGGCCTTGCAGGTTCCTTGGTTTTGTGATTACAAAGAGAAATGCGTCAAAAGATGCAAAATGAGACGAAGGAGACGTGTGAGGGCAGATTTGATTTAATGGATATTATTCATGAGAATCTCAGTAATTTAATTATATATGGGTGTTAGCGAAAGGAGATTTATTAATTTTGTATTATTCATAAGACTCAGGAGCCAAGAATTCGTTATGCTTAAACTAGATAAGACAACATCTTGTTAAAAGACAGGCTCTACCTTAGCACGTGGTTTGAAGTAATAGATGGGGGTGTTAGAGAAAGGAGATTTATTAATTGAGTTCAACTACACGGCAAGGCAAAAATAAATTAAGCCTCGAGAAGCTGCAACCACTTGGGTTGGGTAGTTATCAACCTTCAAAACGGGTTTTGACCCTTTATAGAACAAATAATCGAGATCTTTTTTTTTTTCTATTCTTTCTTTCGGCATTAAATATCCAGCCCTGCAGCAGACCACGGCGTCTCCTCCATGACTACTGGTAATATGGTGGAATTTTGCTTTCGTTTTAATGTTAATGTGCGATAAAGTCAGCTCTCTATTTCAGGGCAGAATTGAGTCCCTGTATAACGATACCAATGTACATGGGACTCCTTACCCCTTGCCCCTATCATCTTGTCACCCATGGGTCCTACGACAATCAAAGCGAAAATTATTGATCGTTGTTGTGGGCCCACTGTCCTGGTCCTACTGTATCAATCGTCGGCTGCTATGAATTTTAAATTTAACATTATTCCTTTACTATGAATCTCTATTTATTAGAAGATGCGCGAACAATAACAAAATTCAAAACAGATTGATACGCTCCAATTTAAAAGAAGCTTTATTGGAAGAATGTGACACTTTTTTGAACAGGCTCCAATCTAAAAGAAGTTCTATTGGATTTGAAGAAAGTTTTAGCATATGCCGAAATTTGCAAATATGCGTATAGCAAGCAAGTGCATGTGGAGAACCAAGCGCAAATTTTCAGGCAATTGAGTTCATGATCGACGGAGACCCACCATGGAAATATAAGCACAAACGAGATTGGCAACGAGACTTAGATTCCCGACCACGTTCTTTTGAGCTAATGGAATTCCAGTACTTAATCCCTGCTTAAGGTTGGTATGGTCACTGCACGAGTTTTGTCCAGCAGCGGCCGGTGCAGCTGGGGAAGTGGTTATTTCTACAGGATTTTGTCCCTCAGAGTTAATCTAGGAGCTTAAGCGTGTCGACTCTTGGGCGGGGGGAGCGGGGTGTTGTGGGGGGCCCCAAGGCAAAAGCATGCGGAGTCAGCCACAATAACCGAGTTTCAATTACAATGTACCGACCCATATAAGATTGAGAGAAATTCTTGCTTAACAGTCAACACATTTGACAAGAACCACTGTTATTGCCGCAATCTAATGACAGTTAACAGAAATTTAGGTTCACGTTTAAAAGGTGACTAGACTATTCGAATTTCACGAAATCTACCGGCAGGCTTTCAACATCTTATTAGTCAATTGTTGTCCCACGGGCATTACCTTACCCTTTAGAGTTCGAACTGGAAATGCAAAAGAGATCATTAAGTTTTTTCCAGTCTTTCTTTGGTACACCGGAATGGGATCTCCCAAGCATCACTATTTGTGCTACATTGTCAAATTGTAAGGTGAACATGCAGGAGTGATCATTAGAAGCACGCCGACAGCAATGTTACTTTCTTAATCAATTTAAAATTGTCTGCCAAGATAATTATGTAAATATTATTGCGCATATAAACTTCTCAAGTTTAAAACTTTTCAAGTTTACACATACAACATTACAGAAAAAGAAAAAAGAAAGGAATAACAGGTGAATTCTGGATTTAAAAAACCCACAAAAAAAAAAAAAAGGCGTAAATCCTGAAGAGTCAAGGATTCTGTCCTTGGCTCTGGTTCTGTCCTGCCAGACACAAGGGAGGGACACACCACAAGCAGAAGCCACAAGGAGCTTTTTCGCTATGCGTAGCCAATTCTACACTTATGCTATATATTACACTCTGCTCTACTGCCTCTTTAGTACCCATTTTAACCACTTAAGAGTTAACACCAGGCTCATCGACCAAAACCCAAAAGCCTGTTTCAAGTCTACAATGGATCAAACTGAGTTACTACAATGGGACTTCTAACTACATGCTTTCCATCGGACCATGAGATTGATCCAAACACAGCACCCGAATCATCAAACAATATATTCCGGATATCAGCAGTCACCGTCACAATAAAGCTTGCCTTCTTTACGGCCTCAGTAAACACTAATTTAGATGGCTTCACCGTGACAGTAGACCCTTCAGGAGACTCAATTTTCACCCGATAAACTGCATTTGGTTGACCCACATTGGTCACGGTTCTGATAAATGCCTTGCTAGTTGTTCCCTTTGATGAGCTTGGAAACAAGGCTGCAATTGATGGGTAGTTGAGATTCTCTGGCAAAGGTCTCTTCGGTGGACAATTCACGGGTGATCGGGTGATCACCTGAATTGCATTGGATCCGTATCCAATCCCGCACATATGATTCACATAGTCATTGTTAGTAATATCATACACGAGTCCTGGATCCATTGCTTGAACAAGATTGAGATGTCCTGCTCCAGAATCATATGGGGTGGAAGCATTTCCAGTGGCCTCATCAGTCATGGGCTGAATTAGATTATTGACTGTGTTTGCAGTGGTCATCATAGCGGACCTGATTGCAGCCGGACTCCAATCTGGGTGTGCAGATTTAAGCAAGGCTGCTGCACCGCTGACATGAGGACAAGCCATTGATGTTCCGGAAAGAATGTTAAATTCAGTTTTCCGGGTATCTAAGTCCAATCCAGTTGGACCAACGGCATCAGTCCAACCGGCAAGGATATTCACTCCCGGAGCAATCAAGTCCGGCTTAAGAATCTCTGGGTTCAATCCATTCGGCCCCCTACCGGAAAACGAAGCCACAACGGGAGCCGGCTTGATCCCAACTACAGTCCCCTTAAAATCAATAGAGGCCGTCGGGTTGGAAGTCGATGAAGCATATGCCTTGACAGCAGCACCCTCGTTAGAACCAAGAGTACAAGCAGGGAGCAGGTGAGAATCTCCTACTAACCCTTCGCCGTTGGAAATTCCATTGGCAAGAATCATGCCTACACCTCCAGCTTTCTTGACCACTAAACCTTTAGCCACCCTTGGACTGCTCCCGCGATCGCAAATTACTATTTTACCCCTAACCATGTTAGGATCGAGTGTATCCTCCATGCATAGTGCAGCCGAGGGCAAATCTGACTTTCCAGGATAAAGCAGAGGATACATTTTTCCTTTTAGCGGTACTCCGGAGTACAAAGACACGCCGGAGAGTCTCCGGCCGTCGCCTAGAATCACGTCTGCGGGGAAATTCCGGTCGATTGTGCCTGCACCAACCGTCACAAGCCAGGGCGCGAGGTTTGTCACAGACATTGTAGTAGGCCCATCGTTTCCGGCTGAAGAGGACACCACAACTCCTCTGGAAACGGCGCCATACGCTCCAATTGCTATAGGGTCAAGATAATAAGGGGACGCGATTCCGTCGCCGCCGCCGATGGAAACTGAGATAACATCAACACCGTCGTTAACAGCCGCGTCGAAGGCAGCCAAAATATCGGAGTCAAAACAGCCGGAATCCTTCCAGCACACCTTATAAACCGCCAGGCGCGCTTTTGGAGCCACGCCTTTTGCAATCCCAGGGGCGTAACCCTCCATGCTCGCCCGGAAAGCGTGCCTCCCCGCCGCCGTGGATGCAGTGTGAGTCCCATGCCCGTCCGCATCTCTCGCGGACTTGAACTCGACTGTTTCATTTATTCCGCTAATCGGACCCCCCAGTCTCGACGCAGCCTCGTGGCCTTTAAGGAAAAACCGAGCACCAACCAACTTACGGTTGCAGTTTTTAACTGTAAATCTCACTCCACTCTGGCAAATACCTTTCCACCGGGCCGGAACGGGCCCAAGATTCACATCCGAGAAACTACGGCGCTCGGGCCAGATTCCGGTGTCGAAAACTCCGATAATTATATCGGATCCGTAATCGGATTCAGACCACAACCCGCGCTGGTTCCGGAGCCCCAGGAACTGAGGGGACCTTGTGGTGTGGAGGTAACGGCGACGGTCCTCGAAATAAACGAGAACCGAAGGGTGTTCGCTCAGGGAATGGGCTTGCTCCGGAGTTAGAGTGGCGGAGAAGCCATGGAAAACGGTGTCGTAGATGTGCAGGATTTGGAGCGGGTCAGCGAACTCGGAGGTATACCAGTGGTAGTGAGTTGGGAAAATGGAGGGCTTAGATTGGGAGTCAACACGGACGATGAAGGTCTTCACCGTCTGACCGGCGAAAAGTGTTTCCCAAAGAAGGGAAAGGATAAGGAAGAGCAATGGAATCGAACTAAAGAGAAACGAAGCCATGGAAGAGAAAAAACGTTGCCGAGACGATAGGAAGTGGAAGTGAGAATCACTGACACTAATACTAATGGAGATAGACTGCAATCGTGGGTCATATAGTAGGGATTATTTTCTTCCTTTTATATACATATATATATATATATATATATAATCTTTCTTAAAAAAAAAAAAGAGGGTTTAGGAAAAAAAAAATATTTGTTCATTTGTTGTGTTTTGGGTAAAATAATTTCGTTTTTTTTATAAATAAAAAGAATAAATTAATGAACTCCACTTCTTAGCCATAACATTAAAACTATAAATTTAATTCTCGTTTGTAGGTAATGACGGATGAGTGGGCCCTTTTCTGTGGCTAATTACTAGTGGCGCTTGTCAAAGTACGTGGCACGATTCGTTCACAGCAGATGGCTTTTGATATCTTGTCTTAAATAAATTTTTAATAAATTTTAATAATTTTCTTTTCCACGAGTCTGACATCATCAATTTTCTTGAAAAAGATAAATTATTGTGTTGGTATATGGGGGAAGATAACAGAAAAAAAAATAAATAAATAAATAAAGTAAGAAGAAGTGTGGATTCGATATTTAAAGCGATGGGCAAGGAAATCATGGAATGGGTTGCCTTTTACATAATGAAGAGGAGGAGATGGGGGGTGTGGAACTAGGATATATAAAAGTTGACAAGAATAATTTTGCACCGTCCGATGTTCAATGAGGGGCGTTGGATTAGTGGCAAATGAGTTGGGCCCATTGAATTCGAGTTTTGTAGGGTTGAGTCGATTCTAAGTTCTGTGGCTTTGAGGATGTTAGATCATTTCAAGTTAACATTATTGGGTGGGGTTATTAAGTTCACTTGAGTCTGAGCCAACGAGAGTTTGTTGGCAATGGGAATAGACCCCACAAGCGCTGATATTTATAGTCAATCTCAGTCTATTTTTGGAAACAAATAAATCGTTAACATTTAATAATTCAACTAAGGACTTCATGATTTCTTTAACACACATCTTTCGTTCTAATGCTCACATATTACCAATGATTGTCTCATTCGCTTAGTATGTTTAACATGTTATTTGAAAGACAAAGCTAATCAATTTTGTCATGAGATTATAAAAAATAAATCACACACTGTCAATTTTAACTTTCGTTTAGTTGTTCATGTTTAAAGTTTTCTAGCCAATCACGACTAAGTATTGGGTTAAACCGATGAATTAGTGAAAAAAAAATCTGTTATCGAGGGATTATGGTAATATTTTTATTTATTAAGTATTTTTGAATTATTAGTAGTGCATAAGAGTAACAACACGCCATCTTAGGCGCGTGGAATAATTATTTGAATCTGCCTTTTTTAGATTGGGAAACATGACAAAAAGGTCACACGGACAAGCCCAAAATGAGTGCCTCGGTTTGGTTTGGTTGGAGCCAGCCGGCCACGTTAGACGATTGGCACAAATGGACGGATGGATGGAAGGGGCTGATATTCACCAGCGGGAATCTCGAAACACGATATCATTATTAGTTAAAATGGACGGTAGAGATCAGGGTGTCCGTTCGTCAAAGTTGTCGAACGTGTGACCAGTCTGTCCGTCCTTATCAGAATGGATTGCAGTAAAATTTTTTTATTAATTTCCAGGGAAGAACCATGTGTTATTATCATTCCTGTACTTGATAGTGTCGGTATTATTGGGAAACCGACAGTAAATTACGTTAATCACGGGTAGCACCTTAAATGAGTCTACTCTCCTTTTGTTTTTTGTTTTTCTTTTTGGGTTTTTCACACTTTGGCGCTTATGTGACTATCTACTTTATAAACAACGGACTGCATCGCTACAAATCAATGTCTAAGCTCAGTTGCAATAATTGAGGCAGTAGCAGCCTGACAACTACGCAATAAGAATAGCTTATGGGCCTAAGCATCCTTCAACTCAGCTGTATATGATAGATATGTTTATTTTATTTTGAGAAAGTAAAATATTAAACTTAAACGTGTAAATATTTGGTAAACACTTTTTTTTTTTTTGAAGTAAAAAAATTGATAAATAATATAAAAATAAAAATAATTTATAAGTTAAATATTTTAAAATTTTAAATTAAAATATAATATTAAACATATTTAAATAATATTAATTTTTTATTTTAATAATATTTAAATTAATATATCTGTAATAAATAATAAATTAATTATAGTTTTATAAATAATATTCATATTTAATTGTTCCTTCCATCAATAACATTTACAATAAACTTGATATAATTTTCTGTTAAAAAATATTTTTTAGTAATTTTTTATATATAATATTGTCGATATTTTTTTAATTTATCATATTCATTATAATTATTTTTTAAGAAATTAATTAATTTTTATGATTTAAAATTTAAAATATCCTACCAAAATATGTGAACCGATGGATCTATTCAACATAAATATCATCGTTTAGGATAATATTAATTTTTATATTCTTTTATTTTATTGATTAAATATCAAAAAATTAACTAATATATAAGTAAAAAATATTTATAAACTTAATACATGACAATGTAAGAATAATGATTACACATTTTTTTTTTAATAACATGTGTTCTCTAACGCAGAGTATTGGCATATGAACACTTTATATTGAACATCGTTCTGGAAATGTATCAAAGGGTTGCTGGTCATGTGACCGGCAAGAAAGATGGGACAAATAGATGGCAGGCTTACCTCAAGACAAGGCCGAATGAATTGGGCCAGTGGGTCACTTCCCGTTAACTACCGCAAGGCAGAAGGCAGAAGGCCTTAAGCAGTCGGCCCAGCCGTGCAGTGTCTGCTGGAACTGGACTGGGGAACACCAGGGATACAAGCGCTTGGAGCTGAGTTAGGAACGTGAAACTCCGACAGGAAGGAGGACAAACTCAAAGTAAACATCTTCTAACATCCACTGTCAGTATAGTTTCTCGAAAACATTTATTGTAAGTGTTATGTTTGTCTATAATAAAATTAATTTAATTTATTAAAGAGAAATTGAAAGAAGTTTAAATTTATTTTTCATTATAGATACACGTGTGAAAAAAACTGTATAATTTGTGTTATAGGGTATAAAAAGATCACTTAGATTACGAAAAGAAATCAATGTGTTAGTAATTAATTTATTGTTATTTTTAAAAAGTTTTCAAAGGAAACGATCCCATCTATTTAATTTTATATTTCTTGAAAGCGATAATTGTTTCATTGCGAGAGAAATGGACCTCAGGTCGGGCCTGCAACTCACGGGTAATGGGCGTCAAGGACCAACAATTGGGTCCGTATCAGGTAGTTTTGTGCTTATTCAATATTGTGTCACTGCTCAACGGATCAACCTAGGAAATTTACACAAAGTGATCCAATGGGTTTTAACTAGAGTCATGTTCCGCATTAAGTTTGAGATTCAATCGGAGCCATTTAACAAAAGAAAAAAAAAATTAAAAATTATAATATATATATATATATAACGCAGGTGAAAATCCAAGTTTCTGTACCATATTCTTGGAATTTTTTGAAGACTTATCCCTTTGCGAAGGTGGGTAGGAAGATCGGCTGGGCTGAAATCGCTGTCATACCTTCCGTCGTTGTCAAGACACCTTTTCTTATCTTCGCCGAGGCTGTAGCCTAAACATATTTTGTTTCCCTCCTCCCCGTTGCTAACTTTATTCATTTGGCACCATTTAGATTTAGTCCAATGGAGCCGACGCCAATATTATTTGGCACCGTTAGATCCACTGTTATTTGGGAAGAAATGTGGTGGATTGGCAATTGGGATTACCCAAAGTAATCTCAAATTGACTTGCCTTTGCATTTGTCGAATGACGATTTAGTTTAAAATAATCAAAATTGAGGTCTTGAGGTAAGAAGGTCTGAACTCTGAAGTTCCAAGCCTTAACCTTGTATTCCTCAATAAACCACCAAATAATAATTAAAAAAAAAAAAAGATTGCACTTCGGCTCAAACCAAAACGATAAAAGATTTGAGACCATTTTCCAATTTGTAAGTATAAAATTCGACCCAAATGTCCTGTTTATCTAAGGTTACTCCAAAAAAATTGCCTGACATTGGATCTCCTGCGGGGCGTCGGTGGAAATGAAAGTACGAAGGTACACGCTTACCACATTCTTTACTCCAAAAAAATAAAAAAATAAAAAAATAAAAATACACTCCTCTTTTTTTTTTTTTTTTTTTTTAACTTTCCCAGATGCAAAAGGGGCTTCTTTCACATGAAAAGGCCTCTTGATGTCAAGTCAGCAGTACAGGACCACAACGCATCAGAATAATTATTACTGATTAGAAGGATTAAGTTACATTAGCACCAAACCCAAAAGTTCTAGCAGAAATAAAAGGGTAAAGGGTTACACTAAGAAAAAGCACATCTGGTTGGATTTCATTTTATTTTACTTTTTTAAAAAGAAAAGAAAACAAAAGTAAGATGCCCACTGCATAATTTAGCCAATTCTTTAATCACAATTTATTTGGCTCGATCCTTTATGACATCAAACCCCATCTCCGTCGGGTCGGTTGCTTGGAGTTCATAGTGGATCCCTTCTAGTACTCTTCTTAGCCCATCTTTGGATGTTGCGTATAGCATTTTTGCTCTGATTCTTGAAGCCGTCGGAGCCCTATCCCAGCAAAAATTTACAATAATCAACGATCTATATCAGAGTTAAGGACCGTTCAGATCCAAATATAACATATATATATATATATATATATAAATAATAATAATCATCCTGTACATGTACCAAGTGGACAGCCAATCTTGGCAACGTATTGATGTCGTTTAAACTGTCGGAATGGCCTAAAGGGTCATTCAGCCACAGGTTAGACGGCAAATTTCCTTAATTTGCCCAATAATAGAACGCCAAACCATGATAGACTTCTTGTATACGCTAAAGGGTTAAACCGTAAATTCACAATGGATCGTAGCCAGCGTAATTTAAACGCGAGAAAACTGGAGCAACAAGGTTAAAAAGAGGGGACCATGCAATGAAGAAGATCTTGCTCTTCCGGCACTTATCAACCGTGACGAAATCGAAATCAAAGACGGCATATCTGCAATCGTCGTCCGGCAACGACGCGGCTAGATCATCGTAGCTCTCGCCGGCGCCGCCTACCTTATCGACGGTGACCAACCTAGACTTCTCGTCGATCTTGAACACTATGTACCTGTGCACCTTTTTCCACTTCATCTCCATGAATGAATTCTTGCATTCATCGGTCACCCACATGCCGCTCGTCGCCTGATCAATTAGATTGATTGTACCATCATAAAACACAGATCAGCTCACTTCATTAAGTACCAAAATTAACTAAACGATAAGAAGTGTAACAGAAGAACACGAGCTACATATTAATTACCATCTTGAAAGCCATAGCCATTGTTGCTCAGTTGATGAGATGGAAGGTAGTCTGTATTGGTTGTGTGTAGTAGCTCTTGGGTATTATATAGAGATCTTGGTTATGAATTGCCCAACTTGCCATCAAAGATTTATTGATATTACAACTTTCTCCAATACACCGCATCTTTATATTATTTCTTGAATAGACTAATGGAGTCACCTTCTCAAGCTTTAGTCTCACTATAATATAATAATCCTTTTTTTTATTATTATTTTATTTTATGGTCAGCATTTTTATTTATTTATTTATTTTTTTTGATGTGAACTGGCACCATAACTGTGTTGCTATGTAGCCAGATTGGAGAGAGTTATTTTTCGGTATAAAACTATGCTTTATCTTGGTGGTCCTTGCATTTTTTTTCTCTCGGGGTTTCTGTGGCGGTTTGATTTGATTTTATTTTTTTTTAATTTTTTAAAAAACCAAATTGAAGTTCAAATCTTCCAAACTTTTAGCATTCGTTGAATTCTATTACAGAAATTGGATATTTCACCTTATTTATCCTGCCTTGGGATCGGGTTTATAAAGCACGTCCTTTGACTCGTCAATTTATTTCTTTCTCAATCACATAAGCATTACACAAACCTTATACCACGAACATATGCACATTATACGGTGGTCCCATTGCAGAGCGCACGCCCACATCCCCAATCTCTCCATCTTTGTGTTCTTCAATAGAAATCTTTGCGTGAAAGCAAAGCAGTTCTAAGGAAGCAAAACTATATATTAGAGAAGACTATCAAATCTGCTAAATTGGTTCGGTGGAAGAAGAAAGATTCAAAGTGCTTTTTAGTGGTTAATAATTTTGAGTTTTTTTTACCATAATCTGGGTTTCTCGTTGTGAGGATGTCTCTAGTTGTCTCCCATGTTTCCAACAACCAAAAAGGGAAAATTTGAAGACCCGGGAGAAAAGAAAAAAAAAAAAAAAGCTTCTCGGTGTTGATGAACCATTGCAGCATGTAGCACCAATCGCCTTCTATAACTGTTCATGTTCTTTCAACGACTTGGACTACGACTTGCTTGATCATGCATCCATTAACATTTTTGGGTTTGTGCAATTTCAAAATTTCGCATTCCCAAGCTCGTTTTTTTCCACAAGTTTGCCCTAGGTGCCAAGTATGGTATATTTGTGCAAGTATGCTAACGAAACAAGCTATAAAATAATGCCCCATATGTAGTAATCCAATATGCAATGACCAGAACTAATGGTTGAGACCACAGAGAGAGAGAGAGAGAGAGAGAGAGAGAGAGGGGGGGGGTGTACAAACACTAAGATCCAGTAAAACCGCAAGGATGGGGAAGGAATGGATCAGCAATAGGAGACATGTCGGTCATGTTGGCTGCCTTTTCTTTCGGGTAAATTAACACAACTTGTTAGGCCCACAATTGGTGTCCATAACTTATTTGTCCGTTGAATCGTAGCAGCGTGTATTCTGTTGTCAAAATGTGCTTCGAGTCCGCGACTAAGTCGAGAAATGGGTACTACTTGGTTCAACCCCACGCACCTATCTCGCTATTGGTTCCCGGCTTCTTCTTAATGGAAGTACTCTATTTGGTGGTTCTGCTTAATCTTACTTGAGCGGTTGAGGAATATCCACATCTGGTGATGCATTATTGGCAATGACTATTTAGGAATACGATTGGACAAGTCTAGTAAGAAGTAGTTTGCAACGTAGACTCCTAAGCTGGATCTTCCGAGATAGTAGCTGCAAGGCCATCAGAATGTCCACTCCTCCTGAGCAGAATATAGAGGAGAAGAGATGCAATCGTCGCTGAGCAGCATGAGATACACATAAATATGGCATACCTAATGATTTGAAGGGGAAAAGACTATGCATATGATCTTCCAACACGAGGCCCAGACAAAATCCTAGATCAATAAAAGCTACGTTTTACTAAGCTTAGCTAAATTAGCCCATTCAATTTCCGATTTATTAGGAGCAAACTCTTGATATTATTAAGAGCTAATGGGAGATCGTTCAGCTTCTAACAACTTCATATTTGATAAACCGAACTATACACATATTTTTCTTTTTATAAGTGAAGGGTAGGACTTGAATCCAAAGACCTCTTGGCCTTGAGTTTCAATTTCAACCACAAGCCTAAAACTCTAACCCCAAGACGAGCCAGACTATACAAGAACGAAATGGGGAGCGAGCCGAAGGGGAGCAACATGTCGACCAACCAAGAACGAAGGGGAAATTTAAGATATGCAAGCCCATTTGGCCCACCTGCGAGAGGTAATTTCGCTAAAGGACCCATAATGCAACTGCAAGACTGTTTCCATAACACCCAAAAAGATGAGCCGAAGCCCAAAACAAGAGCCATGCTAGAGTGACTAAAGCAACCAAATAAGATCATAAAACGATGCCATGTCCCATAAAAAACAAAAGATATGCCAATGGAACTGTGGTCTTTCCTTTTCTCATTCTAAATAAGCAATCGATACTCGACACAGGACAATGCAAATGTATGCAAAACATGAGAGGACAGCGATTCAAAAGTCCAACTCTAACTTTGACACTGTTTAAGTACAACCCACCGGAATTAGAGAAATTAGGGTAAATTCAACAAGTGTGCCGACGCCTCCTTTTATTGATTGCCGCCATAGAGAAGTCAAGTCACCATTAATACAATAAGGCGGAATTAAGTTGTTGACATAGCAGACTTCGCCATAAAGGTTTCACAGGCAGTGTAAAAGTATATCTTCACTTATCATCATTTGACGACTCATCCTCATCCTTCTTTTGTTTGGACAGGAAATAACAGAGTAAATCAGGAAGCATCTGTCACAAAATCTGGCAAAACACAAACAAACAAAAGCACCATATAGTGAGTGTAGATACCATACCTCACATTGGTGCCGCAGAGATGCAAAAAGGGCTTGTAATGATTGATAATTCAGGTCAACTCCTGGAAGCTGTAAGATGTAAAATGGGTCAGACCAGAAACATACACCGAATTGTCACATAACAAGTTCGTCTTGTAGGTTCAAGTTCCACACCGATGCAAGAACAGATGACATGAATGACTGATCCTCCAGCACCTTGTTTACATCTAACTGACTTGATGAGCCCTTAATTTCATCCCTCATGGCCAACTTAAAAGCTGCATGGAGCAGTTGCAGATAATGGATCACTGGGGAGTCACTAATTAATAAAAATGTAAATGACAATAGCAAATCAGAATAATATTGACTACTGAAGCTTGGCCAAAAACTAGCCAGCCTACAAGACTAATGATCCGTTTGACATTGATTCAGGCTGAGACACAAAGAATTCAGCTGGAAGTTCATGGACAAATAGCCGACAGTAAAAAGTAGAACAAAACATACCAAGTGACAGTTGTGGATCCACATTCATATCAGCTGCCAATTCAGCATCAGATTCAGATGGATCAGATGCAGGATTTTCCATTGATAATGCAATAGCTTGCTGGAGCAGTGTGCTTGTTTCATCCTGTCAACACATGATCTGTCAAAACCTACTTCAAACAAGCAGAAAGATGAACGGGAACGGACAAATTACCATCAAGCATTGCCAGCATTATGGAATAGGCATCTTTACACACACACATTCACATATAACCAAATATGGGTAAAATGTGACCAACCGTCAGATCTGTAACATGCTTGGCAGTTTCAACAGCCCAAACTTTCTGACTGTCAATCATATCAACATCGTGGGAATTTGAGGACTGTTCCTCTCCTTTTTTGTGTCTGGCAGCTTCCTCAGCAGTCCTTTTTGCAGCAGCTTCTTGCCTTGCCCTCTCCTCTTCCATTGATACTCTCAAGGCAAGGGCCAGCTCAGGATCTATATTAGGGTCTACACCAAAATCAAAGTCAACTCCAGCTGCAGGCGCTGCAACTGCAGCAGCAGCAAAAACATTTCCTCCATCTCCCATGAATAACGGCGTGCTGCAAAGAAATAAATAGTCAAATCACCAAATCCACACCTTACAGGTCATGTTAGATTACAGAAATCATCAATATTTTACTAAATTGCGCTCGGTGTATCAAGTGTTATTAAATCTATTGTCTGTGATCTAGTTGTGATGTGCTTTGGCTATTGGTAATCAAGACCACCATGACCATAAGCATCAATTTCAATTTGATGCTATTGTCTTTTCTTGGCCAAATTTGATACTTGTTATATTTAAATTCTTTGGTGTAGTTAGAGAAAGGCATGTATTAGTGTAACGGTAAGATTACTCCATTGCGACCTTGAAAACAAACTCTCTATAAAAAACAGGGGTAAGATTACGTTTATCTAAAACCATCTTTAGACCTCACAATGAAAAAGTCTTATGTTCAAATTGGAGAGTCCAAATCAATCTTGTGAAAGAAATATATAAAATTGCAGGCTTGAAATTGTAGCTCAAGACACATGTGGAAAGCAAGACTGAATAACACACCTGATCAGAACATAAGAAAGAGCATTTAGACCAGGAGGAATGTGGACTATATGGCTGCTGTCATTATTATTAACAGAAGCAAGGAGTGCCTCCAATTTTTCTGGCTTCCTATCATCTTCTTCACCAAAATTCACTATATCAAGAGCCACACTATTCTTTTTCAGTTTCTTCCCTATCATCTCCAATGTCTTCTTTTTGTACTTTACAGGACTGAAAGACATTCAACTGGTGAGGAATATCAAGAGGCCGATAAAAATGAAAATGCACTTAGCAACCAGCATACAACTTGCCTTCCAGCAAAAACAATTATTCTTTGCTGCTGATGCTTGTTTTGGCGATGCTTAAGAGCAAGTTGAGCAACCTGGATTCCGGCTGCAAGGTTCATCTCACCTCCCATTTCAAGACCTAATAAGATGGCAATAAGTTCAAATGCAACATTGGCACGGTTTTCTTTCGTGCTTCTTTCCACCCAGTACATTTAAAATGCACTTTTCTTTCAAATTCTATGACACATTTTTCCACAAAAAAAGGGGGGGGGGAACAAAGAATGCAATAACCATACCATGCATGCAAGCCAAGATTTTGCCAAGATCGTTGGTAGGAGTGTTCAAAACACGCACCCCTTTTCCCCCCATTGTTAGAATCCCCACCGTATTCTCCGGATTAGACTGTCATTCACCAAAAATAGAAAGAAAGAAAAAAAAAAAAACAATCAAGAACCAGAAGAAAATCGCACATTCCTGCTGCAACTCCATAAGTCCAAAACCTTAATTTCACCAACAGCCAAACAACGGAAAACAGTTCTTACAAAAGACTTGAGAACTAATAATAAATAAAATTACTTGTGTTTTAGCACCGGAGATGAGATTAACGGCGTCGGCTTGGGCCTGAAGGCGAGAGGGAACGTAGTCGCCGTTTCGCATCCATTCCGAGTTGTCGATACAGATCATGGTCGCCTAGTAGAATCAAACTTAGGCGATTAATTTTGAGAAACAAAAAATAAAACAAAAAATCCAGAAATGGACAAGAAATTGAGAAATAGAAAAGAGGAATTACAGACCTCAAGAACCATGGCTGGTAGGAGGTGGTAGATGCAGTTGAAGAGCGTTGTGTAGCCAAGAAGAAAAGATTTTGTAGAATTTGGGGGTTTCTTGCTTGACAAGCTGTTTGCTTTACTCTATACCCGGCGAAGCCTTGCCCGTTATAGATTATTTCCAGTCGGATCCGGAACAAATAAATAAATACTATACTACCGTTGTGTTTGAATCGGGTCGGGTCGGTTGCATTTTGTTTGTTTATTCGTTGCATTTTCACTTGCTAATCCTGGGAAGCTGAAGGTTTTCCCTCTCCGAGAGGGGAGAGATGGAAAACTTTTTTCTTTTTTGGGTTGTCCTGATCCTAGCCAGACTATAAATTCGAACAACAGACTTTTCTCTCTTTAAATTGTATGGGCCTTGCATTAAAAAGATATTCTGGGCCTGACGCTCCTGAACCTGGGAGTAGTTAAAAATTCATCCCAGGACAGGCACTCCGACCAAAGGAGTTAGGAATGTGGGAATTTCCAAACTCTTTGTCACAACCAACCCTATGGGCTATGGCTATGTTTCGAGCAAACGTTCCGTTGTATTATAGAAAAAGAGCTTATCAATTGACTTGTAACATTGATTCAATGATCATTTCCCAAGTACCCCAAACAAAATCGAATAAAAAAACTTATGTTAAAATTACCATGTCGAACCCCAATATATGAATGCATAGAATTCAATAGTCTTCATTGAAAAAATAAATCACATTTTGATCCAAAAAAAAACTAAAAATAAATAAATAAATCACATTTAACTATCATGCAACCAGAATATCCTAGTGATGTCATTAATTCATGCTTGTATTGTTAACTTGCAAATTACAAGGACATCAAGCACTTTATTGAACATGCCTCAAGATTCTACAATGCTCTAAATCAAATAGTATTGATATGCACAATCTGCCAATTGGCAGCCTCACCTTCCTACAGAGAACAAAGAACAAATGGAAGACACAACAACAGTGGCAAGTCAGGTATGGTTATCATACAACTGGAGCTCTGGAAGCAACAAAAGAACTATGATTTCTGCTGATGGGTAGATGCACGTAGACCTCATGAACCTCTGGCTTACAAACCTCTTCCCTATCCTTATCTATGGCATAGCACACATACACTGTGTCAATCACATTGTCCAGTACGTGGACAAAGAAGCCCAGCACTAAAATCAGCAGCATCCATGAGAGAACAGCTACAAAATATGAAAAAACCCCAAGATGGCTCACAGCGTCCAAGATAGCACAGGCCTGTTGTACAAATGCGGAAGCAGGAAGATTTCCATCAGCATGGGTATTCCCACCAAAATGGAAGTGAACTTAACATTTGCAAGAATACTCACCGCAATTGCATACATTGCTGAGAGAACAAATACAATTCCAGCTAACAAGCGGGTGGACACGGTCTCTACAAAAACAGCAGATAGAAGATTCCGTCTTAAAAGCTCATATGTCATCCTAGCAGAGGTGCAGTAGGCTTCACCAGTTATTGCAGCAAAGTTGATAGTAAACTTGTTGAGAAAATCTACAGCTGATAGCAATGCATTAACACAACATCGCAACACAAAGTACAACATGCCAGGGATATCCTCTGGCCTTGTGCTATCAACGGCAGCATGGACAACACGAACTGCACAAATAAGTAGTCCAGATAGACATATGGTGCCAGAGGAGGGACCAAAAGCATGCCTGCAAGTTTTAGCACATACACATGAAAAAATTGGCACATCATGATTGGTATCACACTTTTCACAATCTAACTATCTTAGACAGGAGATATGCACATATGCAATTCGTCAAAAGCAATTGCAATAACACATATGTTCATTCATCAAGAAACACATTTGGCCTGCAAACCATTTTCTCAATGTACTAGTCACTTGTGATGCAAGCAAATTCTAAGCCATAGTAAGGCCCCTAACAATTCAAATTAAGAATCAAAACAACTAATCTATGGAATGTTATGAACATTCTTCATGCCAAACAAAGAAGTAACGGCCGCAAATTACCTCAAAGAATTCCTTATACTCTGTCTAGAAGCAGCATCCTCCTTTGTGAAGTACCACTGAGCAACAGTCCCACTGATCACATAAACCTGAGCTTCAATCATTGCGGTCAATGACCACAACATTGTGAGAATTGCCAACGCATAGTATGCAGGCACCCACCTGTCCTGCTTCCAAACACATTTATATTCTCCACTCGATTCTTTTGCTAAAATTTTACCATTAAATCTCGCAAAAACCAAGAACACTACAATTGGCGCATAATAAATTACCAGACCTAGTGTCAGCAGCGGCAACACCACAAACAAACCCAAGTTCTTGGAAAGTGCATCAGAGGCAATTCTAATTATCTCCACAGTCAACTCAATTCGATGCCAATTAGCCACAATAATCCACACAACAATGCCAATGATCAAGAACACAAAAATCAACACCAAAATCCGATAACCCAATGGAAATGCATTACTACAGGAAGAACCAAGAGTGCAGGCAACGAACCAGTAGACGTTGAAAAAGACGGGCATGAGGATAAAGAACGGAAGCGACACGTACACAAGCTGTTTGGTGTAATGCTTGAGCAACAAAAGCAAGAAAAAGCAAATGGGGGCGCTCAAAATCAACGTAATTACAAGAGTCCATATTAAAGCCTTCAAAAAGCCAGAATCCGAAGAACTCAAGAGGCGATCATACAACTGGGTATTCCAAGTTCCACCAGTAAGCGATTCTTCCACGCAAGAAGTTGTGTTGGAGTCGTATTTATAGGATGAAAGATTGGTGTAATTTGGGTTTCGGTGGAAAATACAGAAGAAACCAAACCCGAAGGTGCAAAGAATAAAGAGTGCGAAGAGTACGAGAAAGGGAATGTCCTTGAAAGGTCTGGGACCGTAATTGTACGAGAGCTGGAGGTACTGGGTCGGGTCGGGTTCGGGTTCTGGAGCAACCTGAGCGCTTTCGTGGATTGGAGATGAAGGAGGGGAGAGGGCGGTTTTGGAAAGCAGAGGATGGGTAGAAGACGACGAATCGTACAGAGAATTGGTCTTGCTGGGCTCTTCACTGCTGCCCATTAGAGACGGAGACAGAAGTGTAGAGATGATTGGGAGATTGGAAATGGATGTTTATGGCGGCGATCTGCCTGCGCCAGAGGGCATTTTTGTCTAACGTTGGCTGTCCGTATCCTCAGCTGAGTTGGTTTGGTCGGTTTTCAGACAGTGGAACGATGGCGTGATGAGTCGTGAGCTCGGCTAATGCTGTGTTTTCAGTATCATTTTAGTCCTTTTTTTTTTATATAAAATAAAATTTCCAAATTATTCTGTCCTGCATGTGCTACAGTTTTATATCATTTGATGAATTAAATAAACGAAACGCTTTTCTCTTAGCAATTAGGGAGTACCTTGAAGGAATCAAATCCATAAAACTAGCAAGTAGGATTTAGGTTACGTGCCACAATTTTTTTTCGTTTAAAAATGCGAGTCAATCATGCAATCGTTGGCTCCAAATGACGAGTAATTCATGGAATTCTATATTCTTTTTAACAAGGCGTAATTCATGGATGGATCATACAAAAAGTAACAAAAAAGTAAACCGCTTATCCCATAACAAATTACAAGCTCAAAACAGGAAAACGCTTTACTGTCGTCACATTAGTCCTGGGGTTCTATCTTTCCTCGTCCCACTTGCTTTTGGGTATCTCCCCTGAATCGGCTATGACCACTTTCTTTCTAGGTTTTCCATTGTAGGTTCCTGCACCGCCTTCGATCGCGTAGACAGTATCCATGCCCTGAATGACCTTGCCAAACACAACATGTTCTCCATCCAACCTAAAACATCAGCACGTTTTACAAATACACGATCAGGGAATTAGTTATAACCAGGTGGGCTAAATGCAGTTGGGTCCCTCGTGCATCATGAACATAGGATTATTGAAGCGAGCAAAGGCTTGGGTTTGTAGCTATGCATCATTCGATGAAATAATGAGAACTTTCAATCAATGGCAAATCATTGATGCTGCTTTGGAGACAAGCATAGAAAAGCTTTTCAGGAGATAGCTCAGCCATTGCTTGCTTTTGGTGCTAAAGAAAAGCTTACCAGCTAGCCTTGACCGTAGTGATAAAAAACTGTGAACCATTGGAATTCGGCCCTGAATTAGCCATGGAAACAACCCCTACAAAATGAGTGATCAATCTTAGTAGAACTGTTAAAAGTAAGGGACAATCTCGCTTTCAAGAAAAACTAGATGCTTCAACTAAATTTAGGTCATGCCGTATATGGAAATCAGTCAAAACTTTATGCGCTAGGGTACCTGCATGTGAATGTTTTATCTTAAAATTCTCGTCAAGAAAGGTGCCACCATATATAGAATCACTACCCTTCCCATCACCAAATACAATATCACCACCTTGAATTACAAACCCAGATACAATCCTATGAAATGGTGTGCCCTTATAGTGGAGAGCTTTCCCACGCTTGCCCTTGCCTCTCTCCCCTGCAAACGGCCAGCATAAGTTGCATTGAATGCATCAGATACAGAGTTCTCTTTCAGCTTTCGTATGTGGATTCTGGACAAATCATAAAACAATCGTAAAAAGATAAGATGGGTACCTGTGCACAGAGCCCTGAAATTTTCTGTCAAGAAGAAACTCAACCATCAGGCAACAAGGTGATTGTAGATAGATGAAAAAATCAGAAGTACTGGCACCGTAAATAGAAATGGCATCATTAACTTTGGTGATGCTTACATTACTCAGCCAACATGGAAAGTGAAATATGGGTGCATGTTGACACAATGGTGAGATTTTCTTCCATCAATGAAGGATGCATGTTGCAGCCAGCAGAAAACCCTTTGAATGCAATTGACTATCAATTTGTGCATGCATGAATTTTAGGAGACAATAAACTACTTCCCATTAATGATGAGTTGGAAAGTGAAAACTAATTATACAGGAAATAATCAGAGCACAATGAAAATTTATAATTAATATAGGAGAAAGATGTTCTTGTCCAAGATAAAAGGCATACCTACAGTTTTTGGCACTACATCACCATACAAGCCAATAACAATTCTACCTGTAAAATATCAAGGTTAATAAGAGAGGAAATATTTGAATGCTAATAACAAATCTCTCTCACCCTCTCTCTCTCTCTGACCATAAGGAATAATCATTAGGAAAAAGACAAAAAGAAAGAAAGAGCAAGTAGAAAATAATTCCTTGCAATTATCAGTTTCTATTACATTCACTTTACAAGCAGGAAATCCTTGTACCTAAACGTTGCTCTTCAATATCAACATCCAAGTATACCCTATGGGTGATCTCATATTCATGCACCTCTTCTTCTGGCTTGTCTTCAACCTGAGCAGTAATTTAGAAGAAATAGATTAGTGCCTTATAAATACCAAAAACAAGCTCTGCAGAATATATGCTCAAGGCATTGACCTGCACTTGGGCAAAAGACTTAATAACACAACCAAAAATCAAAGATATGCTATTTGCCAACACAGCAACAAAACACTTGCACATGTTATTTCAAGAAATGATACTACATAGTACACAGAAAATTTTCTACAATGAATTCATATGCAAACAAATTTACACCAAAAAATAAAAAAAGGAAAAGAAAAAGTTCTGGAACTTCAGTAAATTTATGGTATTAGAAAGCCGTAACTGAAAGGCAGACTAACAAAAAGGAAAGAATACGGGCAAGTCTGTCTGACTATTACATGCTCTGTAAAAAGATTAAGACACTCAAGTCATCATATGAATCTGATTCTTTGTCCTCCTTAAAAGAATCATGTCTCTATCAATAAATCAATGTTTGCCAACAAGAAACACAGAATGAAAAACCAATGGAATGTTGGAACTTCATACAAGCTCTTCACTCTAAGTACTTCTGTCCAATAGACCATTAAGAGCCATATTTGCATGTTGAGAACATTAACTACCGGACCAATCCATATGCATATACACTATCGGAAACTTGCCCTACGAAAGAACCAAAAGGGAAATTGTGGTTCACCAGATTCCCCCATAAAGCAATGTAATTTCCAAAGAATCTATTACAAGCTATGATGGAACAGTAAAACCCCACACATCCAAAATGGACACCGCCAATTACACCCAGATCCAAGAAAACCCCATAAATCAAGCGAAACCCGTCAGCCAGACAGATCCGAATTACACACATTAACCAACGCGAGTATCAAAGGAAACGATTTACCTTCTTGGGGTTAGTGAATGCGAAGATGAGAAAAATCACGAGGACAACGAAGAGGAGGAGAAATTTGGGATGGACCCAAGCCAGAATCTCTCGACGCATCGCTTTGATGGGTCGCTCTCGCTACCCTTTTTATCTATCACCTTGCTCTGCCAATCAGCAAAAGATCTCCGCTCTCGTTACTCCTCTCATCTCCTCCGCGTATTCCACAATGTCTCTCTCTCTCTCTCTCTCTCTCTCTCTCTCTCTCTCTCTCTCTCTCTCTATTGCATGCTTCAAAGAGGACAGTCAGCCGTCCACTGTGGCCTCCCGGAGTGCGAGTACAATTTGTAAATAACGAAGCTGTTTTGCTTTCGGCTTCCGGGCGCTGAAAGCCGGACTCTTGGAGGGCAACGAACCCAGGCTTTTTGATTGAATTCTAGCAGTGCCAATTTCGAAGTCTTTTCTTTTCCTTCTTTCAAATGACATGGATAATGGATAATGAATAATGGGTCAGATTCCGAGGAAACTCAACTGGCATTTACAGATACTCTGGGCTAGCCGTCGAAGTCTTTGAGAGCCTTGTTAACCTAACTCACGGGCCCTAATTGAAGGTAACTAGCATTAAACCCAACCCCCAAGTCCCTGATGTAGGGCATTTCTAGCTAAGTAGACTCTATAAAGCGATAATAGAGTGTATCAAAACATTTTAAATTTGAATCTTAGTCATACTTAATTAATAATTTATTTATTTTTTTTACATATTTCTTCTTCTTTTAGTTCAATTATAGCCATCCAATTTAACTCTTCAATTTTCTCCCACTTACCGTATATAAATACACGTGTGTGTGTGTGTGTGTGTGTGTGTGTGTTTTGTTAAAGACTACAATTGTGTATATTTAATATTTTTTTTATATCTCATAATTTGAGGATCTTGAGACACCTCATGCATGTTAGCTGAATGTGCATCCTTGAATATCCAAGTACCACTATCCAATAACTTTCTTTAGATTAATCAATTAGGATTGCACAGCTTTGTTAGTATCATCTTGCATCGTAACATGCACGTTTATTTATATAAAGATCGGAGTCATAAAACTTGTGAGGGCAATATAAACTGAATTTTTATATTGCTAAACTGTTAAATCTTAAAGTTGTCTGACGCCGAAGCTACCCCACCCCCGGGTGGTGCATGGCAACCACTTGTGCCGGTGCCCCATCGCTATACACAGGCTAGCGTTCATCACCATGGCAGTGGCATGTGTAAGTGGGTTTGGGTTGGACGTTTTATTGGCTAGTAGAACCAAGATTGTTTATACAAAAGATATACATTAGAAGGAGATTGAAAAAAAGGGCATCGGGAACTAATGGCCATTGACATGAAACCGAGAACTGAAGGACTTAGGCTCGGTGAACATTCAATGGCCCTTGAAACGAGTCCTGTGATTGTTGATTGGGATTCGAAGCATTGAGCCTATCAAGCCCAATCAACGATGGGGCCGACTGTGATTGTTAACTTCGGGCACGCAGTACTTAAAAGGCCACCTCCCCCAGGAAGTGCAGGACTGGACCCAAAAACCGGAGGCCTAGTATCTATGTTCTATGTAAATCGTAACAACTTCATAGCTGGGAATCGCCCTCGTTAACGTGGAAGGGAGCCGAGTGGCAAAAACTGTCCCTACAAATATTCGAGCCCACTATATTGCTGACAACAAAGAGGCCAATGTTAAGAATTTTCCTGCTATTTGGATATTTATAACCGAGCCATGTGCACACGTTTTTTCTTTGCGTTTGTTGCTTGATTTTTCACCTTTAGCTTGCTCGTGCATTCCCGTGTCTCTCTTATCCTTTCGCAATGTTTCTTGTTTTTTTTTTTTCCCCCGTTTAAATAATTGTAAGAACAATAATAATAATAATGACAGAAAGCTCATTAATTCGAAGATCACAAATTGAAGCATCCGACAATTTCTCATTAAGTAAGAAATCCCCATCACGAGAAATTTGTTTAGGAAAGCAAGAAGCAAAATGAAAAATGGAACTTAGGTCCCCTGTGACTTTACATTGCATGGAAATTCAAGGGTCGGCGTTAAAAACAAGAGAAGTTCTAATACCCAACTAACTGCAAAGCTCAACTTTAGCCAGAGACAAAAGTTAAGAAAGAGTTTAAAGGGATGAGAAATCCAAACACAAATTAAAATAAAAGATTGACTTAAATGAGTTCCCAGAAATGTCCGTGCGTATAAAAAGTTCACCTGCAGCTCTAGCTCTCTCACATTGCATTACATTGTGAGCAGAGACTTGCGCGGGTTGCTCCACTGACCTGCAGCTAGCCGCTGCTTTCCTTGTGAACCCTCCACCACTCCTCAGCCACCCCAACTTCTTTAACTTGGGTGTCATAAAAGAATTACTAAGGTTAGAGGCAAGAAGATTGTGAAGGTTCCCTTGTTTTCATCTAGAACAAAAATAGTTTCATTTGGGTGCGCTAAAAGCAAGAAACAGAAGAAGAAGAAGAAGAAGAAGAAGAAGAAGAAGAAGAAGAACCAAATCATCATCATGGAACATACCCTTACCTCCGTTTTGGCCTTCTCCGTCTTCTATGTTACCATTTTCAATTTCTTGGCCAGTAAGATAGTACTCCCTTTCTATCTCTCAAACTCGCTCTCTCACATTGGTTTTGGTATTCTGACTTTTGCATTCTCGTAATGTTTTATGTTGTTAATTCAGTTAATGCAGATGGGCTCTCATATGATCACACGACTTACACCGAGGTAACCTTGATTGTGATATGTACAAGGCATCATTCAATATATATATAGGATCTCATTCTAAAATATCACATTCGGTTGAATTATAATGTGCGCATCTCATGGAAAAATGTTTTGTGATACCTTTTCTGCCAAGGTCGTCGGCATAGTAAATTAAATTAAATAAAAAATGCTATTACATTTTTACGCAACAGAAACTGAATTGCTCATGGCTTCTCTTCGTTTTCACTTGGTTAATTTGCAGTGTAAAGCACTACCAGAAGAGCCACTTTATCTGGGAGGACTTCTCCAAGGTAGCACTAGCGATATTTCTCGCAGTGCCCTTACATCGTCTATGTTATTGCAGGACCTCAACCCTGGCATTTATTCTTTCTCCAGTTGAGTATCCTCCTGTCTAGCTCAGTGTAAAGATATAGGCCTTCTAGACCCACGTCATACAAGAAAAGACATATGATTGTTATGTTGTTTCCTTTTTTTAAAATTTTTTTATTTTTTTAATGTTATGTTGTTGCTAGCATGATTGTTGCCATGACATGGCATTGATCACATAGTTTGAATTAGTGTGTCTATCATTTTATTTACCCGGGAATTCATGCATTACTTCATGAATTTTTGTGCAAACCAGCTTGGCTTAAGGTAGATGGTGCAGAAGCAGCTACGGTAACGGCAAGCCTGTCTACAGATGGTGAGACGTTCAATTGTGTGGGGACTGCTTTGGCCAAGAATGACTGCTGGTCTTTTCTGAAGGGTGGATTTGTTCTCAAAGATCCTTCAAAACTATCAAAAATACAATTCAAAGTAACTTTTGTGGTCCATCACTTTCTTTCATTGCTAATATTTTGATTTATTTTTAATGGACGAGAAAATTTTCACGCCAAAAAATCCAAACAAGAGCAGAATGGCTATCCCTGCCACGTGACATTATAGTCCGATTTAACATTTGCTTGCTAGTGACCAAATATCTATATTGTCGCGTGCAATCATAGTCTATATGCAAATTAGCCTTCCACCCGTCCGAATATGGAAGTGAGGGAGAGTGAGGCCCTTATTCGATCAGTGCGGACAAAATAGGGGTATAACATCTATTAAACTTCAATGAGATTGAGCTGGAGTGAACTAATTGTTGTGACTCATGTTTCTACAGGGCTCGGCAGGCAAGAGCATCAATGTCGCACTTGCAAGCACGTCATTACAACCATTTACTGAGCAGCAATGGGACATAAACCAGCGATATATAATTAACACTGTAACCATCAACAACCCTTCAGTTTCTAACTAATTTCTGAGAAGTATAATGTGCGACTGCAATTCCAAATTGTAAAATTCTGTGTTTTCTCATTTTGTTCTATTAATCTTGAGATGGGCCGCAAAATGTATTAGTGGATTCTTGCTTATTAAATTCTAATGAAGTTTTGAAGAAATTTAATATCTTCATAATGGGTTGCAACTTATGACATGAAAAAGGGGCTTAAAGGGAGACAACTTAGGGGTTTAATTCAAAGTCTACTGTAACTTGCGGTCCCTAGATCTTTGAGATGGCTTCAAATGAAATCAGCTTCTAATTCAAGATGTCGCCAGTCTCTGAGATATTAAGACAACATCTTGCATTTATGCAGGAAAGGAAGCGTGCTGCAACAATTCATGTAACCGATATACATGGTAAAAGGTTGCAAGGAGCAAATATCATGATAGAACAAATCTCAAAAGATTTCCCATTTGGATCAGCAATTGCAAAAACTATTCTTGGAAATTCGCCCTACCAGGTAAATTGTCAACAGAACATAAAAGATCTAACAAAAGTTTAATGTTTCACTTTCTTTTCATCTGCTTAGCTGAAAATATCCTTTTGTTTGTTCCAGAAATGGTTTGTTGAAAGATTCAATGCAGCAGTCTTTGAAAATGAACTTAAGTGGGATGCCGTTGAACCAGCACCAGGGAAGGTTGATTACACCATACCTGACAAAATGTTAGAGTTTGTTAGAGCCAATGGAATAATTGCTAGAGGTCATAACATATTCTGGGAAGACCCCCAGCATGTTCCCTGGTGGGTACTCAACCTCCGCGGTTCTGAACTACGTTCAGCAGTGAACTCTAGGATTCAAAGCCTGACGAACAAATACAAAGGGAAATTCGTACATTGGGATGTCAGCAACGAAATGTTACATTTCGACTTCTATGAGCAACGGCTTGGTCCTGATGCCAGCTTACATTTCTATGAGATGACACACCGAGCGGACCCATCAGCAATATTGTTTATGAATGAGTTCAACGTGGTGGAGACTTCCAGTGATGGCAATTCAACGGTAGACAGGTACATCGCAAAAATAAAAGACCTTGACAGAAGAGGAGCATCAGTTCATGGAATTGGCCTGGAAGGTCACTTCTCTGAACCTAATCGTCCTCTAATGAGAGCCGTCCTTGACAAATTGGCCTCGCTTGGGCTTCCTATTTGGCTTACGGAAGTTGATATCGACAATAAATTTGATAAGAAAACCCAGGTGCACTATCATTATCTCAATTGATTCCTTCCCATTACATCTAACATGAATTGATATAAATACTTAACCTTCTTTTACTGCATTTGCAGGCTATTTATCTTGAACAAGTGTTAAAAGAAGCCTTCTCACACCCAGCTGTGAGAGGGATTATCCTTTGGACTGCACTGCATCCTTATGGATGTTACCGAATGTGCCTTACTGACAACAATTTTCATAATCTACCTGCTGGCTACGTGGTTGACAGGCTATTAAGAAAGTGGAAAACTAGGACCTTAAAGGGTCAGACCGATGAAGGTGGCGCATATAGCTTCAATGGCTTCCTAGGTCAATACAGAGTAACGGTGCAACATAGTAGCCGAAATGCCACTTCCGCGTTCTCACTACCTCGAGGCCACCAATCTGCACATGTTATCATCAGAGTTTAAATTAAGCCAGACTTCGTTTCATACTTTGCATGTTGTTCGCCTAAAGATGAATTGTGATTCTTTTGTAGCACCCCCGGCGTGCAACTGTTGTGGAAATAAATAACTGGACCCACTTGTGTTGTTTTTGATTTTTTAACAGCATTTCTATAAGGTTTGCTATTACGAATAACCAAATGATGATCGGAATCCATCTGTTTTAAAACGTTCAAGGAATACATTTTTTGGTCGAACTGGAAGGACGAAGCCAAGGGAATTGAAGGGAACTCAACAAAGGAATATTAGTAAATGCAACGATTGTTTAAAATCTTTTGTAGCTGTGCTAATGGTTGAATAAATAGGCCTAAGCTAATTGGCCCAATTCATATGGAAGCTGAGCCCTCTCGCCCGCCGAAAGCTCATTTCACCTGATCATGTGCTTTCACGTGGAAAGTTACTAAGGCAGCCCTTTCAGATGAGGATCCCACCATTGGACTTTATTCCCTCAAATATCTTGAAAAATCATGTTTGGATTTGACTTTGGCCCTCCTTAGTCGAATATTATGTGATATTGCTTCTACAGAGAGCCAACGTTTTTTCAACATCTTTTTTGACATCCCACCGAATCAAGCATGATTATATAACCCATCAGTCTTCAAAAATTTCCTCTCTTCCATGGCCAACCAACCACAAAAGCTGACTTGAAATCTTGCAATTCCTGCAAAGTAATCTTTACACTCCAGCACCCGCCAACAATTATTTTGATACATTCACATTATATGATCCTTCTTTTTGTACTACAAGCTCACTACTTTATGATCACTGAACATGAAACGACAATGAAATGATAATCATACCACAAAATGAAGAGAACCCAACAATTGTAAATAAAAAATTACACTGAATAAAATGTAGATTTCTTCAAACCAAAAAAAAAAAAAAAAAGTTATTAGGCAAAATTTACTTTTTAAAAAGACTATCAATTATACTTATTAATATAAAAATAATTATAAATATTAAATAATATAATTAATAATAATATTTCAATTAAAAGACGAAAAATGCATACCACAATCTTATATTATATTGAAAACGGACGTATACAAAGTTGAGAAATTTAGCAGAGAATCATAAAATTTGGGTAGGTTTACGAAAAAAAAGAGAGGGGAATCCGTCAGCTTTCCTAACGAATGAAAAATCCAAGCACCCATCAAGGCTGCAAATGTGAAAAGAACAGACATTAAAGAGAAGGGATCGGAATAGCCATTGACCAAAGAGAGAAGGACCCAAGGGCTACGAGCACAGGAAGGAAATAACAAGGAAAAGGGCTGTGACATAGGCAATGAGTGCAGATTGTAGAGCTGTAGGTGAGGCTGTCCTTTGCGAGTCTCCCATTGCCAAACCTGCTAGCCATGACCCATCTCCTAACATGGTTTCCCCGGATCCAGATCCTGATCTTGAAATAGAACCTGGACTTGAACCCGAATATTCTATGGCGGATCCTGACCCAGACCCAGAATTTGACACCATTCCTGAACCCTGTGATATAGATGTATCCGTCATAGGCGTCGAATAGCTTGTAGATTTCTGACTGCACAATGAGGACACGCACATGTCAAGAGAGAGAGAGCTTATCAATTATCCTTGCAGGAATATTTATTAATGCTCAAAGTCTTTGGTATACAACAAATGTTTAACATTAATACAGCCCAACAACCTCAAATAATCTAACCATAAAAAAGAGACAACCTCAATTAATCCCAAAGAATTAACAGACAAACTAAACTAATCTCACAAAAAGGAATCTTTGGCATTGCCGTATTTAGTATTATTTAACTCTTCACACGGAAAAATGCTTGACAAAAAAACTTGCATAGTCCCCGACCCAGGAAACGTCCGTAATCACTCCCAGAAACTCTTTAAAATCGCAAAGTAAGAATACAAAAACAGAAACCAAAGTTAGATATCCAACTAACTAAGCAAGTAGTAGTCAAGAAAGTGAAAATTTTACTCTGCAAAAAGTCGGTTTCTTTTCTTTTTGGAGTTATAATAATAATAAAATTAAATAAAGTAACCTTTCTTTAAGCAAATCAGAGAAAATGAACCATCACTGGAGAACAGGGTTCACCTTGGCAAGGAGGGGCAAAACGTGACCGTATAATCGGCACCGGTACAAGTAAACGTACTGGTAGCATCATCATAAGCGTAGCTATAGGATCTGGGACAAGCGGTCTTAAACAACTCCGAATAAACAGACGGCTTGCACGTAGCAGGTGTGTTAAACGCGCCGCTGCAGCAGTACTCGGGGCTTCCAAATGCCTCGCACGCGCTCTTGCACGCCTCACCCTCGCCCACTCTTAGCTCCGTCGGGCACTGCCGGTTCAGATCCGTGGAGCAACCCGTCGAGGCGCACATACCCGACCCGCCGCTCCCTTCAACGATCATTGGAATATTGTAGCCATCCACAAGGCTGACGTCATAGAAGTCCTGCCCACCCGAACCAAGAGTGAACTCCGCGAGAGTGACCGGCGGGGCTGCCCCCAGTCCATTGCACTCTACTTGACCCGACCCACAGTCTCCGGTTTGACAAACCCCGGACCCGGAACCATCGAAATTGCAGCCAGTTCGCGCCCAGAAGCGGCCGGACCAGCCAGTTGGGGCTGGGAAAGAACGGGAAGTGTCCTTGGGTAGCTCGAATCCGGTGCTGTCAAGCCTGGGGCTGCCTGCATTTGCGAGAATGCCCGGCCAAACAGTGTATCCACATCTGTTAACAAATGTGAAAGTGGCACCAAACACACCTGGAGACATGTACCCATGAAAAAAACACTTCGTGTTAGGATTTGGGACAGTAGAAAGTTTGGAACTTTGGCTAATTTGAAATAATGTCCGTGAAAACACAAAATTTTTGTTACTCTCAGGAAAACCTTCAAAGAAAGTTTAAGTTTTGTGCGCGTTAATTTACCCGTAGAGGCCGCAAGTAGAACAAGAAGACTGAGAATGGCGGCGGAGAAAAGGGAGAAGAAGCAAGACAAGTGATCCATGCCTTTATGTGTACTCACTTCTCTGCTTTTCTTTGTTTGCTACTTTCCCTTACGAGGAAAACACTGTGTGAAAATTGAGAACCTTGTTGTAACGGGTTACATATACTAGGCGGTGAATATGATGGTGATCAGAAAGCCAGAGCACTAACGAAGGTAATGCAGGCTTCGAGAACCAACGCGAGGAGGAAGCAGTGGATTATTCACTGGGTGTAGAAGTGCCCGCCTGTGATTGGGGGCTCAATACCCATAAGCCGATAAGAGTGATTCTGAGAAGAGAGAGAAAGGGCATGGATTGCGATGGAGAGAAATCCAAAATTAGCCTTGCTTGTTACCCTGTACCAGAGCCTCCTGTTTTACTGCTTATCATCGCTGTTATTTTTTATTTTTGTCTTCCACCATGGGATTAATTTTACGTTACCTCATTTTTCTTCACTTACTTTCATAAGTAAAAATTTTGAAAAAGACAGCACTGCCTTAAACCTCTCTCTCTCTCTCTCTCTTTAAGCCAATATGGGATTAATTTATAGCCATCATATTTACGTAACCTCATTTCTATTTACTTACTTGCTTAAATAAAAATTAAAAAAATACAAAAATTCCTTGAGCTTTTATATATATATATATATATAACCAAGAAACTTGCAATACCTTAGGCTTCCCACTCAGAAAAAGGAAAAAAATAAAATTAAGGGGATTAAAAAGCCAGTTGCATTTTCCTTAGACAGTATAGAATTGTCTATAGTTTTAAGAAATTCTAATATGCATATTGAATTTTCAGCAATATTTTGCCTTAGAAATATAAGCATATACTACTATTAATTCTAACTTATTTATTTTTTACTATTCAAATTGTCAAAAGTAGAAATTTATATGTATATATAAAATTATTAAAATGTTATAAATATATGTAACATGAATGAATAATAATGATTTTCATAATTACATTCAAAATGATGCATCGTAATTATTACAAAAATTGTTTATAAAAACACAATTACTCAATTCTACGAAGCAATGCACAAATGCTTTTTCCTTGTCGTCCCTAGATATAGCCGTTATAAGTTTTTTTCCCCCCCCCCAAAATTAAGAAGATCGATCCCGTAATTAAGTGCGCGTGGCAAAACAGAGTCATAAAAGAAAGGAAGCCTTAGAGAACGAACTAGGCCCCACTAAACTAGCTTTTGCCATTACGCCACGTGACATGTCACATCAACCACCACCCCGCTCAGGGGAAAATGCTGATGCTATTCCACGTCATTTTAACGAGGCTGAGATGGCGACAGCATAAAGGTAGGGTCGAGTGAAGTATAGTGCGGGCCATTGCCACGTCGGTTTAAGTTTACCGTTGGATTGTGCCACGTAAGAATTAGGGCTGGGCGTCCTTTCTGTTCAGGTTCATTTATGGGGGACAGATAGCATTGGATCCCATCATCTCTTCTTTTCATGATCTCGCCGTAGAATCAATGAATCATTAGTTTGAAGCAGGAAATTATTGACTAAAATATTGAAAATAGAACGAGAAAATTCTTAAAATTATTAATAAATAAAGCACACTGACATTCGCGACCACTATGACAAAATAGCTGTTAATAACGAGAGACAAAACCCTCAATTAACAAATACAGATGTTGGATTAGAAATTGAACTAATAAGAAAAAAAAATTAAAACCATTTATTGTTAATCATGATTCTTTTTTTTTTTTTCGTTGACAAAGTGAACATTTTCTTTATAGTTAATCAAAATTTAATTTTTGAATGAAATTTCAAATAAAACATTCTGTAAGTATTATGTGAAAATGGGGGAGAGACAGAAGGGGTATGTTGTGGCAATTATTTCCAAATTACAGGTATTGATTCCATTTTTGCCGATGCAAATGCCACCTTAGCCTTATAATGATAGACGATGGCGAAGACCATGAAAAAAACCCCAGCCTCAAAGGAAAATTGTGCAATTTTGTTCCTTCTCTGTAGATGATTAAAAAGGGTTTTAAAAGCACATAAAAAGAGGGCGTGATTACTGCTTTTATCTCTATACTGGGGTGGAAAGGTTACTATTGAAGGTAAATTAAACTTTTGATATTGACGAAGGTTTTCACTATAAAATGTTGAAATGATGCCGAGTCAAATTAATGTTTGGTTGATGGTGAAGTCTTAGCCAAGTTATGTAAAAGAAAGTACAAAATCAAACACTTGAAGTATATACTCTTTTGTTAGCATTTTAACGAGTAAATCAATAAAAAATTAGAATTAATAATGAGTGTTAATTTGATCTATACACATATATGTCTAAGTTAATTCATACAAACGATGACGTAATAAATTATTTGTTACAATATAAGTTGGATCTCGCTCTCTGTCGTAGAGAGAATAAGAGAGAGAAGTGCCCTCTTAGACCCTTTCAAACTGAAATGGGTTGGTGTCAGATTCAGAAGAAGAATTTAGAAAGCTCAATTCTATTATTGAGTTCGCAGTGTATTGTAAGTCTAGTTGGCCAAAGAATAAGCATGAAAGACTGTTCGTAATTTAGAATAATCTTACTCATCATCGTCAACCAAAGAATCGCAAATTAGCTAACGGGGTGTTTTTGGTTGCCCCCATTACGTTCAAAGACTGAAACTGAATGGGTCTTCTTTGAATGTTAAGTTTAGGATTCTTTTCTAGCGCAGTTTCAAAAGGCTGATGTGCGGTGACTCCTGCTCTCGGGAGTGCCAGTGAGTCCTTCATTACTCATTCGACCTTCTTGTTCGTTAAAACATCTGAGAGACCCCATTGCTGAATTTATCTTTCTTTCACTTCTTTGATCTCGTAATTCCCACAACTAAGTATTGGTCCACGCATATTTGTTTAGTTACTATATATATATATATATATATATATATATATATATATATATATATATAGTACAACCATTTAGAGAGCCATGGAGGCTCGAAAGAAATGCCGCAATGGCACATTAACGTGCGTTTTTGGACTGACCCATTCTGTCACTGGAAAGCGAATCCGTGAGCTCTCTAGTCTTTTCCTTTTGCAAAATTTATTCACCACGACTCCTTGCCTGTCCTTTCACAAGCAACGATGCGTGGAAGAATACAATTCGACAGTTGCCGGGGCACCGAAGGCTCGTCGTCTTGTTTGTGCATCACTTTCCTTGTCCCATTTATTGTTTCAATTCCCCAATTTAATTGAAGACTTCAGATACTTATCCTCTAGCGGTGGCGCGTGAAGCAAGATAACAGTACCGCTTCTTTCCCCAATTTTCAGGGCCTAAGTAAATAAATAAAGTAAAATAAAACTAAAAAATACAATTCACACAAGTGTAGTAGGCATGCAGCTCTTTTTTTTTTCCTCATATTTTGAAGTTTCCGTCGTACCAATTTTGAAGGCTGTGAAAATTTTGTCACCCCGCATCCATAGTTTGTTTGTGGTTGGTGACCCTATATTGTAGAGTGGGAAACGAGGAGATGGGTAATGGGCCCCAAGGCCATCACCGCTCCCCTAAAGGTCCCAACTTGATGTTATATGACCGCTCATGTCCGTTCTCATCGCTTGCAAATGCTCAAAAGCATACGGCTTCTTCCCGCTCAGAGGGACCGACTCATCCAAATCCTCTGCCCACTAAAACGTAACTCATTTCCAAGGTATGAGTAGTTTCTCCTATTTCCTTCTGCATTTTTCCCTAATCATTTGCTCTCACCAAAGACTGATTCAGGGGTCAAGCTTAACATCTTGAAGCTCGTAAGATTTCACTGCCCATACAAGTCTGTTAAGTTTAGTGTACACCAAAAATGAATGGCCAAGGGCATGGAGAGCTCGTCTCCTAATCAAAGTACTTCTATAACAAATAAAGCTTCTTAATTGATTTTGACTTTTTATGTTCATACGAGTCCCCCGTTACACATTTGCAATCCATCCCGCTTCCCAAGATCGATGGACTTAGAAATCGAGTGTCGAAGTAAAGCCCATTGGATCTTTCTCATGGTATTTCTCAAGAAACAAAAGTTAGAGCCGCCGATATGTTGAATTATGGGTCATGCAGCTATAGCAAGTACAGAAATGACGGCCACGTAACTAGTCGGCGATACCCATCATCGACAAATTGCCACCAACCCAAGTGCAGTATGTAGTCTAATCGACAAGGCCCATATTAGAAATCCATTGGCCCATTAAGTTTTACCCTTTTAAATTTGTTTTTTGATTTGACACATTTGGGCTCTTGGCCGAGTGCCACCAGTGCCCACCCCCAACGGCGCCCCAGCCGCCACTGTCACATCCGAATGCCACGGCGGCTCCGCCTCTACAATGGCAATTGTATCCATCCATACACATTCAAAATCTGCGCGACTTATGTTATCTATCCATCTTTTACTCATTTTGAAAGTTGCTTACGCATATTTCAACCCCAAAAAGAATCTTGGTTGAAAATTTTGAATCTTTGTACTTCTAGCCATGAAGCTCTCTTTCTCTATGCCTTTTGCAAGGAGACACGGTCAAATAACCCTGTACAAAAATTACAAGATTTAAATCTTTACTTCTGCAAATGAACCTTAAAAAACAAAAAAAGTCAAACAGAACTTCACAAATAAAGGAAAAGCGAAAAAGAATGACATTTATCAACTTAATCAAGTAAGATTAACCGAATTTATGGAGCAAGATTATTTTTTCGGGTCAAGACGTTGATGGAGAAAGATGAGAGTTTTGAATTTTCGATCGTGCGGACAATTACTTGGATATGAACAGATTCACAGGCATATTTTGCTTTACCCTCAGTTCTCTCAAAGTTCATTTTCATACTCGTGAAAGGCCGAGGCCATGGGAAATACCACAATAATAATAATAATGACAGAAAGAAGATTGAATAACGTAAAGATTAAGGAATATTGGCACAGTTTGTTTTGAGTAATAAGGCTGCATGCAGTTTGGGGAATCTAATAATACTACCCATCTATTCAAAAGCTTATAACAGACAGTAACAGGGTTGCAAGCCGGAAGCCCTTCTTTATTTTTAAAAGAGAGACTAGATACCATTTACAAGAGCACGCAGCCCTGCAGGCAGACCAGGCTTCTCACTTTATCGCTAGACAAACAGGCTATGGTGTGTACAATTGGGAGACATGGTCCCCTGTCACTGTGGTTCTTTACAATTTTTTGGTACTCATAAAATTCTGACGATCGAATTTCGGCTATCCCTTAAAACTAACTTACAGAGATAATGATTTCAAAGATGCACATTGAAACTCGCCCATGATCATCCGTTCTTTACCTTCCTCTAGTCTCTACTTTCAACTGCACATTATAAATAGTGGGTATGTCTATATGCAATCTAACGGTGAGTTCAAGCCAGGTGGGCAAACATTGGAGAGCAAAGGAAGCGATAAGCCAGTTAAATAAATTCCGACGCACAGTTTTGTGAAGAGGACCAAGAAACAGGCTAGCCAAAAAAAAAAAAACAGAGCAGGGGCCTAACTAGAATTTTCAATGCACCGATAACATTTTCGTTGCCATGTGCAGAAGGACTTATAATCCTCACCGATACAGAAGAACGCAGTGGACCCATGCCTTTTGCTGTTCTTGGTCAAATCCAGCTTGAATGACAAGACCTAGCCGAATGAACGGTATTCTTTTTCACATAAAAAGCAGCCAGGGTTCAGATGTGAGTGGGGCACCATTGGTACAAGAAGACAACTAAAGAACAGTGAGCGTCTATAACAAGTGGCTTTAATTTGCAAGTTCAAGAGGTTGATGATCCTTTACGTCTCATACTTTTTCGAAAAAATAATAAGAGAAAAACCCCACGACCCTTTCAAATCTGCAAAACGTCCCCACCATAGTTGACCAACTAAATAAAAATGAAAAACTGAATTCTGCGAACCTATGACATAGGGAATCCACAACAATCGTCGATGAACCAAGACCCAGTTTTAAATGATTCTCACAACCCAAGAATAGGAGGTAGGTTCATGGCGTAGAGACAGTTAACAGGAACCAATGAAGTCCCATCTCCCATAAGCATTAATGAAGTAAAAATAGTTGAAGAAAATAAGCAACAATAATTGAAAGCAAGAACAAGAATTTATCCGATCCAAACCAGCATGTATATTGAGAATAAAATTAACAAGCTTAGACATATCTAAGTCACACCTTTTTGAAATCCAAAATCAACAAAAGCTTTAAGCTAGAAAGAACGCCATATCCTTCATTGGAACTTAAACAGTAAAAAAGACCCTCAGTTTTAGGAGAAAAACACAAGTAAAAAGTGAAAAATCACATTTTACGATCCTGACCTAGCTCAGCGGCCACCGCTCGGACAATCGCGGGCGAAGTGGCCTGGAGCCCCACAGTTATAACAGTTACCGCCGCCGCCGCCACCAACTCCACCACCATACCTCCCTCCACCTCCACCTCCACCTCCACCTCCCTGTGGACAATCCCTAGCAATATGTCCCGTCTCCCCACAAGAATAGCATCCTCCACCACCACCATACCCACCACCCCCATATCCGCCGCCACCGGACCCGTATCCACCTTTTCCCCTCCCACTACCACCATACCCGCCGCCCCCATAACCGCCTCCGCCATAACCGCCACCGCCATAACTTCCGCCACCATAACCTCCGCCGCCACGTCCACCTCTCCCGGCACCACCGGTTCCTCCTCCACCGCGAGATCCTTGAACAGGATCGCCTTGAGGTCCGGTAACTTCCACCGCCTTCGTGCGGCCATCGTCGGAGTGCTCGATCTGAAATTCCACCTCTTCGCCCACTCCAAGGCTTCGGAAACCATCGGAGAGGATGGAGGACTGGTGGACAAACAGATCCTCGCTACCGTCGTCGGGGGTTATGAAGCCGTAGCCCTTCTGGTCATTGAACCACTTCACGCTCCCCGTCAACCTCTCACCACCGCCACTCATCTTCCCAAACACCGCTTTAGTCGAAACACACCCACCAGCTCAAATCGAGAGAAACTCAACTCTTCTCCTTCGCTCTCCCGTCTTTGCTTTGGGTATGAGTTTGCTTTTAGCGTTTCAGGCACTGGGTTATAGTTATATTGGAACTGCGTGTCCGAGCGACACGTCGTCGTCGGGTGTTTTCGGGAATCAGAATTCCTCCCCTCCCCTTTCTGTGTTTTTTGCGCGTGTTGTGACTTTGAGGCCTTTCTTTCTTTCTTTCTTTTTTTATTTTATTTTTTTCTTTTATCATCTCACGGGACGCTAGGGTATCAGCGGTGAAGATCTGACGGCCGGGGATTTTGTTCATGCGAGAGTTCTACCGTCGGATTTCCTGACGAGTTACTTCTACTCAAAATATCTTCTTAAGGTGGGGCCTAGTATATTGTATGATGCGAAAACACTATCTTGTCCCCGAGCAAATATTTTTTTAGGCGTTGGACCTGTACGAGTTTTCAATGTTATTTAAAATGTGAATTATTATTATATTTTATTTAAAAGAAAAAATATTTAAATTTAAATTATAATTATTTTTTAAAAAATAAGAATTAAAATTTAGAAGTAATTTTTTTATCTTATTTTTATGAAAAAATTAATTTAGATATTTTTTTTAAAAAAATTAAAATTAAAATTAAAGAGTAATTTTTTTAAGAGACTAGATAAAGAATTTGAGAAAGTATATTTTCTTTTAAAAAAAATAAAGAAAAAAAAATAAAGAGAATTAAATTTTAAAAAATATTAATATAAGTTATATTAAATGTTAAGATAAATTCTAACTATTATACTATTAAAAAAAGTAATTATAGATTTAAATAGATGTTAAATAATATAATGAATTTAATATAAAAAAATAAGTTCATTCTTATAAATAAAATCTTGTAAAATTTAACAATAAATATTTTTCATGATGTCTAAAACTTATATTAAAATAGTTTTTAAAAAATACAATACTATTTGAATTATATTTTAGAAAAAAGTTATATATATATATATATATAATAAAAATTACCTTATAAATTGTTATTTTCTATTACATTGTAGAGATAATTCATTAAATGGTAAAAATAATTAAAATTTTATAAATAGAAAAAATTATATTGTAACATGTCATTTTTATTATGTTGTAGTTGTAACTCATCAAATAAAAAAAATAAAATCTAAAAATAGTGAAAATTTGAATTTATATGTATAATTATATATAAAGAGAGAGATAAAAAAAGAAAAATAAATTATTTATTTTTCAATTTTGTTCGTGAAGAATTAGAAAGAGTTATCAATGCATTACGAGTCCTTCCACACAAAGATGAGTTGGTTATATCAACTCACCTCAGATTGAAGTATATTTTAATTTTTTTAAATAATTTATATTTTTTAAAAAATATTTTTCATGAAATTGTACCTTTCATAATTTGATAACATTTGCTTTGCACACCCTTCGTTGAACGACAGCTATCAATACGATCACATTGTTGATTGGACTGTCTCAAGCAATATTAATTATTGTGGAAAAGTATACAATGCATGCTAATTAATTATCATTTATTAACATTAATATTATCTTTAAAAGTAAAAATTTTGAGTTTAAGTCACAATTGAAATTAATGAACCAAAAAACATACAGTGGATAAGCAATATAAACAAACTTTCTTGAACAAAATTCCATTTTATTTTATCAAAGAGTATTTGACGGACCAACTTCTCAACACGTGAAATCCCAGAAAAATATACGAGACATTTGATCTAAATAACAGTTGTGTAATAGTGTATTCCTTTTTCTTTATTTTTAATATATATATATATATATATATATATATATATCTTGGGAACATTAATAAACGCTAGTATATCACAAGTATCAATGCCGTGCGTATGGCTATTGTTGGGCCAAGAGGCGTGCAACTACGAGACATTGCTTACACGCGGGCCAGAGCTCTCTCGACCAACGCGACCACCAACCAATGCAGGTTCTTTACCTCTTAGATACCATCAAAAAAAGAGCAGAGTCACAGAGTCAATTAAATAGTTGATATTGTTCATGCAACTGGTCAAATATATTTCCACACAAATCCACGAGGTCTGAGAGTGGTCAAAAGCGTAGTACCACACAGAGCCAAGCTGGGTAAGCAGAAGAGGTACCCGACCAATATTAAAAAAATTTGTCAAAAAAAAAAAAAAAACATTAAACAACCTTTAAAAATGCTACTTGAACCTTTACCAAATATTTAAAAACATTTATTGAGTTCAAGAAGATGGTTCTTTTGCTTTCTTGACAGTGTCTTGGTGAGCTCAAATGAAACGACGAATAAAAAATAGATTAAGGTTGGTTATTTTTATCGCCACATAATTCAAGTCAAAAAAAAAAATTATTATAAAAAATTTGAATTTATATAAAAAAAGACTAAAATAAATATAATTAATTTTTATATTTATTATTTTATTAATATTTATTATATAATATAAAATATTTTATACGTAATATAAAAATTAACTGTAACTATTTCGATTCATCCAACCCGGGTTCACTTACTCGGATTCAAATTATAAAAGGGTTTTGTCTCGGGGAAGAGTCAAATTTCTAAGGGCCACTGGGCCACAGGCTTTTTCGGCTATTGAAGTTCACTGGCTTGGTCCACCAGAAGAGATCGGGCCAGTAACTTCTCTGTAGCATACTTTGGGCCTCATAAATGACCCGACAAGCCGATTCTCAATTTAGGGTCCTGAGCTCAATGGGCCGATATAGCCCGAATACCAGCAATTGCGGGCTTCACAAGCCGAAGCTTGCTGCAGAATCCATTGCAAACTTGAAAGGCCCACTACCACAGAACCAAAGTTTTCTACTCTATGCAGATGCTTAATGATAATTCCAAGCCATTATTCTAAGATGATGGTCAGCTTTGTGAGCGAAAAATAAAAATAAAAATAAAGAAAATCAGAGCAGCTTCAACGTGGTGAAAACGACAGAAGCAAATGAACATAGACTGTTGTTCACCAAATACTGGTATTATTCCACTGTTAAATTTGCTTTTTATTTGACGCAGATGACTCAATTCAGATTGGTCACGGGGCACTCTGGTTCGTTACACTGGGGAAAATTTATGGTAGTGCAGACTTGTTCCTTTCAAGCATAGATTATATCATGTTCCCATGTACACTGCAGGCCTGAACAGAAAAGGCTAATGATATCAGCCTCGTGAATGTATGCATCATCAAGTATCAATCTCCCGGACTCACTTTCAATTTGGATGAATCAACTGGCCTGTTTTGAGACTTTACAAATTGCTTGACAAATAAAGACACAACTGCAGAGTTAAGAGTGACGGGATCGCTGCTGGTACTGTGTTTTTTCTAGATGTCACTGTACAACTTTCTTGGTAAGAAACTGTGACCCTTTTGAGCAACCCAAAAGATTCTGTGAGCTCTAGCTTCATATATTTTTGAACCCGTGGACGTATAGATTGAAGCATTTGTTGTTGAAATTATCTTTAAGGTAATTTATATAATTAGATGTAAATATTAAATACTTATTTCATAAAATAATAATTAAGAAGATAATTGTTCATTTATTATTACTATTATTATTATTTAAATAGAAAAATGACAACTAACGTGGTCATTGATCTAACTTATAAAAACCAAGCCTATAAACAAGCATAAGACTAGGGGTTAAAAAGTTGGGATAGGTCACTCTCCGAAAATATTTTCAATGGAAAGAGAAAGGAATTTAATGCGAATCAAGGGATTGCGACTGCAATTTTGGTTGGGTTCTCGACAGCCAGATAATGTTTGCAATACAACTTGTAATTTTGGTGAGAGAGAGAAATTGTTCGCCACTAACTCGATGGCATTGCTGGAGAAGGATATTACAAGCAAAAGAAACTGCTTCTATCAAGCATCACCCTTCTGCCCGCATACTGATTTGAAGAGTCTTGTAAACTTGGTTTTTAACCTATCTTGTGGCCTTGCGATTTTACGTTGAAACATACCAATTGGGCAATAAGACAAATGATAAGCGAACAACAAATCGTAAAGCATAATGTGCCAACAAAGAATAGGTAAGGAAATTAGAAGAAGATCAACAATTAAATTATGTGCCAAAAAAAAAAAGAAAAGAAGAAAAAGAAAGAATCAGAAAATCGTTCTAAGCAATTAGTTAGAGAGGAAATTTGCTGATCATTGCAAAGCTAATTTATATACAAAAATCCGAAAAAGCTTCGAGGGTTACAACGTTTTACGCGTTTATTCAGTTAAAGGAACCCTCTTGAGCCTCTTGATTGATAGAGTTCCAATCTACTCTTGGCTTCAGGTAAGAGACCCTCAATTGCAGGTTCTTCAACCAAATGTGCTTGCTTTGACGACCATTCTAGCACGATGAGAACTTCCTCGCTTGCGAGAACGTCGCTGTCTGGGCAGTTCAATGAAATATAGCAGAGGAGAATCACTGAAGGAATTTGAACCATTTGCTCACCGAAGTAAACTAGTTGAATTAGGTGCTTGGTGCCTCCTGCACCAATAATAGCCTTCGAGTGATTGACACAAAGGAAATTCTCTGTGGAGGCAAACTTATTAAGTGAAATCGCTGCCTCCATTATAATCTCGGGTTCCCTTTCGTCGAGTAGCTTCACCAGTGGCCCAATGAACCTAGTTTCTGTGGCTCGAAAGGTCCGAGCCAAGTTGCCAATAGCTTTGATGCAAGGCACAAGAAGGTCTGAGTCTGCCTTCTCAATTACTCTCAGTAACTGGTCCACAACTGCTTTGGCAGCTGGGGATGTGGGCTTGAAAGCAGAGCGCCTCAAGTCAGAATTTTCCTCTGCCACGGCTGTGATTTCCATCAATGCCATTGCCGAGTAGGATCGAACATCTTCTGGCCCTTTCTCTAACAAGACTGCAAAACATAGAAGTGCTCTTGACTCTGTTATGTTTCGGCATATTGTGAGGTTTCCCGTGGAGAGTTTCCAAAGTGCCCTTGCTGCCATCTTCTTCATCTCTGCTTTTGTAGCCGGGTCTTCAAACTCCCTTCCCTTAATGCTTGTCCCAGTAAGTGAGACATGGGGATGGTTCTGCGCGTGCAGCTGGTTTGTGTTGTTTTGGTTGCTTTTCACGTTGTTTGGAAAATTATTAAGTGGAGGAGTTGTTGCTTGATTTTGTGCCCAAGGCCGCGTGGGAATCGGGCTCAACGCCATACTGTTGGTGACCACATTGTGCATTTGGCTAGGAGTCTTGTTGTCCATCGGATGGGCAATTTTTGTGGCACTTTCATCTTCATGCTCCGTTTTCTCATCAGGATTCGAATTGTTACTGGCCATCACAACAGAATGAATGGACATCGTTTGCTTGCTTGCGATCGCATACTTACTATGTTCTTGTATCGTCTCAAATGCTAGATGACTAACAAGAAACCGTATTATGTTGTTTTGGGCAAAATGGTCTTGACATTTGGGGTGATTTGAGGCCAATTCAGAGACAGCCCATGCCACCACTGCCTGCACTTTCATATGACCTTCTTTGAGGATTTTCGCAAAGACAGTACAAGTTCCAGCATTCACAATCTGTTCGACGCTTTCCGGATCACGCCCCAGCAAACCAATAGCCCTGGCAGCATTTTCCTGACCCTCCATTTTCCCTTCCTTAGACAATTTCAATAATGGCGGCACCCCACCTTCCTCTATAATCAACTTCCCATAACGATCATTATCTCTAGCCAAAGAAACAAGAGAAGCTGCAGCATCTGACCTTTCCTCTAAGGAACCAGTGTGTAGGAGAGCAATCTGTTCCCATATGAGGCACAAAATTGGCTCATTGGCGGCAATAGGAGGCAGGCCTAAGTACTCGTCATCGCGATCATCCGCAGAAGCCGATACCCTTAAAAGCCAAGAAACGTCGCCAATGGAATTCTCCAGCTGTATTGATATCTTGCGAAAGGCAGCCGCTGGGATGATGGTGAACATGCGTTTCATGAGGCCATGGGCTCGGCATTTGATGACAAGAGCAAGGGCCTTGTCGAGGACTTGTTCGGTGTCATCGATGATCCGCCTTGTCGGACGTTCGTAGAGGTCGCTGCTGGCACGGGCCGCCTGTCGTAAGAGTGCGGCTAGCTTCTCCGTTTTGGCTTTGAGTTCTAGACAATCTTGCTTGAAAGACTGCGCCCCATCGGCCGACTTTGTTACTTGATCGGCTAGTTGTATTGGCCTTGCCAGGATCTCTTTGACAATGTCTGCCATGGCCACTCAGATCAAACCAAACAGTTTCGATACTAGAAACAAGAATTTTTGGCGAATGGAGAAATAACTTTTTCTTTCATGGTTTGCTTTGTTTCTACGTGTGTTTTCTTTCTTTCATTTCCTCGGGATGAAAACAACCAGAATTGTGGCCTACGCTTTGTGTCTCTTAAGTTTGTTTCTTAACCTGTTTTGGGTCGGCGGAGGTGGTGGGGGCTTATGCCTATGGTGGCGGTGGCTGGTGGTGGTAGAGATAGCGCCGCCGCCGGTGCTTCTTGTGAGTGCCAAGGAGGAAGTGAGAGAGAGGGGGGGTGAAGGCAGAGGGGTTTCAGTGGTCAGACGGGTTTTTCTCCAAATTTTTAGTTAATAGTATTTTACCATTCTTGTTTCCCTTCTATACATAGAGAGTCAATCGGTTGGTCCGAACTTTCTTAAACCAGTTTTTTTTTTTTATATAACAAACAATAACCTCGTTTTTTCCATTTTTTTTATTGCATTTAATTTTAGATATTGCAAAAATTATTAGGTTTAATTTAGAGTGAATTTTAAATTTTAAATTTTATTTATAATTAAAGTAAAATTTTATTTTGATTCTCTCTCTTTTTTTTAAAAAAAATAAAACTTAATCGTAAAATTATATTAAAATAAAAGGATAAATTTATATAATATAACATCATAATTAAGATCCATATGTCTGACTAATTGAACTGACTTTTTAAGAAACCAAAGAGGCAAAGTAAAATCTAGCTCTGGATTTTACGTGTTTTTGGCATAAACCGCGTTTTTTCTTGTTGATTAACAAGTCTAGTCATTTACATTTATGGGAAACAAGAAAACCAATGCCATTTATTGAGTCCACGATAATAATCAATTTTTTCTCTTCGACCCGATTACAATGGCAAAGGGCCTTCTTTCAATATGATTTTGAAAGTTTGGAATATAAAATGAGAAAGTAGGGCAGTGTTTTGTAAATTTTCTAAAGAAGATTAAGTTGCTCGTCTTGTATATTGACGAACGATCCCGCCACCCAAACGTGCTAAACTGGACAGTTCAAGAGGTTGGAGAATCTATTCCGTCCCCCCTGCATGGGGTTTTAAAGAATTATTTATTATTATTTTGGTAATGGACTTTAAAGATTTCAGAGCCTTTAGTTGCAACCGTCCATTAGACATTAACGCACGCTCGGAGAAGAACTGAATAAGCGAACGTTACCTTCTGTACTGAACTCTTGGGCTTCCGGTGCCTTATCACCGCCCACGTTCTAATTTGAAATACAGATTTTCGGCACGCAATGATGTCCACCGAAAAAAACGACATTAGAAAGGGAAGAGCGGAGAGTTATTGAAAAAACCCCTCGTTATCAGTCTATCTTTTTATTGGCAATTTAGAAGTGGTACTGAATGAAATCCAGTTTATCAATTCACAAGAAAGCATTGTTAGGCAAAAATCATAGAATTCAATTCAATTTTAATTTGTAAACCCTATATTTGAATCTTATTTTAACAATTTTTCATTCATTTGGGACCATTTTCCACTTTTCACAAACACTCTTAAAAATCAAAGTTCAAGACGAGAGACAAGTGGAATCGTTCTGCCAAACGATTGGTTTGCTTCAGAAATGGGAAACATCCTAAAAGTCGGAGATGACTCTTTTTAAGTCCAGAGAATAATTCATACGGCGTTATCTATTTGTAATACAAAGACATTTAGTGCAGAACTTCTACAGTAAAAAGCATGAGCGTAGCCCGTTTTACTGATATCAATTATTTGCTCCTCTTGGGCCATTCTGCAGCTGTCAATCGATTAGTCACATGCCAGGATATTTTATTCCTGATTCCATTTATACTTGTTTCCTAAAAGTTGCGGCATCCCAACTTCTTCGTTGTGGACGCACTGTTTCATTTGCATACGGTTGATAATCGTTAAATCAAACACGAGTAAAGTGGGCCAACTGACCAAGGGCAGAATTGCACGAGAGCTCAGCGCTTTTTGGTGAGGCATTCTTTGGGCCTGAGAAAATTCTGGAAAATAGTACAACAGACCATCCGTCAAAAGCACCGTGATGCAGTGGGTTGATTATTGTAAAAAGTACTCAACTCGAATCGATGGATCTTGGCGTGCCAACAAATTCCTGATTTTCATGTGTAATCGCTGCTGACTCCGTGAATGTCAGAACTCTCCTTCAAATTACTTCTGATAGAGAGATAGACGTCAATTACAAGTACAGTTTTTACACCAATTTAGGCAGGCCACCACAGCTTAAAATCAATGCAAATGTGGATCAATATGCACACGCAATCTGTGACTTTAATTAACTTCAAAACTGCTATGTTAGAAAAGCGTGAATTTTATTTTGGTTTGAACTTCGAAACGGATGTTCCAACTTTTTTATGTTTTCGAAATGCCATTTTCCGGAGAACTAATGTGTAGTTCGTGTTGTTGGAGGAGAAAGATGATCGAATTGAAGCCTTTTCCCTGTCAATCCCTCCGAGAAGTTCGCAGGCAAACATAAAAATGGCCTGGGCGACTAGCAACAGGCACTGGCAGAATATAGAGGTCAGCCTGCATAACATTCGATATCAGTCTTCGCTGCTTCAGGGGTCCAAAAGCCGTTCATCGTCCGGTCTAATTTTCCTAGTACTGAGCTAAAAGAGATTAGTAAATTACCGAAATTCCACGCCAGGAGAGCTACAGAAGTCTATAGTAGTGATTGGGGTCAGTTCCATGCCTCCATGTCAGTGGCTGATTGTAAGTAGAGCTGTTACAAAAACATGTACGGTCATCAATGCTCCTTAATGAGAATCGAAATGGGCTTGGATATCTTATTCTCATTAATGCCCCTTAATACTCATCCTCTCATAGGACATACGTAACATCAATACTCGTTAATGAGCATTAATTGAACGTCCTACTAAGGTGTGCCTATTGCCACTTGCTGGTAAAAGAGACTGGCAAGTACTGTAGTTTTGCTTGGCTTCTAATTAAAAAAATAAATAAATAAAGTCTTTAAAAAAATTAATAATTAATATTTTCCAAAAAAATAATAATATAAAATTGATAAAAATTAAAAAATATATATTTTTATTAAGTAACTCACCGTTAAATAAGTTTTTTAATGGAAAAAGTAATAAAAAAATCAAAAAAATCAAAATCAAAACAAAGAATGCTTTTTCACTAGATTGGAGGGCGAACCATGCTTCATGTGATCAGTGAACCTCCGCTAGGTCTGCTTCCCATCTTGCACCAGGACATGATTGAGGGGTGTAATTTTTCTGGTTCTGTAGTTTTTTTTTTTTTTTTTTTTTTTAAGGGTAGTTGTTGGCGACGATACCTTGCAATAAATAAATAAATAAAAGCAATGAGAATGGTTAAGATGGTCCTCCACCGACAACCCATTTTATGACTGACGTGATGAAGGCAGTATTGGGGGTTTAGTACGATAATTAGTCTCAGCAGGTAGTCCCTCCAAAAGATATATCTAGGTTTTTCAGGATTAGGAGGGTCATCTATTTATACCGAGCATTCCATATTTTGTCCCAAAAAAAAATAAAAATAAATCTGAACCTTCGTGGAGATACATGTTTAAGCATTTCTATTTAATAATTCTACTATGGATATAATGAATGTCAAAAATCAGAGGTAACATTTCAATCTTCAAGAATTTTTAGATTGCCGGACAGCCAAATCGCCAGTACCACGGCAAGCAGTGATTGAAAGGGAAAAAGTAACAGATTGTATTTTTCAAAATATTATTTTAGAATTTTTCCATTTTATGGTAGGGTGGTGCACCCGTTTGATTTATTTGGGACGAAGATTCCGAGACCAGTCGTTCATGTCAGAAAGTAGAACAGAATTCGTCTATCTCCCACTTCAATATGTCCAATCCACCACAGCGTATACCTCCGAGTCACTAACCCTGATCTGACGGACATACAAACTTGTTAACCAAGTATTGTCAGGCGCGCCGAGAAGTTAGGGTTTGCGGTTATCGTCGATTACCCGAATCGCGCTGCGTAACGAGAGAAAGAGGAGAAAGAGGGAAGAGAGCAGAGAACCGAGAGCAGAAAATAGAGAGGGAGAGAGAGAGAACAGAAGGGTGAGAGAACTTTAGAATTTAATTTTTTTCTTCTTTTCTGTTTCTTTACAACGGTCCGTTTTTTCACACGGCCGTATCCCTTACGTTACCCTTTACTAAGACACAAAACACACCGTCTTATTAATGCGATTCTTAACGTCGGCTTCACTCTTCCTAATTCTAATCGTTCATCCTCTTAACCGAGGTAACGCCGTGAGTCGTTACAACGGCTCTAACAAACTCGTCAACCTATCCCGTCGGTGTCCCTTTTCCAATGACTTCCTCCGCAGCGCTTGACAATACCCTCCCCTTCGAGCCTTGTCCTGAAGGCTGAAATTCTGGAAATTGTACTTGAAGGAAGGACCAATCCTCCCATGCTGCCTCTGCTTCTGCCAAATTAGATCACTGTGTTAACACTTGAGGAACAACTTTGTTTTGTCTCTTTACCATCATTCGATCCAACACTACAAGTGGCCCTGCTAAAGGCTGTCCTTCTCTTCCTATTATTGGTAGCTGTGGCATGAGTTGTTGTGGCTTATTCATGGAGCACTTCAACAGGGACACATGAAAAACGGGATGAATGAAAGTTGTGTTTGGCAGTTGCAGCTTATATGCCACCTCCCCAATCCTTTCCACTATTTGAAATGACTCATAAAACTTAGAAGTCAGTTTTAAGTTCTTCCTAATTGCCACTGAGACTTGCCTGTAGGTTTGGAACTTCAATTATACCCAATCCCTTAATTGGAAGACCCTCTCGGACCTCTTCTTATCTGCACTTTGCTTCATTTTGTTCTGTGCCTTAAGAATCTGCTCTATGACCATTTCACTGATGTGTTGTCTTTCCTGAAGTCATTATTCTGCTGTTGTCATCCTGGATTTCAGTAAGAGCAGGTCTATGAATTGGGGTGTAGAGTTGTTGGAATTTTGAACTATTTGCCTTCTTAGACTCCCTTTACTTCCCAAGTAGATCCTCCTTTTGTACCTCACTATGCCATTTGACAGTGAAAAAGGGGGTTTGGATTATGCAGCCAGGTGCAGAGAATGAATGAGTTACTCAGCTACTGGGTCTGCCTCATGGCTTGAAATTACTTTTTTAGTCCACGTAGGCACTTGAGTTGACAGGGCTTAACAACTTGCCTTCTCTTCCTTCACTTCTTTCCCTTATGCATCACGGGGTCATTACCTTTTCCCCCAAAAACTCTTATCTAGGGCATCATGGGGTCCCAAAAGTAGCCTTAAAGCGTTAAGGAAGTGAGAATTGGCTAGTGTGTACCCATCAAAATCAACTAGCTTGTTGGTATATCCCTTTTTATGGAAAATGCTATAATCTAATTCCAACAGCTTCGTAACCCCCTTCTATTGCACATAGTTTTGCAAGGACTGTTGCAACAAAAATTTCATGATGCAGTGGTTTCCTTCAAAGTAGTGTCTCCATCTTGTAACTGTCATCAATATAGCCATCAACTCTTTTTCATATATGGACAACATCTTATACGTGTCACTCAATTTTTTGCTAAGGTAAGTAAGGGGTCTATTGGCTTGCATCAATTTTGCCCCAGTCACTTATGACATGCATCTGTTTCTATCACAAAGGGCTTGGTAAAGTCTGGATTTGCCAATACAGGAGTAGTAACCATGATTTCCTTCAACTCCTCAAAGGATCTCTCTACTTTCTCATTCCATATAAATCCATTCTTTTTTAATAATTCTGTTAATAGTGGGCTAAGGGCCTCATAGTTCCTTACAAATTTTCTGTAATATCCTATTAATCCCAGTAATCTTTTCAGATCCTTGATTGAAGCTAGCACTGGCCAATTCACCATAGCTTCCACCTTCTTGGAATCAGTAGCCACCCCTGCCCCAAGGGTTTGCAGTTATCGGTGATCACCCGAATTGCGCTGCATAACGAGAGAAAGAGGGAAGAGGGAAGAGAGAAGAGAAACGAGAGCAGAAAGTAGAGAGGGAGAGAGAAAGAGCAGAAGGTAGAGAGAACTTTAGAATTCAATTTTTTTCTTCCTTTCTGTTTCTTTACAACGATCCATTTATACACATGGTCGCGTCCCTTAGTTTCCCTTTACTAAGACACAAAACACACCTTTTTATTAATGCCTTAACGGCTTCTTAACGTCGGCTTTCCTCTTCCTAATCCTAACCGTTCATCCTCTTAACCGATGTAACGCTGTGAGTCGTTACAACGGTTCTAACAAACTCGCCAGTCTATCCCGTCGGTGCTCCTTTTCCAGTGACTTCCTTGGCAGCGTTTGTCGCACATCGACACGTAGGTTTAGTAATAATTAAGTGTAACATTCTCTTTTTATTATTTTAAATTTAAATTATTTCATTTGATTTTTTTGTTTAATTTTGAAAAAATTATATAAATTTTTGGTTAATATATTATTAAATTTTAAATTTAATATAAAATAATTGAGTGTAAAAAACTTCCGTTTATAACTATCATTAATGAGATGATAGGTGCTCTCCATAAAAAGATTCTATCAAAAGAATAATAAATAACTTCCAGCTTAGACTTAAAAATGACATACAGAACGTCCAAAAAATGACAGCATGAGCCACGCAATCGGCTGGTCTAATGGGCTTGAACGTGCAGACTACAAGGACGTTGGAGAGAAGTTGCCCCGCCGAAATGGCAAGAGGGTTGTGTCCTGGAACTTTCCTTTTCGCATTCGCTTGTCCTCTAGTCTAGGGTTCAAAAACTCGTTGCTAATTCTTTTTTCTTGCCTAAATAATTTAAGTTGTGTTGCTGGCAAGACCCTTCAGAGTCCCTTTTAGCTTGCCTGGGATGAAGATTTTAATAGAATTCAATTCAATTCATTGAAGTGTTAAATTATAGTTTGAAACTCTTATTTGGTATGATTTCTTAAATAAATGAATGAGATGGATTTTTTTATTGTTTTTAAATAGTATTATGAATTGAATTATGCCAAATTGTCGCCAAAATAACATAGAATTACTAATTATGTCACATTAGCCAACAATACTCAAGGCTAAACAGCAAACTTGCAACTAAATTAAGGAGTAGACAGAGCAGCAGAGCTTAGTAAGATTCTCACATGACGCTGCAGCGATAGGAATGATGTTGCAAAAGAAGCTGCCGCAAGCTTCAGATTCTTCAGTGCACAACCGCAGTGACGCCAGCTCGAAGTACATTTGTCGTAGAAGCCAAAAGGATCCTCGAAAGTGACATGCTTATAATACTGCAGAAGTGCAACGCTGGCCTGATAAGTGAGCACGCCAAGAAAATGGACCTCACGCCTTTGTAAAACATTTGTCGTGGCAGTGCTGACGGTGTTGTTAGAGTTATGCCAAATCCAAACTTTTGAATTTTGATATATATATATATATATATATCGATTTGTTTTGACTGAAATCAATGTGAGCAGGCTCTCTTTGATTCAAAGTGAACAATAAAATTTTCTGGAACCTAATAATCCAAGTATTGATTTAGTTGGAAAAATAAATGTGAATTTTGGGTACAATCTACGAGAAATAGTAATTTCGATTGAATTCGGCAACTTTGGCATGACCAATGTAGACTTAACGTAGCTCATACAAGCTAATTTTTTAATGATATTTAACCTAAATGTGATATGGTCTAATAATCTTTTATTCTGTATGACATGCATTTAATTATGCAATGTGCCATATCATATCATTTAGTTAAATAATTTTAGCATCAATTTTGATATCCGTATAATTACTCTTTTTAATACCACACTTGGCATGGAAAAGAAATATTTAGAAGAAAACTTGCCAAATAAAGAGTTAACAAGTCATTCGTTCAAGTACGAGCTTCTATTAAACCCACCACCGTTTATTTTGAAGTTGGGGTTGGGGCTGGGGCTGGGGTGGCGTGGACTTAAGGAGGTCCACACAATCAACTTAAGTTAACCTTGCACTCGTGCACCATAGTGGAGTTTGCTCAATGGATTGTGTGGATCAGACTCTCGGACACTATGGTCTCAAAACGGTAAAGTGGACTGGCCTGAGCACAGAACATAAAAGTTTCATTCAGTAACCGGGCCTAAATTATCCGGACGTGGGCTGGAACAATTAACTTTATTTTTTCTTTTTATGGCAGAGAAATTATTCAAGCCCTAGATGACCAAATAGCGATAGAGAGATTTTCAGAAGACATTTCAATAATTAATCAACTCAAAGTCTTAACGAACTTTCTAAAAGATAAAAAAAATAGAGATAGCAAACTCTTTGTCACCGCCGAGCTTCTAGTCCTAGTTATAAACTCTTCCGCTGGTCTAATAACTAACTAAAACTACGGGTCAAAAGTGAGCAGCAAACTACGAAATTATCTAATTAAGTTTGGAGGGGCGGTGGGGCGAGGAAGAATTGCAAAAGGTGGGCGGCCAACGAAAGTCAAATGGTGTCGCAGGAGGTGGCGTTAACGTTAACCGCAGGTCGGTATCATCGAGGTGACACGTAGCTCGCACACTATATCTACGTGTAGACGCGTGGTCACTGGGAAAGTGGTCCCACATTTGCATGTGAGAAATCTGAACGACATTTAATTGTCTCTCAAATTCGTTTCCCAAGATGATAATAAATAAATAAATAAACAATTTTTCCCATCAAAAGATAAACAAACAAAAACCGACACACAATCACTCGGAGACATGATTCGTTGGATTTTATTTTCGGATAATAAAAATAATTATAGAAGTTTCATTTTTATTTTGTAAATAATCTCGAACCACTGGCCATATCCAGACTTCAATATTGAAAACGAATTAAATAACATTTCTAATTTTTTCTTATCTCTTAGTAATTGTAATCAATTTTTTTTTTTTTAATTCCAACTTGATGGCCATCACATTATAGTGAAGATCCGAACTATGCGTATAGAGTAGAAAAAAGAAAATCAAAAGACCCTTTGAAATTGTTAATCTTAATGATAAATTGCGTCAAGTCCAAGACACAGACGCTCATCGTCTAATCACCTCTTGCGTGTACATTCAACTGGATTTATTAATTATAAATTATTCCACATAAAAAAAATTATCTATTTTAGATTACCTCATACTTTTTTTAATTAAAAATTTCTTTAAACTATTAATTATACAAGTAAAATAATTTTTTTATATTTTCAAAAATCTTATTCTTTTTAAAAAAAAATTAAAATTTTTAACTGTGATAATTTGCAAAGTTTGCTAGAAAGGCTACAACCATGAACATTTCCATGGTGCATTATAAGAATACGTAAACAATTAGTTCTACACTTTATATATATATATATATATATATATATATATAACATTTCCATGGTACATTATAAGAATAAGTAAACAATTAGTTCTACACTTTATATTATATATATATATATATATATAATTAATTTTTAAAATTTAATATTATTTTAAAATGCTTAATTTTTTTAAATAAATACTTTTAATAAAAAATAACTTTTGTTTAATAAATTTAGATATTTAATAGTCTGACTTTTATTTAAAGTATTTATTTAGAAAAAAAATTAAAATATTTAAGATTATATAAAAATTTGAAAAAATTTAATATTTAATTATAAAACTATATATATATATATATATATATTTATTTATTTATATATTTAATATTCGTACGTTGTGTTTATGATCTTTTGGACTAATGGGCTATTAGCCTATTAGCTGGTCGTCACCTCCGTACAATTGCGACCTTTTCGGCCGAAAGCATAAAGAGCAACCTTACCCTACAAGGATAAAGGAAGCTTCTTTTTGGCACTTGAATGATTGCATTCTATCTTAGTTCCCACCATAAGATTGAAACCTTCACACTTCGAAGCAATGGATTAAATTTGCAAAAGAGGGATTATCTACAGCGTGGGTCCCTAATGCCCCGTGATTGTTTGCAAAAAAGGGGATGAAGCAAAATATGGATAAAGATGAAAGCTTTATCAATTTGTACGCAGTAAACGAATCCATCTACATCCACATAAAGAAAAAGGGTACAAGACATTGGTTACATAATAATGCATTGTCAATTTCCCTTCCTCGTTCTACAGTGCCTCCAATCAAAACAGAGCAATCCCAGTTCAATACTCCTGCTTATGCCAAGTCAGTGACGGCTCGACTCACGCCTACAAATTACAATAGTAGAAATATACAAATTTCAATTGATAAAAAAAATTACTACCAGCACTGGTCAGTCTCCCAGTTTCTACCAGCACTATAACTAAAACCAGAAGCGGCTGCCATTGTTGCTGCCTTCAAAGAAGACCCAAAAGGCCGGAGGCGGATGTGAAGATTTCTATCGTAATTTGCACGTTTGTCGGGATCGGACAATGTGGAATAGGCCGCGTGGATCTTCATGAACTCATCGGCTGAGATTTCCTTTCGATTAATGGACACTACATCGGGATGGCAGGTTCTTGCGAGTCTGCGATAGGCAGCCTTTATCTCACGGTCACTCGCGCTCGTGGGAATCCCGAGTACCTCGTACAATGAGCAAGTTGAAGCCATTTGATGGGTTCTCCTCGTGATCTTTTTGGTAGGTTTCTGCAGAAGCCAAGAGAAGAGATGATGGACATTCAGAAGACTTTGTGTATGATTGTAAGGAAAGAGCTGAAGCGGTGATTTGAAGAAATAGATGGTTCTAGGAAATGTTGGCAAGTATTGGAGCGCGTTCAATAATCGTTAAAAACAGCTGGACAGTGTGGGTATATGTAGAGATAAGGAAGATAGGCTTTCCGTTGGCCTTTGTTTTGTTTTGAAATGCTTATCCATATGATACTGTCCCATGCTGACTCAGCTCCCCTTTAATATGGATAGGCCTTCCTGTTTCAACTGGACCCACCTCCCTCTGCTGTCAATCTTGTCTTGCAAACTGGCGCCAAACGACAGGCCAACATGTTCCCAAACCCAAGTTCGTATTTAATGCAAGTGATTCCTGGTTGTCTACTAATTATTAAATTTTAAGCTTTACATACAAATTATATGGTTAAAACTTAGCAGCTTAGCGCGTATTCTCCCAAGAAATCTAGATAACACAAACAGAGACCCAAAAAAATAAAAAAATAAAAAAAAGAGGAAAGGGAGCGATTGCATCTATGTTTACTGCGAAACCTCAGATGAAACGGTGTCGTTTGTCTGAAATAAATGTTACTGAACGACACCGCGCAGGGCAAAGGATTACTTGCTTCCTGCCTCTTTGTGTTTTTTGGGGGTTTCCAAAGCTGTAAACTTTTTTTTTTTTTTTTCAGTCGAAACAAAGGAGCAGAGCGACGATCTTACCGGTTTGAAAGAAACATAAAATAAACAGTTCTGCTGGATTTTGGACAATCAACGATTGCTTGAGTTCCGTTCAGATTTTTCTGTTTTGCTTCATTTCATTTGACTTATAGAGCTAATTTATGGACATGAAAGCGAAAGCCATTGAAGTGTATGTATGTTAAAGAGAGATGGAAAATTGCGTTACGCCACCTGACAACAGTAATTCTGCTCTGGTTTGATAACTTCAGTCGGTAGTTTAAAACTCGCCTCTTTGGAAACCCATCACACCGTTCTCTTGGATATCCTTGATCTTGGAGTTAAATTGTTGGGGGCGGATCCATCAGCATAACAGGCCGAAATATGCGAGTCTTTGATTTAACGTGGGCCTACTCGTTTTTCTTTACGCCAGGCTCTTAGCTTGTCGGCAGGAACATCACGTCCGAAAATAATGTTAGGACTAGGTTCATTCGTTGAGTAATGCTAGCATTTACGGGATACTGTTGAGTTTCTTAGCGGAAGAAAGCAACCAATAACAACGTCAATTTTAAGGCTGATGTGGCCTTCACTTTAGTCTGGGGGCTTCATTTGCTACGTGACCCTCTGGCCAATGTTATACCGCTGCAGCAGCACGAATGCTAGGTATGCAATGGCCCCGAGGAAGTTCCTTTTTAATGTTTTCTTTCTTTAGCTGGCTTTAAGCCAAATGTAATTCATGGCTTGTATATACATCTCTACCCGTAACATCAAACTCTACAAACTGTGGCGTTGGCCTACAAGAAGAAGGCAAAAGAACAGATTGTTGATTCACACGAACGATCGCAGAGCAGAAGAATTTCTTCGACCCAGAAACTTGAAACAAGAGAAAGAAGAGAGACCAGAGTTCACGGCGAGGAAATTTTCTTGGATAAGCAGAGAATCAGGGAGAATAATTAAATAGAAAAATTAGGTCATCCCTTCAATCCTTGCATATGTAAATCCAACGCAAGCGTCAACAAAATCCTCATCAATAAAGTCTGTGGAGAAGATCTGCAGCCGATCTGCAAATCCCTTGGAGCAGCACTGAGTTATGAACAGCCTAGCATATTCATGAATTCGACCAGTCACAGGTTTCACGCACACAATTGGGTTATCTGGCGTTGGTGTCACTGTATTCTCTACCCTGTAAAAGAATTTCCTGGAGGAACATGATGGCTGCTCGCTCAAGTGCATAATGTTGCTGTGGAATTTTGTTGACGGCAAATCTGTATTAATCCAATTGTCCTTCAAGTACCAGGCACTCCACAGCGGGCTTCCAGGCTTTGGCTGTGGCGATTTCCTTGGCTTCCATACACAAATTACTCTCTTTGGCAAGAGTTCCGCAATTGTCTTGCCGAACACATGATCACCCTGATGGATCAGATATTCTCCAAGCTGTTCCTCCAAATGCTTGTCAAAGTCAGTCGGATCTTCGTGTCCAAACTCTGTGCGGATTTCGAGAATTATGATCTCTGACTGAGTCTCTGACAAGAATTTCTTGACATCATTGATAACGACATCGACATTATATGTTTTCAGGATTCCATGGCAGACTCGCCGATCCTTCTCAATCCGGATATCTAGAACTCTCGTGCCCTTACATAGTTGGTCGTAAATTGACAAGAACTGACATTGAGCAAAAGGGCGAGAAATGCACGGGATACCAATCTTATTGGTACCAGAATCGTGGGTTCCGGGCCACACAATTTTGTTGACATGAACTCTCTCAGGGTTAAGGCCGCCCATCCAATTCTTCCTGTCCGGTGCTTGATAGTCACTTCCTGGGAATGTATCCCCGCAGCTTCCAAGCAGAGCACGGAGATTTCTCTTCTGTGTTGAGATTGCTTTGCGCCTCTCAATCTGTTTAGAGACCTGAGCACCCATTTTTCTCTTGTACCTAAGAAGAAGAAGAAGAGGAAGGAGGAGGAGGAGGTGAAGAAGAACGCTCAATTCTCCTTCTCCTTGTTCCTCTTTTTCTCTTATTTTTTCTTCTTGTAATAACCAAAAAAGACGGTAAAGAAACAGATAAGATTGTAGGTTTTAATAAGCAGCTTCGTAACGCCATTTGCATAAATTTACTGTACGGTTGAGCTTCTTGGATTGCAGGGGGCTCTGCCAGATTAGGAAGATAATTTTCTTTTCCTTGCCTAAATTTTTCTCGTCAGAAGTTGTAGTGTGTTCGTTACGAAGAAAGGAAGTTCTGGCTTGTTTTTTTTTTTATTTTTTTATTTTATTTTTTTATTATCTTTGTGGGTTTACTTGCGCATCATTGGTGGAGACTTGGAAGTTGTAACTGTGTGTGATCTCTTTGGTTGGCCCATTTGTATGGTTGTCCAAATTTCTCTTTGAGTTTCGTTGGTTCTACATTATTTCTTAAACATTGTGAGACCTAGATTGTTTAGATCCAAATGAGTGGCCACATGGACCAGAAACAAAATTCCCAATAGGCAGCTTATGTATCAAAATATGCCCAACAAATGGTGGTTCAATCACCTCAAGTATCAGGAACCAGTTAATCTGTCACCATGACCATATTTGAAGGAGATTATCCTCAATCATAGCGTTAATACTGTAAGGAGGTGGGCCATTTTCTCTTTCTCTAACATTCCATATTCTGTCTGTCGGACATTTCACCACTAATCAACTATCATATTCAAATTGTAGAACTTTGGATTTTTTGTGAACCATAGATTGTCAATCATTGGGCCATCGTTTATGCCATATTTGTATAGAGTATGACTGGTGAACCTACGACATTAAAGTTTTGGTCTCAATGGTATGCTCTTCACATTGGTTGGTTCTGGTGTTCAAAAATTTCAGCCCAGCACAAGCCCATCTGTATGTTCTGTAGCCCAATTCACGGAGCCCTGTTTGAGGTGGGCAAGTTGAGCCCATCTGGCCTTCTTTCTGCTTTCTGACACAAAGTGTATTGTAAATTTGCAATAAAAATCTTTTGCCAAGGTAAAATAAACAGGTTCAACACGATCATATACAACAGCTACGGAGGGGAACTTCCTGGACAATCAAATCTTTTAGGATGATGACTTTACACGTGACTAGACTAGGCCGCACCCCGACATCCACGTCAGGACAACAGGATCTCTCGGGCCCTAGTTGGCCAAGTTGACATAAAGTAAGAAAGCATGTTCAATTACCTATAATGCATCTCGGAAGAAGTGGTTAAAAACCGACAAAATAATAATAATAATAAAATCATAATTTCAAGAAATGAAGTATAGATATGGTATTTTTAATCAAATGTGCACACCCCGCGTCATATCAATCTGCCCATTTCAATATCAGTGTTTGCATGTCCTGTCACAATCTTCTGACTACAGACCGCAAAACATAATTTCCCTTTCTGTAAGTTCTGTACAGGTACCAAGATTTATAAAAAAATGTATTTTTTTGTTATATAAATATATTTTTTAAAAAAATATTTGAGTTTAGGATTTAGAATAGGGGATGTAAAATTTTAAATTTAGGGTTTTAAGTGTGGGTTTTTTTTTTTTTTTTTTTAAATTTTTGTTAGAAACGGTACACCCAAGCTCTTTGCCATAACCTACAGTTGGCACTCAATTCGTGGAATACAGGCCAAAATATCGAGATTGGACATTTTCACGTAAGCTTGGAATCCAGCTTCAAGACACCAGATAAGTTGAGACACATTTTGCAACGTTCATCGTGAACAGTCATCGCCCATCAAATCGAACGGTCCAAAATTGTCCCCCAATTTCCGCAGCAAGACATTGTTCACATTTTGTCGCCACTTTCACCGCTGTAAAATCTCACAACCATCTTCCCTTTGTCCCTTTAGACATCCACTTTCACGCCGCTTTCAAACGATGATATCGATGCAATCCGCCATCCTACACCGTAGGATCAGGACACAACATCATCAACCGTTAATCGCATCTCACCGCCCCGGGATTCGTCTCCCAGTAGGCCGAAGGCCTGCCTCATGGTAGATAATTGATACAAGCAACACCCACAATTTTAAAAAGCCCTCGGAAAGAAAAGAAGACCTTTATCTTTAGAGCAACTCTTTTTTTTTTTTTTTTTTTTCTGTCTGTATTATCCACCAAAAACCCGGTAAGCCTTAAGTTTTTTTTTTTCTTTTTTGTTGGGTACTTATTCGTTATATTGCTTATTGCTTTATTGTTACATTTGCCTGACTTTGTTTCTTGGAAAACCCCTAATAACAAGCTATTGACCGTGCTTTTAAGATATGAATTTTTGTTTTATTTGTTTTTGTCTTTCGATTGGATAATGAAATTCCGTATCTGGGTTTCTTGTTTTAATTCTCTTTAGCTGGTTTTTATTTGGTTTTATGATAGGTTGGTTGTGCTGACCGTTTTGGTTATTTTTGTGTTATGCTGATTGAAATGGGCAATAATTTTTAAGTTTGGGTTTTGGTGAATTTAGGGGTTTCTGGCGAAAGTTTTGAGAATGGAAAATGGGGATAAGAGAGTGAGTGGGTCGGACTTGGGAGAGGAAAGAAATGTTGAAAATGAGGTTTTTGAGGCTAAGGTAGAGGATGGCCTTGAGTTGGGGTCTGGGGAAACGGCGGATTTGGAAGAAGTTTCTGCGCAGGCAAGCGAATCCCAAGAGAAATTGAGGGAGCTGGGAGAAAAAACTGAATTAGGTGCTGGTTTTATGACTATTGGTGATTCTGGTTCCATGACTGTCAATGAGAATTCAAGTACTGAGACTTTTGAAGAGGCAATTGGTATTCCTGTTGCACTTGAGAGTCCTGAGGAGTTAGTTGCTGTGGTTAGTGGAGAAAAGGAGGAGCATTTGGTTGGTGTTGAGAGCATTGATAAGATTGATGAGGGAGGGACTTCAAGTGAAGTTGGAAGTGATGAACCAATTGGGAGAAAGAATGTCCCTTGGAACGGAGAAACAGAGGTTTCAAAGGCTGGGAACGAGGAGGCTCATAATTGGGAAGCTTCGGGTGGGAAGATTCTGCCTGAAGATGGTAAGATAGAAGAACTGAAGGATAACTTGGATGCTGAATATCAGAAAAACAGGGGATTAGCAGATGTCTCGATTGAGCTTCAACCAGTTGAGGATGAAGGACCCAGTGAGATTCTGGCTGTATTGGATATAGACGATTGGGACAACAAAGGTGAAAAATTGACAGGTGATGCAACTGTCCTTGATTCTGGGAATGGGCATCATATTCCTGTTGCACTTGGGAGTCCTGAGGAGTTCGTCACTGTGGTTCGTGAAGAAAAGGAGGAGCATTTGGTTGGTGTTGAGAGCATTGATAAGATTGATGAGGGAGGGACTTCAAGTGAAGTTGGAAGTGATGAACCAAGTGGGAGAAAGGATGTCCCTCGGAGCGGAGAAACAGAGGTTTCAAAGGCTGGGAACGAGGAGGCTCATAATTGGGAAGCCTTGGGTGGGAAGATTCTGCCTGAAGATGGTAAGATAGAAGAACTGAAGGATAACTCTGATGCTGAATATCAGAAAAACAGGGGATTAGCAGATGTCTCGATTGAGCTTCAGCCAGTTGAGGATGAAGGACCCAGTGAGATTCTGGCTGTATTGGATATAGACGATTGGGACAACAAAGGTGAAAAATTGACAGGTGACGCAACTGTCCTTGATTCTGGGAATGGGCATCATATTCCTGTTGCACTTGGGAGTCCTGGGGAGTTAGTCGCTGTGGTTCATGAAGAAAAGGAGGAGCATTTGGTTGGTGTTGAGAGCATTGATAAGATTGATGAGGGAGGGACTTCAAGTGAAGTTGGAAGTGATGAACCAAGTGGGAAAAAGGATGTCCCTTGGAGCGGAGAAACAGAGGTTTCAAAGGCTGGGAACGAGGAGGCTCATAATTGGGAAGCTTCGGGTGGGAAGATTCTGCCTGAAGATGGTAAGATAGAAGAACTGAAGGATAACTTGGATGCTGAATATCAGAAAAACAGGGGATTAGCAAATGTCTCGATTGAGCTTCAACCAGTTGAGGATGAAGGACCCAGTGAGATTCTGGCTGTATTGGATATAGACGATTGGGACAACAAAGGTGAAAAATTGACAGGTGATGCAACTGTCCTTGATTCTGGGGATGGGCATCATATTGATGAAAATTTGAGTGTTGATCAGGAAGGCAAAAATCTGGGTGTCCAAGGGGACAGCAATGGGGATGTCAAAGATTCTTCAGTTGCAGAAAATTGGGAGCATAATCAACAATCTTATGAGTCCAAAACTACTTCAGCTGTCATTCACAAATTTGTGGAGGAACCAGCAGTGATTGCGGAGACTTTATCCCCACTTTCTTCAGAGAAATTTGTGAATGGGAAAAATGAAGAGGTTCGACCTTATGCAGCTAATTTGGGAGGAGAAGACAGAGAGTCTTCTAAACTGCTACAGGCAGGTGAAAGAGCTATTGAAGTTGAGAAGAATAGGGGTGAGACCAAACATCTTGAAAATAAAGTTGAAAATAGTTCTGGAGATTGTAAAATTCATTCAGCACCAAATTCTGCTTCTTCATCGGGAAGGTCAATAAATACAACTCCCTCATCAGCTCGACCAGCTGGTCTTGGACACGCTGCCCCACTATTGGAATCTGCACCTAGGGTGACACAGCCGACACCACGTGTTAATGGAACTGTGTCTCACAAGCAATTACAGGTGGAAGAAACTACTAGTGGGGAGGCAGGGGAGTATGATGAAACTCGTGAAAAGCTTCAGATGATCAGAGTGAAATTTTTGCGTCTTGCACACAGGCTTGGGCAGACTCCCCATAATGTTGTTGTGGCTCAGGTTTTGTACAGGCTAGGATTAGCCGAGCAGTTGCGAGGGAGAAATGGGGGCCCTATTGGTGCCTTTAGTTTTGATCGTGCAAGTGCCATGGCAGAGCAGCTAGAGGCAGCTGGGCGGGAACCCCTTGATTTCTCTTGTACAATTATGGTTATTGGGAAGACAGGGGTTGGCAAAAGTGCAACCATCAATTCAATCTTTGATGAACTGAAGTTTGGTACGGATGCTTTTCAATTGAGTACGAAAAAGGTTGAGGATGTTGTGGGGACTGTGCAAGGGATTAAGGTGCGGGTTATTGATACCCCAGGCCTTCTCCCATCCTGCTCTGACCAACGACAAAATGAGAAGATCCTTCACTCCATTAAGCGTTTTATCAAGAGGATGCCTCCAGACATTGTGTTGTATCTTGATAGGTTGGACATGCAGAGCAGGGATTTTGGTGATATGCCTCTCCTGCGCACTATCACTGAGATATTTGGACCCTCCATATGGTTTAATGCAATTATTGCCCTCACTCATGCAGCATCTGCTCCACCTGATGGTCCTAACGGTACTGCTTCAAGTTACGACATGTTTGTTACTCAGCGCTCTCATGTTGTGCAGCAAGCAATTCGTCAGGCAGCTGGGGATATGCGGCTTATGAATCCTGTTTCATTAGTTGAAAACCACACTGCATGTAGAACAAATAGGGCTGGGCAGAGAGTGTTGCCAAATGGCCAGGTTTGGAAGCCTCATTTGTTATTGCTCTCATTTGCATCGAAGATCCTTGCTGAAGCAAATGCACTCTTGAAGTTGCAAGATAGTCCATCTGGTAAACCTTTTGCAACTCGCTCAAGGGCACTTCCTTTGCCATTCCTTCTCTCATCCCTTCTCCAGTCAAGGCCGCAGGTTAAGCTGCCTGAGGAACAATTTGGTGATGAGGATGATCTTGGTGATGATTTGGATGAGACCTCCGATTCAGAATTTGTATCGGAATATGATGATCTGCCCCCATTTAAGAGTTTGACGAAAGCCCAGCTGGCAAAGCTTACAAAATCTCAGAAGAAAGCATATTTTGATGAGTTGGAATTGAGGGAAAAACTCCTTATGCAGAAACAGTTGAAGGAAGAGAAAAGGAGACGAAAGATGATGAAAAAAATGGCTGCAGCAGCTAAGGATCTGCCTAGTGATCATGCTGAAAATGCTGAAGAAGAAAGTGGTGGTGCTGCATCTGTGCCAGTTCCCATGCCGGATTTGGCCTTACCTGCTTCTTTTGATTCTGATTATCCTACTCACCGGTATCGTTGCCTTGATAGCTCTAACCAGTGGCTCATAAGGCCTGTTTTAGAAACTCATGGCTGGGATCATGATGTGGGTTATGAAGGTTTAAATGCGGAGAGGTTGTTTGTGGTTAAACAAAAAGTTCCCGTTTCTTTTTCTGGCCAGGTGATGAAGGATAAGAAGGATGCCAACGTTCAAATGGAGCTTGCAAGTTCTATAAAACATGGCGATGGGAAAGCAACCTCACTAGGTTTTGACTTGCAGTCTGTGGGAAAGGACTTGGCCTATACCTTACGCAGTGAGACAAGGTTCAGTAATTTTAGGAAGAACAAGGCAACAGCTGGTCTCTCAGTCACTCTCATGGGCGATGCCTTATCAGGTGGAGTGAAAGTTGAAGATAAATTGGTCCTTAATAAACGGTTCCAGATGGTCCTCTCCGGTGGTGCAATGATTGGCCGGGGTGACCTAGCATGTGGTGGCAGTTTGGAGGCCCAACTGCAAGATAAGGATTATCCGCTCGGTCGTTCGCTGTCAACCCTCGGGCTGTCTGTCATGGATTGGCATGGAGATCTTGCGGTTGGTTGCAACATACAATCCCAGGTTCCCATTGGACGGTCTACGAACTTGGTTGCTCGAGCCAATTTGAATAACAAGGGGGCGGGACAAATCAGTGTTCGAGTAAATAGCTCAGAACAACTTCAAATTGCTTTGATTGCCCTTGTTCCCCTCTTCAAGAAGCTATTTAGTTATCCTCAGCAAATGCAGTATGGACAATGAAGAAAAAAATTTAGGTTATATGCCATGCGACATTAGTGAAAAACCTGTGATCCTGTCTTGCGACGGTCATTGTTAAAAGCGAGTGAAATAAGATGCTTTTGGTTTTGTTGTTTTCCTTGCCCTTCTCCACATCTCATTGTCTTTCCGTCCTTTTGAAGGAGTTGAATTTTATCATTGCCCTCATCTGGCATCGGGGCACAGTAATTGTAGTTTGTTTGTTTTCCATCTTAGAATGGTGGTTGCTTGTTCCCATTAAGGGGTTGCCCCAAGAGTTGCACATGCTTCTTCTATGTCTCGGGTCTGAAATCATACATACCCGTTTCGGGTATGGGAATCCATTCCTCTCATAATTGAAATTTGAAAGCTAAAGGTAACGTTAGAGACCCCCTAGCTTAACTGAAAATTAAGGACCAAAACCAATCAGAAAAGTGGAAAGTAGCAGCGCTTGTTCTTGGGCTCTTTCAAATTTCAAGAACTGCCGACCAATCGGAGATGTTTTCAAATTTGAAATCCTTTCAAAATGAAGCCCCCCTTGTTCTTCCATGAAAATAGGCCTTGCTTGGAAGCTTCCTTGGGCCTTTTCAGTCCCTGAGTTGCCTTTCTCTTGTCCCAAAAGTGTTGGGAGGGATGCATTTCTCCTTTCATAGGGCTTTCCGTATAGGAGCTGGGTGGGCCTATTTTCGTGAGCTCACTCCACTTATCGTTCAATTGTTTAATCTTTTTCTTCTCTATTTTTATCCTCCGTCTTATTTCTGTCGAAGAAAATTGATTAGGTCGACGTGGCTGCTGAAAGCCGCAGGGTTTGGTCAACAAACACTGTTTTCACAATGTAATAAGCAAACAAACATATGTAATGAATATTTTGTAAAACGAAACTGAAAGGATTGCCGTAAATGAATCAATATATTAAATAGGACACATCGCACATGCGTGTTCGCGCGGTGCTTTGTCCCCCCCCCCCACCCCCAAAAAAAAAAGAAAAGAACAAAAAGAAAACGTTACGTCAGGAAAGTGGTTCACCAACTCTGGTCCCACGCAATACTAATAATAGTCTACGCGTATTTGTGAGATGATGATATAGGGGAGGTTGCATGCTCTTGAGTTCGAATTCTGGTAAAAAGAAAGAGAGAGAGAGAGAGAGAGAGAGAGAGTAACGCTAACATCACAGTCTATAATTATAAGCAACCGTGGCAAACCACATTATAACAGCGCACCATGAGAATAAAGAGGTAACAATATAATAATAATAATGTTATTATTATTATTAAAAAAAAAAAAAAAAAGAAGAAAAGTCTCTGGTTCCTCGATAAGATCTAGTGGTTAACAGTAACATTGTAGCCAAGTACAGAATCCCCAGTATTAGCATCCACCGAATATGTATTCACAATTGCATATCCACGAGCCGATCGGAACATACCAGTACCGCCGGTGACCGGGATTTCACTAACTGGACTCTTCGGAGAATTCTTACCAAGGATGCCAAAGGAGCTACCGCTATAGTCACCGTATGTGAAGTAAAAGGTCATGGCCATAAGCTGGGACGCTTCAGTCTGCCCAGCCAGGCCATAAAGCCCCTGGGCACGGCCCAAAAGCTTAGAGCTTGGATCGGGACCCTCGGTCAGCGGATCATCGGCCATGAAAATAGCACCGAAACGAGCGGAGGACTTGCCTGTGTCAGCCGGTTGAGCCACCTGGACCGCACTGGGGCTGTTGCCGCTGATGGTGTCGTGCAAATAAAATTGGAGGGTCGTCACCTTCCCATTTACGGAATCAAGCCTCCTAGCCCAGTTTCCTAATCGGGAACTATTGGCCCGTGGCACCGCTGCTGCTAGTGCTAAAGATATGAACAAGAAGAAAGCCGGATACAATTTACCCATCTCTCTCGGATGCTCTGTAGCTTTACAAAATCAACGAGGAAGCTGTGTGTGAAGATTGAAAGGAGAAGCTCAATTGAGAGACTTTTTACAAGAAACGGTTTTCAGGGTCTTATGTAAGGTCAATCCACATAGCTTCTAAAACCTTTTTTTATTGTTTCGGCCTTTTTTAACTTACCGGAAAGTTGGGGACCATTGCCGCGGGTGTGCCAATAAACCAATTATACGTGCCAATAGAGAGCACGATGATGATGTCCGAATAACCAAACAAAACAACTACTTCACATTGCCACTGCACTTGCAATAATTGCTCCAATTGCTTCCATCACCAAAAAAATAAAATAATAATTAATTAAACAAGATTGTTCTAATTTTAAAAGATTCTGGTACAAAATGGTTGCACCTGTTTACAAATGCATTTTGGGTCTTGCAGGAGATAAAATTCATAGACAAGCAATTAAAACAGTTTTTTTTTTTTTTTTGAATTTCGTCTTAACTATTCCATTCCATCAATTTAAATTCTATTTTCTCTTCATTATGACTTGTGGTTCCTTCTCTCAAGTGTACAATGTATACTCTTATAGTAAATTTTTGTGACACATACTTTTGAGCCATAAATCACTGCATTGCAGCTCCCCCATTTGACATGTACTGACAACTATATTGTTGACGCATGTGACAACAACAAATAATAATAATAATAATAATAATAATAATAATTTACTTTTAAATTTAATTAAAGTGACCCTGGTCATTCCGTCTTAATGATAAATAGGGTGACACATTTTAGAATACCTAATACACGATTTTTATATGAAAGAATCTGCACATGACTCGCCAAGCAGTCTCTTACGGACTTTTGAATAGGAATGCGCTGTGGCATATGGTACAAACAATGCGTAAATCAAGGAGTAGGTGGCTACCTTTATTATTTTTTGTTCCTTCTAAAACAAAAAAAAGAAAAAAATACATAATAGGCAATCGAATCATAAAAAATATGAAATGAGATTCTACAAAGTAAACCATGGAGTTGACCAGTCGTAATGGCCACAGTTAAACAACACTGCAGTAAACCATAAAAATAGAGAAAATGGCCACTGAAAGGTGATTTAGAAACACACTGGCAGATGGACTAAAATTGTTAACATCTACGGTCCTCGCGTTTGGATTATTCCCCGGTGTATTTGCATTGTTGCCTGCGGTATTCGTATTGTCTACAGCATTATTGTTGTTGCCGCCTCCTCCAGCACTGGAATCAACCAGAAGTGTTACGTTGTAGCCAACAACAGCATCGCCAGCAGCATTGAGAGATAATGTGCGGGCAATTGCGTACCCACGGGCAAACCGGAAAACCCCGGTTCCACCCACGATTGGCATCTCGCGTACCGGGTTCATAGCCGGATTCTTGCCGAGGAGACTAAAAGAGCTTCCGTTGTAGATTCCATCTGTGAACGAATAGCTCATGGCCATGAGCAGGGAAAGTTCGTTCCGCCCGGCTGAACTATAGAATCCTTGTGCTCGGCCCAGCAACTTCGAGTTTGGATCTGGCCCCTCGGTCAATGCATCGTCGGCCATCGTGATAGATCCGAAGGATGTAGGCGACTTGTTGGTTGATTGAGCCACCACCACGGCACTGGGGTTACTGCCACTAAGTATGTCATGGAAGTAGAATTGGAGCTTGGTCACGGTCTGGTTCTCGGACACAACTCTTTTGGCCCACTTCACTGCATCATTAGTCTGAGCCCGTGGCATGGCTGCCACAAGGGACATGATCAACACGACTAGGCAGAGTTTTTCCATTTCCAGCTCTCAGCTTAGTCCGTCTTTTTATCTGCTTTTAAGGCAACAGAAGAGGAGGACTTTGAGAGAATTGTGTAGGAGTTGCGGGAGGTCTTATATAGAGTAACATAGAAAAGAATTTTCAAAGGAGCGTTTAACTACAATAAAAGGTACACCCACCCAACTGCAGCGGTTCTAATTTTTTCTACCATGATTCCAACAAAAAGTCCAAGAAAAATGTGGGGTTTTTTTTCCTTTTTCCTTTTTTTATTTATTTCATATTGGCTGGCCTCTGTCCATACATGTTATTATTTATTAGTCGACGGGACACAGCACCTAGGGTAGGCAGCCAACTCTTTTTTGTCATTTTTATTCCGGCGAAGAAAGAAAAAGACTTAGGCAATGCATTGACAACCGGAATGGGGAACAGCTACATACAAAGTCAAGCACGCCAAACAACACAATCAGTGACACCAATAAAGGGTAATTACAGTGAAAATTGCTACAGTCAGATGATTTACAAGCGTGCTCATAACGGTGGCACTATGATTAAGGCCTACGTTTCTCGTATTGCCTCCTCCTCCGGCGCTCGAATCAACGGAGACCGTGACATTGTAGCGAACAACAGTAGTTGTCGGATCCAAGGAATAAGTACTCGCAATAGCATATCCACTCGCCAACCGGAAAACGCCGGTGCCGCCGACGATCTGCATCTCGCGCGACTTATCCATGACAGGGTTTCTGCCAAAGAGACTAATAGAGCTGCCCTTGTAAACACCATCCGTGAAAGCAAGGCTCATGGCCATGATCAAGGACAGCTCGCTCTGTCCCGCTGACCCGTAAAGCCCTTGAGCCCGGCCCACCAGCTTCGAGTTCAGATCGGGTCCCTCGGTCAACGGGTTGTCCACCATCGTGATGGCTCCGAAATTCGTGGGCGACTGGTTGGTGTTGGCGGACTGAGCAACCCTCACGGCGGTGGGGTTGCTGCCGCCGAGTATGTCGTGGAAGTAGAATTGGAGACTGGTCACCGTGTCTTTCTCAGATACAACCCTGCTGGCCCACTTCACTGCATCGGGACTCTGAGCACGTGACGCAGCTGCCGCCAGGAAAATGATCAGCAGAACCAGACACACTTTTTCCATGTCTTCGTCTTCTCCTTCTCCTTCTGCTATTCTTTCACTTCAGCAGTTGTAATGGAAATGACAACTCTTCCTACCTCGAAAGAGGAGGAGGCTCTTTTGGGACATCTATAACTGGGTTAGGTAGGGGCCCACTTGTTGTAAAATCTTGCCGAGTTAGCCCTCAAATTTGGATTTTTAGATAATTACTTGATAAATGAAATGACCAAATTGTTTGAAACGAAAAGTATTAATAACAATATAAACTAATAGTCTCTCAGCTTTAGCCAATCAACATTAATCACACACTAGCGAAAGATAAACTCTGGGGTTGCTTCAAAAGATGTGTGACAAGGTAGCCTCCTAATCATATGGTTGCCTGTTCAAGTAGCATTCCCTTGCCAACATATCCAGCTGGGACAGGGCATCCTCCGAATTTCCCGGACAGGAATTGCACCAGTGCCTGGTGTTGTTTTCTACAATCAGTGTCTCAAATCCATCTCGTGACAGCTTTTCTATTCAACTCCTTGGCCGCCTTCTCTTTCTCTCTAATCCCACTCGTCTTCTGTGATGCCATGAATGTGTCGTGACCGTACTCTTTAACCTTCTTCCTGCATTTGACATAATTGTCAGAATTCGTGTAACTTCAAAAGTAGTCGTTCGGTTTACTTGCTCCCTTTAGTTAGCCCGTGGCTTGAATCTTCTTTTCAAGGGCTAGAAATTCACTGGGACAAGTAAAATGAGCATCACATAAAGAGGACAGTGAATCAAAAGAGAAAGAAGAAGTGAAAAAAGAGAGGGAAAGAACTGTTAAAAGAATTAAATGCTCCTATCCTACTGAAATTCATCGCGGACAGATGATGCTCAAAATCAAGGCTGCGCAGATTGAGGAATTGCTTGTAACCACCGGCAACTATGAACTTGGCGGCCTCTTCACCGTCTCTTGTATCAAAACCCACAATGGCATCAAGCATGTAAAGTGCATCGGATACTTTCCTGGCTATGGGCCTGCAGATTTACCATTGCAAAATAACATCTTGCAACTTGTTTAAGGTGCCAATGCCTGTGCATTTTGGATTATGATAATACACAAAGTAAAATCACTCAGCACATTTTCTTCTATGCAGTCCTTTGCCAACGGTGTCCAGGCTAGGAGAAACAGGAATCACTCCGGCTAGGCTAGTGAGACCGACCCAAAACAGAATCGTGATCGGAAGGACAGAGGATGAAGCCGTGGGTATCAGTCCCGAGTGATACTGCCACCATGTTTGCTGCTATTCGAATCCCGCGCTTTTACCACCGTCTCCCTTCCTTCCCCTTTACGCTAAGACTCTTCTTGTAGACCAAAAAGCCTGTCATGCAACGAGAAAATGCGGAGAGAGAAGGGAGAATATTGTTAGGATTAGTGAGATCAACGGTCGGAACATGAAAGAAGCTCGTCTGGTGCGTCATCAGCTCCCAAACTAACCTGTGTTCTCTTCCCTTGACATTTTGAATTGTCCATTGCCATCAGTGCATGCAATTGCTGACTTTGATCCCCTTGATAACAAAAATAGTAAAAATAAGATCAATGTTATGACAAAATGTCATCGACACTTTCCACATTCTCAATTTGAAGGTTTAAATTCCAACGAACAGAACAGCCATTGCCCAGTTAGGGCATGCTAATCAAAACCCAGAACAAAATTTCGTGGTAACTCAAGTTTATGCATTGTCCTGGTTAATGATGATTATGTTCTTGCTTTTCATATCTTTCTCTGATTGCAAGCTTCAATGAGATGCAATGCCAAAGCACAAGAAAGAAAACCCAGTGGCACCATGATTTCCCATTATGCACAGACGAAAGTAATCAATCAAGAAAGTAGCCAATGACCAAATGAGGGACTGATGATGTTTTCAACTCTCAACTGCCTACAGTTATGAGCTTAAGGGGTATCCGAGTTTAGATTATTTCCTCATCTTGAGCCGTCGATCTCATAGTTCACAATATACTCGCCCCTGTATTTATGGGGTGTTGAAGGAAATTTTTTTCTGAAACCAAGTACGAACAAATTATTTAAGGTATGACAATTAACAGATACTAAATTTTATGTATGTATCTATGCCCATGGCTAATAACACCATTAACCATTTTTACAAAAAGAAGCTGGCGAGGTAAGAATTTGACATTGATTGCCTGCTACGTTACCAGATAGGTTCCCCTCTAAATTGCTGGATTACTGAAGGTGACTGCGTATTTAAGATAATCCTCCATTTCCCCGCACAGTGATTACCGTAAAAATAAAATCTTTAGCTTTCGGAGGTCGAAAATTACATCTTTCTCGTGCCCAACTCACACTCACTCATCCCACCTCCTTTAATTGATTTGAGTGGACTCGTCTGAAGGACCCTCGTATCAAAATCCATTTCCTTCTAATCTAGAGGGAGATGAAGAATTTGATCCACTAACAGGTAACCAGATGAGAATAAATTTTAGCTACTGTCATATTGGCTGAGCTTCTGAGTTCATGGACAGGGGAGAGAACAATCCCAATTGGCATTAGAGGGCCAGTTTAGGCCCGGTAATTCTTGTGTACAGACAGCCAAGAGCATCGCATTAAGTCACAAGCGTAAGAAAATACTTGGGCAAATTATAGAATCACAGAGAACATTGATACATAAAAAGGAACTCTTATCACAAATTAAGCAGAAAAGAACAAACATATCTGTTTATTACTAGGCCAAGAATTCCCAACAATTAAAATACAAAACAACCCCTCAACGTAGAAGGCTTAATGTTAGTGGTTGAATGACATAAATATTTTTGCAATGCAAAGCTGCTACAAAACTAAGCCATTAGAAGGCCATACAACTTATAATTACTTCAGCCTACCAAAATTGCCTCCACACAGTGTTCAACACGTCAGTCGTGGCCAAAATCGTACAAACTAAAGAGAGAACACGAACACCTTAGACCACTAAAAAAAAAAAATTTCTCAGCTCATCCTTTTCCGCATCCATAAGCCTCAAGAGCTTTAATTTCCTTCAACAGATGCATTTTCTCTGCTAGTCTGATACTCAACAACATGATATGACCATTCTTAGTTTTTTCCAGCACTGCACCAAAAGGAAAAATTAGTTTCACAAATTTCAGCAAGTCCTCTCTAATCAAGAATACTCAAGGGCTACTAAAAGTTTTATTTGGTTGTAAAACTTAAAATAGATTATACTTTGTTTAACCTGTGATGGACAATGGATTTATTGATCTTGATGAATTTAATTTCCTAATTGAAAATTCAGCGATCATAACATTCAGTGCAGATAGCACAAATGTGGTGCAAAGTACATGCAAAGATCAATAATATTCACCTAGTGGGAACATTACATCCCCAATCACACAGCAAACCATTGATATCATAGAAGAAGATAGAGATGAAACCAACATTCTGGTCATCGATTTGTGATTTTATCCTGGCTAAGAAAAGGGCTTATAGGAAGAAAGCAGAGATGGTTTGACGGCAAAAGGCTTGGTCAGGTCAAACAAGATCTTGCAGCAAGATTCACACGATGAAGAAGAGTGAATAGGGTAAAAGAAATCTCAAATTCTCTCACGAGAGAGTCAGAGATGTTAAGCAACAAGGTATCTTCTTTAATTTACAAAAGCCAATTATGTTAAAGACCCCACAACTCTCTTTCTTCTATCTAACCAAACCAAAAAGGAACACAAATCTTTTCCAACTATTATGAGGGAGTTGGTTTTATCCATGATGTCTGCTTGTATCCTGTTTATTTCTCATTCTGTGACTCATTTTGCAAGATCTTGTTCATCCTGACCAGACAGGCATTTCTGCTGTCAAACCATATGCAGTGATTTACTATAAGACATTTATCAGCCTGGGCAGATGCCATAAATCCGTGAACAAGAGAACTCCACAAACATTTCAATCAAAACCAGTGCTAGTTCAAGCAATAACCAGTGCAATCACAAGATAACAAAGAAATATCATTGGTGCAAAAACCAACTCAGTAGCTGCAGAAAACCCAGAAGGCTCGTGCTAAAGTCTATTATCTTTCCTGTTGATACGCTGTTCCATCAACACACAAAAGAATTATTCCACTTTCACGAGACATAAATTTCAAAGTCAATACAACTGGCTAGTTCATCAATCAAAAGAGCTTTACGAGACAAACCTCCAAGAACCGGAATCAACATCATCAGGCTTCCGCCAACTCCTCTCAGCATGCTGGCTTCCAGGACTTCTCCAACCAACTGGCCTCGCATCCCTTCCCTCAACTTTCTCCGGCTCTTGTCCAGTACCATTAACCTTCATGGACTCCAGCTTCTCATCTAGCTCCTTCCAGTCCTTCCCTTTCTCTGCCGACACTTCCTCTCGCGGTCTGGCATCTCCAAACAGACTGGAACCTTTGGGCTTGGCTGCCGTCCCGTTGCTGTGAGCCAACGGCCGTGTACGTGGCTGCAATACCAGCTTTGGCCTCGTGCCCCCCATACTCCCTGATCCATTTTTCTCCTCTTTCTTCCTTCCCCAATTATCCGAATCAGCCGCTCCGCTGCTGTTATTATACTCCTGTCTGTCTCTCGCCAAAGATCCAAAGCTTCCTCTTCTTTCAAATCCACCATTACCAGAACCAAATCGCCGCATTTCCACTGGCTTATTGGAGACCCAGCTCTCCGATTCGTCGGCTTTTGAATGAGATTCGAAAAAGGACCCTCCTATTTCTCTCCTTTCGTAACCATTCCCCATCGTTGATTTCTTGGTCTTGGACCAATCATCGGTCTCGTCGGCACGCGATGGCGCCGATTCTCTACTTGCGTCGCCATTGAAACCCTTAGAACTACCTCCGCCGCCGCTGCCCCATCGAGAATTCGACGAATCATCGCCGTTACGTGAGTTCAATCCGTACGATTTGAAGCCACCTCCGAGGCGAGACCGGTCGAGCTCCTCGGCGGAGCGCTGGCGGGGACCCGTGGGGAGATTAAGGAGATCTTGGTGAGTGAGACCCTTGAGTTCATAAGTTGGCTTAGCCGCGCTGTGGTTTGCGAACTCTGCTAAGGAAAGCGTTTGGTTCTTCTTCTTCTTCTTGGGCTGCTTAGCGGCGGTGGCTAAGGAAGGGAAATCCGCGCCGGAAGTATTGGCGTGAGGTTGAGAAATGTGCGGCTCTTTCTGTTCCTTGACCTCAGCCTCGTGTTCTTCAGCTTCTAGGGCCCACGCGCCGGGCTTGCCCCAAGGAGAAGCCGCCGTATTCGCCGCCATGCCTCCTTGCTCTCTCTCGCCAGATTTTCGATTCTCTCCCCCTCTCTGGCTCTCTTCGTCTGCGATGCGTTGGGTTCCTTGTCTGCTAAGGCAGGGCGTGGAGTGCAACGAGTTACAACGGGCGTAGAAATGTGGATTCTATCGGTGGAGGATGAGATTGGAACATTGTTGGACGAATGGACGGTCGAGATCTTCGGAGACTCGTCACTTGTTAGAGAAGAAAATTAACTCGAAAATAGAGGATTACGCAAATTAAGTATGATTGGCTTAAAATTCTAAGATCATACGTCGAATAGGAAAAACAATCATGAGATCATTCAATGCTTGATGTGGCTTTGATGATTGGCACAGAGTTACCATTACAAATGGTACAAAGTCAGAAATTTGTCTTCAAATTTGAAATTAAAATTGGAGTTGGAGCCAACACAATCCAATTGGGCAATTATATTACACTATTGTTTACACCTACACTTCCCACGCCACCCCCTGCGGGGCCCCGCGGCGTGCAATTCTTACATTCATTCCTCCTCATTTCCTCTCTGTTTCTCAACTGGTCCAACCGAGGCCCATTCGCATTAGTAGTATCACTGAGCCACTACAGCGATTTGGGTCTTCAGCTTTACGTTAGCCCAGGCCCAGTTTCATGCTCTCGTTCAGTCCCCTCCGGGCTGGTGATCCATGATTGTAGCATTTTTGCAACTATGCAAAGGCCTCGCGCTTGGAATACTTAGGTAAACCCAAGTAAAGCCCAATTCGATCCGGCAATAATTGTAAGTCGTGACTGGTAAATTTGGTGGCCGTTTAAATTACACAAATAAAGTTAACATCCTGAGGACATTATGGATGGAAGCAAAAAAAAGTTTTTTTTTTTTTTTTTTTTTTTTTTTTTTTTTTTTTTTTTTTTTTTTTTTTTTGTGTGGGTTGTAATGATAGAGAACACGAGACTTCAATTTCAATATGAAACATTGTGCATTACTCCATTCATCACAGCCAGGCCCCATCATCCTAGAAGCCTCCAAATTCCGAGAGGGACCACAACTTTTGACGTTCCCAACCAAACCTAAACGGTTAAATACTAGAGGCCATTCTCAAAGTCGGTATAATAATTAATAACGATCTACTCCCATCGTCAAGAAGCCACATTTTTCATGTCTTCTTTTTTTAGGGTTATACCGTCCAGCGTCCCATTACTTCTATCGTCAAGCAGCCATATGGAGAAATCATGGTCTCTCGAACATTATATAGATTCCATACGGCCAAAATAAGAAAAATTTTTATCCAGATTGCTTTGCATTAACGATCAGAAAATTTTCCCTTTTCATCCAGATGAGCACACCAATCAATAAATAATAATAATAATAAAAGAATCGTACGATCTGGCCAAGAAAGATGGTAATAATTAGAAATTATATTATTTATGATGGTTCTATTCAACAAATAAAAGTTTCAAGAACCACCTCAACCCCCTGCAGACACACAGAAAACACCGGTAAGTCATACAGCCCAAGACACTAAGCTACTGACACGCGCTCACACAAGGTAGGCTCAAGATTAGACGACACCACCGCTGATCACTACTACCGCCGCTGGACCAGAGACTTTCTAGGAAAGCTGACCGCAATCGGCGATGACTACTGGCTTGGAGGTCTTCCCACTGCCGGACCCCACCTTCTCGACGGCATTAACCACGTCCATCCCCTCCACGACCTGTCCGAACACCACGTGCTTGCCGTCCAGCCACTCGGTCTTTGCCGTGCAAATAAAGAACTGAGATCCGTTGGTTCCTGGCCCGGCATTTGCCATGGAGAGGATGCCGGGGCCGGTGTGCTTCTTCGCGAAATTCTCATCCGCGAACTTGGATCCGTAGATCGACTCGCCTCCGGTGCCATTTCCAGCGGTGAAGTCGCCGCCCTGGCACATGAAGTTTGGGATCACGCGGTGGAAGGCAGATCCCTTGTAGTGGAGAGGCTTCCCGCTCTTGCCGGTGCCCTTCTCGCCGGTACAGAGGGCGCGGAAGTTCTCAGCAGTCTGAGGCACGACGTCGGCGAAGAGCTCCATCACGATCCTGCCGGCAGGCGTACCGCCGATGGAAATGTCGAAAAACACCCTAGGGTTAGACATATTTCAGTGGGAATGCGATGAATCAGAGATTTTCAAAATGATTGGCTCATCCCATGCACGACTTTTGGTTCAATCTTATAGGGGAGGGCAACGGCGAATATCTACAGATGGCGGTTCGAGAACGTTGGATGGGGACGCGTGTAAGAATCTTGGAACCTTGAATGTAACCGAGGTTAGGTTGGGTCTTGACTAGGGTTAAGCATGGGATCCTAGGTGGTGTATACTTGTTTTGTCTCTTCCTTTAGGACAAACGGCGTCGTCGGAGTTTAAATGCTTTTTCCCTTTCGTGATAGCATTTAACTAGGGTTTATCATTCTAACCAAAAAAAAAATAAAATAAAAAGAATTATCAGTTCCACCGTACAAGTGAGTCATGATATTGCCGACAATGCCGTTCACTTGAAGGAGACTTCACCGCCATCCTAACTTTTCGCTTCTATATTATCTACGCACTATTTCCATGAGTTTCACGTGGCATACATGCACAATTTCCACAGCCAATAATGTCGTTCGCTATAAAACGATGACGTCTGAAGTGAACATAATTGTTAGCTCAGATACTTTTGTGTTGAGACAAATTAAGTTAATTTAACTAACTGTTATTTAGCCTATGAACGAATAAAATAAAATAAAATAACTAATAAGATGAAGATGCTTGAGCTGTTTGTAATTGGTAGGCTCCTAATGGTAGTTAATTAAATGTTCTCCAGACTTTTTTAAGTGCAAAGCTTTTGAATAGAAGATGAGTTCCCTACAAAATGTTAATTTTAATTCTAATTTATCAGAAAAAATAAGTTATCTTTTTCTTTTTATCATCTTAAAAATTGCAATCTTTTAAAAGATCAGTGAGGAGAATAAAAGAAAGGGATAAATATATTTTTTAAAAAAAAAAAAACTTTGAACATCCAAGCACAAAAGGGGAGGACCCATCCAAGCATAAAAGACAAAGTATTAGGATCCAAGAAGGATCAACATGGCTAAGTGATTTACAGAAGTGGGAGGGCCCCAATTGCACAATCCCCTCCTTTGGACACATCTTTGAATGAACTCATCTCATTCACATGGAAAAACAAATAAATAATTAAAGGCCTCAAATAAAAAGGAAAAAGAAGATACTTGCATTAATTGAAATATACCCACATGATTTTCACATTTCCTTCCTGACCTCATTGTTTGAACATAGCTGCACCAGTATTTCACAAAAAGCCTTCGGTTTGGAGCAATCCAGGATAGATAGAAGATATTATCCGCTTCAAGGATTTGAGTGGAGCTTTTAAGAAAGCATGCCCCTCCGTGGCTACAAAAGCAATGAAGTAACATTTGTTATCAATAAGGGTTAAATCAAATAATTAAATCAAACCCGATAGTTTCTTACCTTTCATCAACAGTTTGACTTCCTTTGAGAAATCCTCGACACGCCCCAGCACTGGTCTTATTCTGCATATCTGTAAGACAAAAAGCTCCAGATACAAGGCCATCTCCAAGATGTGGAGCAGTAAGAGACAGACAGACTCTATTTCTGGCTGATTGTTCATTGATATGTTTAAACCACAGAGTTCAGAAACAATAGCTATTGCTTGGTCCTGCATTCAATCGATAACAAAGTCCACAAAGGCATCAGTAATGCAGAGGTCTACCTGATAGCCAATAACATGTCATAAATACCCTCAATCCTCTTGCATCCAATGTTTATTAGAATCAAATAAGTTTATTAGAATCAAATAAGAGACGAGAATATATTTTACCTGCAAGCCATGTAGTATCTCGGGCATTGGAAGCTCAGGAATATGAGTAAGATCAATAAATCCCACCTCCTCAGACCTTTTAGCAGCCCCCTGCGCTTCTAAAATGAGAAATTTTAAGAGAAGAAATGTGATCTTGTAGATCTGCTGGCCAACTAGGTCAGAAAAATGTGTTGGAGAAACAGGATTGGATTTTTCACTTGATTGACCCTTGATTATAAGAGAAGCACCAGAAGATGGGACAGCAGAAAACTTGGGCTTTGACACACAACATAGAGGTGAAAGAGCAAACCAGCCATTTCTGCTGTTTAGAAAAGATGGTTTCTTGCATAACTCAAATTCCTCTTTGAGGCTAGGAGGACAGATAAGGGGAGCAGTTCTGCTGGGAGATTCACCATGACGGTGAGTTCCTCGGCTGATGAAAGCTAACAAATGGATACTTTTCTCCCGCAACTTTGAATCCATTTCTTTTGTTGCTTTAACCCATGAACTCCAGTGCTTTGCTAATGTGCAGATCAACAAGAGGGTATGCTCTGTTTCCTCGAGTGCTGCCAGAGAAGTTTGTGTCCTTTGTGCCCTTGGTCTTTTCTTTTCTTGATCATCAGAAGGAAAGTCAGGTGCATTGAGGTAATAGGAAATAAGATATGCTTCCTCCGAGAAAAAGTTAGCTATTATATAGTCCATGATATCCATACAAGAAGAATTATTTTCCAATAAATGGACCATGGACGTTACCACAGTCAATCCAATGCCCCAAATGTTGAGAGGCCTTTCAGTTGCATCCGGTGACTTTGGGAATCCTCTACTGTTAATGATTACTGCAGAATGATCCCTGTCCACTAATTCAGCAAACAAAACTCCAAGAGATGATAAAAAGCCACCACTTAGAAGCATCTCAGCCCCTCCCCTTACACGTGCCAAAGTTAAAAGGAACTTCAATGTCATTGGAATGGTTGCAAGAGATTTTTTGTCCTGAAGCTTCAAAATAACATGCTGAAGTTGGAGGTGCTTCTGTATGATGGGGAACCAAGTGTTAGGTGTCAAGAAACTTCTTAGTACCAAGTCAATGATGGTCAAGGAGAGGGTAGAATGCTCAGGGGTAGAAATGCATTTGCAGAGAATAGGTAATAAGACCAGGCATGCATTTGAGACCTCAGCAAAGTCTTCAGACTCCTTATCTGAAGTTTTACCTAACTCCAGTGCCAAGAGCAGCAGCATTAGTAAGAGCTTCACAATTTTTCTGACTCGATGGGCAGATGATTGAAAGTCACAGAGTACTTTAAGACCAGATAAAGATAACTTTAAGACAGGTAAATGGACAGATAAAGATAAGCTGCTTTGTGCACATGTGATGAGACGGAGAAGCAATTCTGCTTGTGCTGCAAGGAAATCAAGAACCTCTTTAGAAGCATCTGGAAAATGAGATAAAGATTCTACTTGGGCATGGAAACACTGGCAGATATGGCCAATACACGAAGAGCATAGTTGATTGGGGATCTTCCTTACAGTTGTCTCTCTGTTACCTGGTGACTGTGCAGCAAGTAGATACATTTTATATCAGTAAGAACAAGAAATCCGAGGTTATGCAAGTGCATCAAAAGAATGCTCAAAATATTAGATGTGCATCAAACAGTGAAAAAGAGAGCAGTTTGTAACTAGAACTATTGAAGATGGTACTTTCCTTAAATGCCACAGAGAACCTAACCCAACCCATTTACGGTGGTATATTGCATGCACCATAAATATTATTAGATGCTCGCAAAAGAACATGTGAAGAATAAGCATCTGTGCTAATCAAGAAATAAAACTGCAAACCTAAGGATGTCCCACCAGCTACCAGCTAAATCACTCACTAGACTAGTTAAACAACATAATTTTGACATTCTGATCTCAATTATCAAGAGCCAGAAGTTCTAACAAGTAGCCCCCTCATAGGCTAGTCAACTAAAAGAATTCAAAAAATGCAAACCCATTTTAAGTATCTCAAAGTTTTTCCAAGTACCCTGCAATATAACACTTACAGATCCCAACATAGCAAAAATTAACAGCTGCAACTAAAACCAATTGGATTTCAGATACTTACATTCTCCTCATACACTGTCAAGACAGTTATCAATGCTCTAAGTGCAGAAAGCTTAGAACGTGTAAGCAAAACCATTGAATTCACTTCTTGCATGTAGACCAACATTTTTTCTGCAATATCTTTAGATGCTTTCCACTCTGTATAATCCCACATATCCAAGCCCATATCTGATCGTATATGTGGGAGATCATACAAATATACATCTTTGACATTTGCAGAAAATTCATCATTGCATTTAACCCGATAAATCTGCAAACAATTTGATTCAATCACATACTGAGAGAGTTCTTTGAATGTTCCAGGAGAAATTGTACGACCTTCAAGCTCTCCTTGCAAATGATAATACAGATCATTGAGTATCAGACTTCTTAATTCATTGCCTTCACTGAAATAAACAAAACATCAACATTGTATTCCTTCTGAAGAGATATTGAAATGCTATATATTTTAGATAAGAATTGAACTGATGAGCAAGACTGCATTTCACTGTACAGGTAACCCAACTTTGTAATTAAGGCGCACACAACATTTTCAGCAGCACCATCATAGCAATCACGAATGTTAGGCATGCCTTAGGAGAGAAGCAGAAGGGTGACACTGCATAATGTGAGATAGAAAGTATGCCTAATGGAAAAGGAGACACATAAATCAGGGGTACCACAACAAGAATATAACAATTGGGCAGTTATTTTTGTTAGCCATTGGAAATATGCCTATTAGACAAATATAAACTAGAAAGAAAAGAAAATTTGTCAAAAAACTTATGTTTAAGAAATTGTAGAAAGTAAATAACATGAATCAGTCCTACAGTAGTTCTAAAACCTAACAAGAAAAATTATAGAACTTGAGAAAGATTCAAAATATATTTGGGGTTATAATTCATGGGTTAATTGCCCTAGTCATACTGAAACACCTTAATTAAGAAAGCTACATTGGTAAAAGTTTGAAAGTTTGAAAATGAAATGGTGTAATGGCACATACCTGTAGCCTTGTTGTGAGTATTTTGCCACCAATTCCAAAAAGCAAGGCTGACAGCTCAACTGTTAAAAGGAAAATAAACATGCAACCTGAAGTCATAGAAAATTTAGGTGCAATGAACTTAAAGTTCATCCTTCAATGAGTGATTTATGCAGAAAGAATAAATTGACCTTATAAACACAAGAACATACATTTTTATAAGTGATGCTGATCTTCTCAAGTAATGATACAGACAAACTTCCAGGATTACCAGTTGCCAAATTTTCCATCACATGGACAATGAACAAACTCGTGGCAACCTGTAAGTCACATATGAAAGCACAATTATGCCTTTATCATAACAAGAATTCTTAGAGTTTCTTAGACACAACAGATTGTTTGGGATATTTATGAGAGACATGAAGGTCAAACAAGAGCAGGAACTGCATGCCAATATAGCACCGATAAAACAAAAATAAAAATAAAAATAAAAAAAATATATATATATATAAATCAAAAATCAAAAAGGTTACCTTTGCACGATAACATATTTTGTTGTTGTATTCACAAGAAGTATATAACTTGATCAGGTTGCCCAAGATTGATCCCTCACACCAACTTGACAAAGTGTCCTTTGAACCATAAAAGTTTGGAGATTTTGATATTTCTGTGCTTACTGCATTTTCAGTGCTCTCCTTATGTTCTGAGACTTCATTTGGACATGACTCAGCATGTAACAACATTTTGCTTACAAAAATGTCATATCCTATTATTTCCAATATGGCAGTGTGACAATGATACTTGTAAGCTAAGCTTTGAGCCTCACTTTCAGTCAAATGCTCAACAGAGGAGGCTCTCCAGCTATCATCTATTGAAATACAGTTAGACAATTGTTTCCAAAGCCTTCCAGAGCTCTTTAGATACTCTGAAACTTTAATATAGTGAACAGCCCCTTGCCACAGTGCATTCAGAAAATCAAAAACCAGGAGCAGTATGCGGGGTTTGCTGGAGAAGAGAACATGCAACCAACAAAATGGTGTTCAGCATTTGAATAGTTAATTATCTTACCATCAAGTGAGATAACTGCATGAAATTAAATCCTAAAGAGTGTTTAATAAACAATTTATATTCCTAAATCACAATAAAAGGCAGTGTGAACAACGAAGAAAAATGTGAATAAGATGTAAACAAGGAAAGTAAACACATCTTATTAGATAAAAAGATTCAAAGATACTAGTTAATGTGCTAATAGAACTTAATTGAGAATATTAGATTTGATTTTTTCAGGGGATATTTCAGAACCCATTCTGACTTTCAAAGTTGCGTATGATCCAATAGCTAGTCATGTAGCATTCTTTTCTTCCCTTCTCCATTCTCTCCATTGACTAATTTTTTACGTTTACCCTAAAGCCTTTCAAAGTTACATATGATCCAATAGCTAGTCATGCAGCATTCTTTTCTTCCCCTCTCCATTCTCCATTGACTAATTTTGTATGCTTACCCCTAACCCCCACATTACCTATAACAGTAACATGATGGAAACAAAACATCATAACCTCCCAAGACAAACCTGTTGACAAGCTCATTAGACCTTTCAATGTATTGCATGAATGCATCAATCAGATTTGACTTCTTGCACCCTGGTGAACTGCTGGGAGCTCCACTTGTTGGCTGCTTCAGGCCAACAACATTACTTGACTGCACTTCTGCATTGTCTTGTAGATCAAATATAGCAAAAAGAAGAGCAGGCTGCACAGAGAACCATGAGAAGCAAATTGTTCACAGAAAAGCCAGAGAGATGACATTAAGGTAAGACTTATTGCAAGAAGTTGAAATGTACTCTTTTTCACACAGAAGTGGTAAATGGTAAATGAAATCAACTATGCTTCAAAAGGTATAGACACAACTAAAGTTGGACTTGGAAAACATGTATCAATAAGCATTTTTCTTGATCCAGTCCAATGAAAATTGAAAATCACATTCCAGAAAAACAAAGGCCTATGTGAAGGCCTGACAGTCAATTGGACTTTGGATGCATGAATGTGAAAAGCCCATTTACAAGGTGCAAGGATCTAGGAGAACAGAACCATTGAGATAAACATCAATGTCAAGAAAATACTACAAGTAAATCAAGTAATCCCACATAAGCCTAGATAAAGTTCCAAGACCCACATTGTAAAACTAACCTGATAACATGCTGCAGAAATGAGCAGATTGACTATTTCAACAAATAGATCTTCATTCCAATCTAATTGCTCAAGCAATATACATTTCACTGAGCCTCTTAATTCTGTGATCTAAAACCAAGCACTTAATCAAGATTTGGCTTAAAAAATGGTAGCAATAATTAGAAAACTAGTACAAATGAAATAAGAAGTAAAAATTCAATGGACCAAACCTGCTTATCATCCAGACCAAAGAATATTTTTCCAGACAAATACGGTTGTTGGTAATCTGCGATAATCAACATTGATAGTACCCTGGCAGCACTAGTCTGTATTGCCTGTACAAAAGCTCAAGCATCCATGGTAAAGATACTGGGATATAATATATGAAACATGAACCAAAAGATTTTAAATGAAAATTGTGAATCACATTATGCCCTATGGAACATCAAAGAGGATGAATACAATTCAATGCAGGAACCCAAATCTATATTTGCTGAATAAAAACCATCCGAGTTTGATAAATCTTATTTTCAACAACCTATTATGTTCAGTTCTGCAAACCATGCTACCAGAAAAATGGTCAACCTCCACCAGATAAACAGAACTTAACTAATTATGAAGGACAAGCATTACCATGCTTTCAGGGATCAATAGAATAAAGAAATTTTGGCAGGTATATAGCATCATTAAGAAGCTGTGAATATGCTGGCGCACTGAAAATATCCAACCATTGATTAGCGTTGTAGGCCTCAATATAGCAACCTGAGGAACTTCCCTATCTGATTGCAAAATCCCTCAACCTTGTGAAGAAGATAATTATGTGCAGAATATAATTAACCATTTACCATGAAACACAAATACACAAGAAAATGCATCAAGAAACACAAACACTCAACACAAGAAATTGACAGCATTGTTTAAGACACATGTAATGTGCAACGGAAAAATAAATAAACAAGAGTGTATTAAGTTTATACTGGATCTTGAAAATGTGATATCAATGATATGAGAGCCGCAACAATTGGAACAGGTTTGGTAGTAAATGACAGCAATGCTTGGTGGAAGACTGGAAGGCTAGATGATGTATCCTGGGAAAATGGCAAATTGGATAAACAAATAAGAGTGTAAACAGTTGCATGGACTATTTTCTTTGAATCCAAAAGAAGAATATTACAACAATTAAGAAAATGTGCAAAGACAAGCATAGGTAATGTTAAGAATTACCTTAGAAAATCTGGAGAGCATGATATGGAGAATATTCAAGGCAGAACCAACAGCATGCTGATATCCTTCAATATCAGTTGGTTCAAAGAGACGGCTGACACATATGTTCTGTTAAGGAAAACAAGAGGCTTGCTACCAATCACTAATTAAGGAATTCATGAGGAAAACAACATGGAAGGCACAAAGCATAGCTGACCTCTAAAGTTTGCTTAGTAGTGCAAGCAAGACGAAGAAGCACATTGTGGATAGAAGAATCAGACAGTAACATTTCATGGATTATCACACCCAATTTCTCCAAGAATGAGACTGACGTAATACATGTTTTCATTACTTCCAAAACCTATAAAGACAAACAGAAGGTTAAAGATTGATTATTGAAGAATTTTTCCCCACCAGAGAAATAGCAGCATCTTGATTTATTTTTCTCAATTTTAGTTTAATGTCCAGAAGAGGTGTTTGCCACATCATCTAAGGTATGAGCTGAACCGGACAACCAGACCAGTTTAGAAACAACTGCCCGAGCCATAAATTACAAGAATCCAAAACAGGAAATACAGAACTAAAACCAAGATGGAACAATGCCGATCATCCTTTCTCACTAAATATAACAAATAAATATGAAATGCCATGGAATCACACACTTCCCTTGTATCCAGCCCATAATATGAAAATGAATTTTAGAAAAATAACTAGCTAACTTAAAGAAGCTGACTGGAAAAACAAGAGCTACCTTCAATGTTACTTTCCACCGAAGATGCTTCACCTTGTATTTCCAGTACTCGTGATTGACTAGTATATACTGCAAAGAGAAAACAACTAAAGCTAGAACAAAATCGTTATCTACTCTCGTCTCCACTAGTTGCTTGGTAAAATCCATTACTGCAAGGTACAGCACACATGTCAGATAAAGTGCAGAGACTTGAGATATTAGAGAAAGTTTACGAGTAACAAAATTTTAAATCAAGTTCAATAAATAACCTGCAATGCCCAAAAATAAAAAAGACAGATACAGGCCACATATTAGAACCATCCAAATTTGCAGATAGTACATGCAGTACACCACATGTACATCTGATAAAATTAACAAAGACAAATTACATTGCAGAAACAAGTCATTACATACATAATCAGACAGATGAAGCACAGCAGGAACCAAATAGCAAAGTAAACCAGAGAAATGTAAATGTCAAGTTAATTCCTCCCAAAATTCACAAAAAGAAGGGGGGGGGGGAGAGAGAGAGAGAGAGAGATGCAACTTCTTGTGCCAATATATCTCACTACTTCCTCCATGCGTCCGTGGTTATATTGTCTCACATGCATCAGATATCCCATCATCATGGAACATGCAATTGCACATGATCTCTATGTTCATTTAGTTTCATTGTTCTTGTACTTTAGATTGTATCCGTGCTGACGCATGTTTAAAGAGTATTATCCTATTCCTTATCCATCAATGACAAGAAAAAATATCTACCATCAACTAGAGCTCAAACAATAGTGTTGCTTAAAGATAAGGACTATAATCTAAAGAAAACGTAGATAAGATGAGAAAGGTAAGGTAATTATACATGTGTCACAACATGGAAAATAAAGAACATGAAAAGAAAAGAAAGAGAGAAGTAGAGATCTTCACTTAAGTACTATACATAATCATCAAAAGGTCAACTGTGTTGAGCAGACACCATAGGACAGATTGCAAAGCCACTCTGAATGAAAAGACACAACAGTATTAATAATGAGCACCTGATATAATGACCAAGTTACCTGATATAGCTAATGGGTTGTCACAATTATTCTTCTCACAGTCCAATAAGAGCATCTTTGCAAGTTTTCCAGGCAGCAACCACGATCCACTGGACCACAGAGGGTTATGATAGGATTAGTAGGCAGTAAACAACCAAAGATGATGACAATCCCATCAGTCAAAAGTGGTAGTCAATAGGTATACAGAAGAGACCGACCACTGGAAAACAAAGAACAAAAGCAAATGACAAGACCAGCCGCAAAGGTTATGGCAGTGAAACTTTCCAAGATCCCAGCCCAAAACAAATCGAAGAGACAAAAACAACAAAAAGGAAGAAAAGGAAGGGCAGGGGGACAAAGCTCCATTTACTGATCTACTCTTTTTTTGGATAGCAGCAAGTCATGCTACTTGTTTAAATTACTCTAGTAAGTACTGTAACCAAAACTAAAAATTTGAAACAAGTCACGCAAATTGTTTGGACAGCAAGTTAATGCTTCTTGTATCATAATCCATTGGAAGACTTGAGGTGATATGGAAACAGAGCAAACTAAAAAGTACATCTCAATCCATTCAATTTGCCACCAGTAGAACTGATGAGAAAACAACAGTAAAAAAAAAAATGCAGAGCAACAGCGCAACAGCAACTCTGTTACTGGAACCATGTTGCAACCTAACAAGTATTACAGTATGTAAAGCCTATAAGAGCAATCAGGCACAACTATAGTCCAACTATGTAACCAAAAGCCCCATATCCAATAACCTAAATTCAAATCCATCCTAGGAGAACATGCTTCCACACTAAGATAGACATGCACTAATACAATCAGACATAAAAGCTCAACTTTGATTCACCAAATTTACCTTAATGAACCGACATCGTCAACATCAAAATTCCTTGCCTTTAAAGACATCTCAAATATATTAGCTTTTAGTGCGACACCAGTGACTTGAGATGGAGCACTGCCATAAGTGAAAAAGGTTAACTATAGCATTTGAGCAATGTCAATGTGTTTCTGCAGCTCCCCATAGCAAAGATGGCAGTTGCAGCAACACATTATTATAAATAAATAAATAAATAAAATCAAACACCCCATGTAACAATTAGTTAACAACATAAAAAGGAAATGATTAGAAGAAGACAAGAATGAACCCAAAATCGGCCAACAGAGACATGATTTCAGTTACCATTGCAACATCTTGGCTAAAATATTGGTACCCAGAGACATCATTATGGCACCACTGGAATTGGGGGGCAAATTTTTAATTACAGTGCAAACAATCTCAACCACCCTGCAATGAAGAAATGAAAAAGAAAAGGAAAAACTATAAAGGGTGACAACAAGATACACAAAAGAATCAATTAAGATAAAAAAAAAAATATAAGAAAATCATAAAAGGGAAATGTAAAATTATTGATGTTTATTACCACAAATTCTTTTCTATTGGTCCATTCAGTTCAGCTTCTTGGGCTTGAAAATAAAATGAGTTGCCAATTTCCATCAAAGAAAAAGCCAAGGCCTACAGATGAATACACCACAAAAAAATGTGGTTCAGATAGACTGAAGCTCCAAAGCTGGTCCTCCAAACAAGATACAACAGCTCATTCCATAATAGATTTGTTGTTCTGGTGAAATCTAATGATTATAATGAAAAAAAACCTCCAACAGTAGAATTACCATGTTGAAGGAAACCATCCGACAAAGAAGGTCAAGAGTAAGAAAGACTTCCTTGTTGCTCTCCACGTAGAGCTGTTGGGCCAACTGCAGGAGCAAGATGCACACCCCTGATTGTGTGTACTGCAAAGAAATGCATGCATTGTCAGCGACTTGATTTAGTCAATCACAAGTGTTCACTTTCTGAAGTATAATGTCAAATGACTTCATCTGCTCAACCACTACTCCCCCACCCCCAAACACTAAATGGGGAGACTTAAAAAAAAAAATAAATAAATAAAAACACTAAGAAGGCATTAACATGTTAGATCTACAGGGCAAAAATCTGATCACACAAATCATATGATCTGAAATAAGAAAGCAAAATACAACTGCTCTCATAACCATTGTTTAGAAAATGAGCCAGTGAAAGGAAATATGATCAGATTGCAAGCAACAGGAAAAGAATCTTTGACAGGAAGTCATAACATCTATTATTCAAGGTCCTATAACATGCCATTCAGTGGGGAGACAATGAAAGGGCTAGCTCCAAACTTAGGCCACCACTTCTTAGAGAGGTTTCTAAAAGCATCACTTGGACACAGTTGTATCATTCACTTTGCTCCCAAAGATTGGCCTTCATAAAAGCTTTCTAAGATAAATAAGTTATTTGCATTGTATTATTGCAACATAATCCAGCATCAAGTATATTTCTACCATATAAAACTGTCACGAGAGTATTGGCAGCTAGTGCCCTTTTACACAACAAAAGAGATAGTGGAAAACGTAAGTTAAGGCTAAGAAGGAAAATAAATATACTAAACCAATTACAAAGACTTGTTTTATTGTCCTTGCGCCTTCAAGAATGCCAATAAGTTCAAAGTGAAATAATGTTGTTTGCAACAGAAGCTAATCAGACACCAATATTGAGAGCAATAAGAAAACACTTGGTCAACATCAAGATGAATTGTTTGCCTTTACCTCCCAACGTACAAGAGCAGTATTCCCCCCTATAACTTTCAGAATATGTCCACGAGTGTTATTAGGAATAAACAAACTCTCAACTCCAGGAACACAAAGAGGCTGGTGAGTTTCAACAATCTGAGATATTTCATCAACCAATGACTCGCTAGTAACTTCAAACAAGGAAGATACACCAACAGACTCATTAAGAAATTTATACCTGCTTGCAACATGAAAATGAAGCATATGAGCACCCAATAATAACATTAGCAACTTTTCATGGACAAACAGTCTCTAGAATGACAATCAAATAGCCCATTTAAGGTACTTTCTGGGAAGAGTTAAGAGGTAACAGAGAAATCCATGCACATACAAAAACAGATGCTTGGAGGACTAAATGAAGACCATGTATTACACAAGCGATAATGCATTCAATGTTAATAAACATAAAAACACATATACTACTACATCAAGCTAATTTCAAGTATATTGTGACTTCTAATTTCATATGAGGGTTAATACCAAACTTCCAATAAGGGTGAAATTAATTTCGAATGGGATAAGTGGTCAAATGATTACAGGTTAAATTGTAGAACTGGTTCCCATTAATCCATATTGAAAGTCAATGTACTATATCACGTGGCTTTTCATTGAATCAGTTTGGAACCCCAAACACAAGCAACCACAACCAATTACTCCTCCACAAAAGCCTGTCAAAGCACCCCACCTTTTTCTCACGACCCCCCACCCCAAAAAACAAGGGCCTTCCATAAGACCAAACAGCAGTCACTTTCAGATTACAGATATTAACTGCCTCATTCATTGATTAATTCCAGGTCAGATATTCTCTCTATCTCATTGTTTTTCAGATTTTAAGTAATTGAAACCAGAAGAGGAAGAACAACATCAAATCAATGGCAATCTGACCTACTTAACAGTTACAAAGTAACCTAACCACATTAAGAAAATCACAGCGCCTTCCACCCTACCAAAAATTTCTTCCTACCTTCTCCATATCACAATGACTTCAGAAGGATGACAAGGTTTTACCAAAAAAGTAGCAAAGCTTACAACCTAAACAAATTACTAGAGACCAAACAGACCAATTTGAACAAGCAAATCTCTCAGAAGTCTGCAATCTAGCTAAAGGCTAGACCACTTGCTGAGACCATATTGTCAACCAAAAGAAGATAGCAATGAAACACGCACAAACCCAGTGACTTAAAGGCAATTGATTATTGGTGGCAAGTTCCACTTCAATTAGTAGAAGCATTCTTCCACCAGTTAATTGGCTGAGAAAGAGTTGTCCAACCCATTGAAATACACAACACAACAATTTTCCCTCCAGAATATTACGCTTGAAGTAGACTTCACTTAATAAAAGGGGGGAATGTTCAACTCATGCAAGTTATCAATTATGTTTAACTGAAACAGGAAGAAGTTGTTATGCATTGGCACAAGCAGTAGCAATCAATGATATTCCACTGAATTGCCTTTAGTATGAGACCACCACAGCATCCCCCCATTCCATCATACTATGTACAAAGGATAAACATTTGATATGGCATAACAGAAATATGAGCAATCACCTAGAGAACTCTAGATAAATTACACTTACACACACTCAGCAGGCCAGCTTCCTTCACAAAGAGATGACAAAAGGCGAATAAGTTCTGTAGTCCTGAAGGGAAATTCACCCTCCAAGTTGCAAAGAAGGCATCGAATAGGACCATCAATAAAACTATCCTTGTCCCAAAACTGAACACAAAGCGACTCCTGCAAAGTCCATGCCCAGATCTAATCAATTTTAAATGATAAGGCAATAACTACCATAATAACACAATCACCACCATTGACATACCTCTCCTCGATAAATCTTGCAAAGAATATCAAGTATCTGATTGAAGGTACTGTCCTCCAACTGCAGGCAATGAGAAAGCAGCAAAAGTAAGAAAAAAAAGCAAATGATTCTGAGGAATTTTTAAACAACATAAGCAGCTACCTGAAGATTGATCTCATACGATGCAATAAATGCAGAAACAAAAGTTCTCAAGACACTTCGATATCCAGCCATGGGCCCCTTCAAAGAAAGAAAGAATATCAACATAGAAACTAAAAAAAAAAAAAATCAAAGCAGCATTTATGAGCAAAGAAAATGAAGCATTATTAAATCTCAACAACCAAAAATATGTAGCTTATCCAAATGTGAAAGCTAGACACAAACACTTGGAATGAGTGATAAGTAGAAGTCAGTCACCCTTACCACCAAAAGACTAGGAACAACTTACCTCTGAATCGTTCAACATGTCACTTTCAAGAATTTCAATAAAATAACTCAGAGTTGAACCATCAAAAGCTTGACGAGCATAACCAACATGATCAATATCCTGTAAATCAGAGTCTCAAAACCAACAATAGCAAGATGCGCATGTCCCAGAGAAGAAAACATCATTTGAGAAATGGCGTACCACTAGCAAATTAATTTCCTCTTTTCTAGGAAGTGACGAAATTAGACAGAGGCATACTGCCCATGCAAGAACTAATGGGCCCACTTCTTTCATTTCAAAAGTATCAAAACTGGATATCAATGCATCCATCTGCTGGATATCAGTCAAGGAAAAAATAGAAGCACCCTGCCTGACAAATGACCAAACAAATGTTCTGAGAGTCAGACAGGCATAAAAAAAGATAAGTACAAAAAGGAAAAGTAACTGATATCAGAATCACTAAGCACCAGTAAAAGATTACCAGACTACTCAAGATTCTATAGGATTGATGAAATCTTATACTTAAGCAGACTAAGAGACGCTAAGTGAAGCAAATGTCAACCAAAGAGATCTATTCAGATACTTGAAAGATTTACCACCAGAAGGGCTATCCTGAACTCTATGTTTCACCTAAATATCAACGAAATGAAACTAGGGGCAAGGGAGACAAAACCTGAAAGGAATATCATCATGAACTAACTGAAGAAGATTTTCCAGGTCCAGAGTTTCTATAAGGATGAGCAGAAGCTGGATTTTTGCATGATAACAACACTTTAGTGCTTCTGATGATATTGCCAGCTTCCCAAAGTTATAGGTCCCTGATAAGAACCCCTGTGGCATGATGTTAATAAGCCAGAATAAGGAGAAGAAAATGAACATAAAAATGATTATCCAGAAAAAGAGCAATATACCTTATAGATGGAGAACAATTTCTTCCAAGTTTCCCCATTACAATTACAAAGGGACTCATAATAAGCCAGGAAGAGAATGTCTAAAACCAGATTGTCTTCAATCAGAGTCTCCTCAGCCCACAAAGTGAAAAGATCAACATCCTACAAATGATAAAAGTTGGTATACAGAAAAAGGCAAAGGCAATAAGTAGAGAAGCTGATGAAGCTAATATTTGTCACATAGCCGATAATATTCATTAACAACTGATGTTGGAAGTCTGAAACCCCTTGTTTTCCATTATTATAATGTGCAACAAAACTTAGATGACACAAATTCATTGGGATCATACCATCTGCTCAGGATGACAGGAGGTAAGGAGAACCTGCAGCACAGAGATTAATCTGCTTTCCAATCCACTAGAAATCAATTTTACTGCTTCTTCTTTCACAATGTCTTCTACATTGCAGTCAATTCCAATGTATACTGCACAAACATTGGTGATCAGGCATTAGAGTGATAAGATTTCACAAATTAGGTCATCACCTAAAGGCAATCTTGCCAAGTGAAAAGAAACAATTTCCATTTTATGATCAAGTATTCTGTGACAGGGAAAAAAATAAACTGAAAAGGTAAGAATTGCAAAATGAGAAAAATGCTAATAATTTAAGAAAGGACATGGCAAACTTACAAGTATGCATTAGAATCCACCGAGTACACTTCAACAAGCACTGTCGCTCAATGTAGTAATTAAGCAATATCTACATGGCAATAGGCAAGGATGGCAAATGGCAGAAGATTCAGAAAACTTCCTAAGCATATTACATAAAGACACCAGCCTTTCAACTCCATAAGTGAATAAATTATGCGTATAAATCAACTACAAAGCCCCATACTAAACACTTGAAATCACCCAATCCGTTAATTGTATAGCCATAAAACCAAAAGAAAAATAAAAAAATCTAAGGAACATTTTGTTAACAATCAGCAGCATTCAGACCAGGGCCAAAAAGAAATAGACAATGTTGAAGCAGAGGGCAACAATAAGTAGATGAGTGGACATATGTATGCATACACAAGGAGAGAGGCTCACCACGTGTAGGTATTCTTCAACTACAGAATCAAGACCCAAACTATTGCTCTCGTGAGACCTCTCTACAAGGATATAAGATTGCACCTCATCTAAGCCCTGAAACAAAAAAGAAGCCAAATAAAGCGCATCTAGTGGAACGCTTATTCGCTTAATCAATGGCATGCATGTTTACTCGAAAAATAACAGAGTCCAAGATTAATTTCGCAAAAAACAGAAAGAAAAAGAGATTACCAAATAGGAGCTAACATGCAGAGCCGTATCTTTCAATTCAGGCCTTATAGTCAACTCATGGGAGCCAATTTTGACTTGCGACGAGTTCAATGCCTCTCTCGAGTTCGCATTCGGTTGCCTAAAGCAAGATACAGTGTCGAGGAACCACGCATGGTTCTCCTTCAACTTCTTGGCCTGCCAAAAAAGGGGACACCCAGAATCACAAAATGACACGTAGTTTCACTATTTCACGAACACAAAAGAGGAGAGAAAGAGAGAGGAGAGAGAGATTACCAGGTGTGGCGGGAGAGGAGAGGAAAGAGAGGCTTTGTCGAGCTCGTTGAAAAGGGAAGTGAAAGAATCCCACCAAACAGAGGCATCGACGGACTTGGAGCTCGACATTGAAAGAAGTAGCTCCTCCCACTCCCAGCTTCAAACTATTCTAAATGTTGAAGTTCAAAACCAATTTTAATTTTAATTGTTCGCGCTTTATTGAGCCTTTTCCATCAGAGAACCGCTGCGCGAGCTATTGGCAAGAAGACGGAAGAAGGGTCGAGAGAGCCGCAGCCAGTCGAAAATCAAACGATTTGCCGTTTTCATTTAGAATCCGGTGTCGTTTTCTTTCGAATGGATCGCCGTTCCTGAAAGCAGAAAAAGATATGATATGACCAAGCCCAAGACCAAGCCCAAACTATACCCTAGTTTTTATGCCAAATGACCCAAAATGTGGAAACTACCAGTTGGCCCAACGCTGCTCTGTTTCAAATCCAAGCCAAGATTTCATGAATCACCGTTTCTTCCATCTTCCTTGGCTGTACGATTGATTACGCAAAAGAGATCGCTGTACTGCCACATTGCTGGCAGTTGAACAAGACTTTTTAGTCACAGAACAAACAAACCACATAAGCTGCTCCCTGCAGTCAAGACAAAAAAAAAAAGGCAGACAAACACTAAAATCAAGAAACCAGCAGAATAAATAACATAAATCTCTTCTCAAAATAATAATAATAATAATAAAGAATGCATGCATATCCATATTTCTGAAACAGAAGAAAAGGAAATCAAGAAGATGATTTAAAAATTAAAAAGAAAGAAAGAAAGAAAATGTTAAAACCCAGAAGATGGAGATGAGCAAATATTTAAAGAAGAGATATGCATTTATGTGGCGACGATCAATATCATAAATATGAACAGGCCAATAAAAAAGAAAAAGGAACAATGAATAACATCATATTTTCTACGAGATAAGAAGAAGGGGAAATCGAGAGTGCGAATATAATGTATAACGAAAAACTGGACAAGAAAATATTGAAATCAAAGAAGATTTAAAGACTATATCAAATAAGAGAGAAAGGATAAACAATAAAAGAAAACGCAAAAGGAATCAACAAACAACATAAAGAAACTACTCGTGAAGAAAGCACAGTGAGAAACAGAGATTCTCTATACCTGGGTTTTTACTTTTTACTTCAAATGGCGCTGACTCTGATTTGAGAGAATAAGGCGCTCCGTTTGCCAAATTGAAAAGTTGAAAGGGAGCGGGGAGCCAACGGGTATTTATAGAGGCAGGAGGGGAATCCGCATTTTATAATAGCTGGTTTTTTGCATTTTCAAAACTTTAAGCCGTTGGGTTTCCCGCCGATAATACGTTATCGTTTTGATATATTTGTTTTAGTTCAATAAAATATTAACAGATATATATATATATATATATCTTTTTGTTTCAATTTCTTTGTACAGCGAATAGCAATTAATATCGGGGCGCAAATGCAAACACAGTTTGAATCCGGTGTCGTTTTGCATTTTTTTGCCAATTATATTCTTATATGTAAATAATATCCAATTAAGTTTCTGTATTTTAATCAAAACGATAAAATTGAGTTCATGATCACAGACAAATTAGATATCTGTTTTAGTCTTCATTAGCATCTCTTTGCTTTCAAAAATATTATCGTTGCATCAAAAAACGAAAAGCAAGCATTGACGCTACTCCTCTAACAAAAGTCTTTGTTCTCTTAACTAACAATACATTTTGTTGATCTTGACAACGTCTTCAATTTGTCAATGTTGGCTCAATCACGTCAACTATAAAGATCTAATTATCTAAGTACATAGACACGGTTGTCATTTTGTTTTATGTCCGAAACTTTTAAAACGCCACTGTTATACTTTGATCGTTTTTGTGCATGCAATTTTGCACCAACTACTGGGTGTGAACGTGCTTGCAGGGATCACTTTCTTTTTTAGAATACTTACCTTAATTTAACATTGGTTATAGTTCTAAAATTCAACCCACAAAAATGCCCCTGTCGATTTTCGAATTGTTTTATGGTTTCTTTGGACTTGAAGTTACCATTAAAAGTATCTGTTTGGTCATTAGCATAGTACACTTGTGATTGACCCTTGATTGATTTCAAAGATATGTCTAAATGTTTAAAATTTTAGGTTTTAATTCTAATAAAATGTATAGAATTTATAAAAATAAAAATATTTATTTTCATCATATAATTTTCTATCTAATATTTTTTTTTATTAACAAAAAATCATGTAAATTAACATTTACTGTTTTTTTTTTTCAAAATAGAAATAATTTTTTTATTTTTTATTATACTAAAATACTATATTTTTAAATTTAAAATATGATGTGTTTTACCTAAATATAAATTTTATAATTTACTAAATATTAATAAAATTGCGTTGCACTTAAAAGAAAGATTTTAAGCTACCATCATAATTTCAAACACATTCTAATATATATATTTATTTTTATTTTTTTTAAAAAAAAAGCCATAGAGAGATGGAGAAATTGCGCATGTTTCTTTAATAATGATGGTGCGCCGGACCCAGAATTCACTGTTTTTATTCAGCAATTGATCCTAGGTGTCCACGTGGCATATGAGCAAAGCAGAGAAGAAAGCACGCCGCCGTTTTCATGTCAGAGGCGACTGAGAAACTATGTACAGACCAACTTCCTGTTTCAAATCCAACCCTTTGAATTCCCTTATTGGGCCCAATCCATGTAAGGCCCAAATGTATCCACTGTCTAGGATTGCGTGGCCAATTATTCTGTCCAAAAAAAAAAAACAGAGATACCTTTAAGTTTGGTGTCTGTTATGTATAATAAATTTAATATTTTAAATTATACATTTTTTTATTTTAATTAAATTTTATTTAAATTTTTTTAATATATATATATATATATATAATATTAAATTAATTTATTCAATCGGCTTTTAATAGCCGCATTTTCAGATGAGAAGCACCGTGATTTGCTGAGACATTCTGATGACAACATGTCTTCCCCTTTGGACACGTAAGAAATTTAAGGCTAAACAACTTGGTAGGTCGATTATTTGGTCTCGATTTAAAAATTAAGGTCCCTGTCCCTGGGGTCGGCACCAACAAACAAAAAATTGACACGTGGAATATGCCACAGAAGATATTGATAATTTTTGACAAGCATTTTTCTTCTTCCTTTTTTTTTTCCCCTCTTACTTATTTATTTATTTTTATGCGAAGCCAATTGACCTGGGAAACTTTTTGTTAATGTTAATCATTTTTTATTAGCGTGATTGATGATACTTACTATTTTAATTCATTTATTTAACTAAGTTAAAATAATTCAAAACAAAAAAATCAATTGATATTGGTTTATTTCTTTTTTTTATATACATATATATTTCATGTTAAATTATTTTATTTCACTAAAAAAAAGAGTCAAAATAAATTTCTCCATGATTTTTAAATATATTCATTGATCACGAAAATTCATTGGCGTTCACTATACCGTCAGCAGATTACGTATATTATGGCTGTACCATTCACTTGTGGCAAGAAGTCCTACATTTACTGCTGTGTTCCTCTGCTCATGAAATAGTTTGTAATTCAATGCCCAACTATTAAAAGAGGAGATTTCTATTTTAATTGTTTTTAGTATAATTTATTAATAATTCTATACTACATAATTATAAATAAATTATACTTTAAAAAAAAAAACATAACATAACAAACAACGTTGAAAAATGGAAAGTGATTCCCATGACTCTCAAACAGTAAAGGCATCTAGCTCACCAACTTTGCAATGTAGGTTTGAACAAGGTTCACTGTCCTTTTTCATTTATTTATTTGCCCCTTTGGAAGTGAAAGAACTTGAGAATTTGCCTGCCAAAGTACGGGTATGTCATTAAACTTAACCGTGAGAAAGTTGCTTTCTTTGAACGTCAAATACACATAAGGGCCATTGTCTTGACAGCTGCACATAGATCGATGGCGCAAGCCTGTCCTCATTAACTACTTTTTTTGTTGTTTTTTTAGCCTATGAACACCCTTTTCATTTTGGTGCAGAAGATATAAAAGGGTTTTTTAATCCAGTTTCATTGGCCTGGGGATTGGACTTGGATGTGCAAGTTTGGATCCGCATGATATAACTGCTAATCATCGGACAACCTCCGTTATCAAATGAAAAAAAAAAGGGTCTAGGAAAGAAATACTACTGAATCAAGTAATCATGCATGCAATGAAGCACGCGTCTTGCTCGATCGATGTCATGGGCAACCACAATAAGAGATTCATTTTGTTCTTGATAAAAAGTGAAGGCACTATCATTACAATACAGTAGGCATCCAAACAAAGCCTTTACAGGCCTTTTGAAATTCATAAACTTTATGTAATCTTAACAGTAATAATTCACATATATGTGACTTTTTCAAAGATTCTTCTTCTGCTTACTTTTTACCTCTCTTTCAAGGTTTTATTACAGAACTGGAAATAATGATCATGCTGGAAGCACCACCTTGTAAGAGAACTGCAATGTAGATTGGTTAATGAATGGGAGAATATGGTGGCAGAGGAGGCCATTTTCCAAACTTGGGGTGATGGAAGTAAGTAGGAGTCGTCTTGGTCAATGGAGGAAGTTTAGGAAGAGGAGGGCATGGCTTCTTGTGGAATGGAGGAATCTTTGAGAGAGGAGGGAGAGGCTTATGGTAGACTGGTGGGATCGGTTTGTAGATTGGAACAGGAGGTGGCAGGACCTTGGGGATTGGAGGATGCGTATAGTAGACTGGTGGGATCGGTTTGTAGATTGGAACAGGAGGCGGCAGGACCTTGGGGATTGGAGGATGTGTATGGTAGACTGGTGGGATCGGTTTGTAGATTGGAACAGGAGGTGGAAGGACCTTGGGGATTGGAGGATGCGTATAGTGGACTGGTGGGATCGGTTTGTAGATTGGAACAGGAGGTGGAAGAACCTTGGGGATTGGAGGATGCGTATAGTAGACTGGTGGGATTGGTTTGTAGATTGGAACAGGAGGTGGCAGAATCTTGGGGATCGGAGGCTTCTTAAATATTGGTGGTTTTGGTTTGTAGATAGGAACTGGTGGAGGGTGAAGTGGCTTCTTGAAGATCGGAGGATATGGCTTCTTGAAGATAGGAGGAAGACGCTTAGGGGGCAGTTTCTTTGGTGGGTAGGTCACTGGAGGGAAAGGGGGAAGGACCTTGTGGGGCAAGGGATGGCCATAGTACTTTGTCAATGGAGGATGTTGCCATTTAGGCCACGGTTTCATTATGGGTAGAGGAGGGTACTTGTAGTAAGGCCACAAGAAGGCCGAAGTGCATGTTACCGGTGAGAATTTCAGCTTGCCTGCCAGCCCAAACGTCTGTTTTCTATCGCTTTTTGATTTGAAGATGATCTTGGAGGATTCCAACCCATTGTGTGCAGCGCATGGAGTAGCAGCTGCACTGTGAAGCTGTGCATAGCATTCTTCCTTCAATTTTCCATCTTTTGCGATGTCATGTGGAAGAGACACTTTGAACTTTCCATCTGCATCTAGCTCGCCGACTCCTCTTGTCTTGAACCGTCCATTTTCTGGCTTGCAATCAATGGTTATGCGAAGCCCTGGACAAATAACACGTACTATAAGTTACCAATTACTAAAATAGAACAAAGAATGTTATGACACGGGCACCATCCGGCCATGAATGCTCTTAAGTGAAGTGATCTCTACCAAAACAGACGATGCAATTTAGATTGACCAGTTAGGAAAAGACAAATGAGAAAAGGCCAGCTCTGCATTCGCAAGTAGTTGCTGCAGGATTCCAAAATCGTCACGTTGGCCTTTCTTTACCATTCTCCACTGTTTTGATACACATGTGAGTGAGGAAATCACTAATGGTACCCCTTCACTTCTGCTACAAGAATAGCAAAATAGCATAGACGCAGACGGTGCCAAAGGAACTAAAGATCTCTCTCTCTCCTCTTTTTTTTCTTTTTTTTCCATGGCTTTCTTTCTCTCAGGACCCATTCATGGACTGGGGTAAGAAGTCGGTCAGGTTGGTGTGCATGTCAAAAATGGCAGTTACATTCTAATAACAGTGTACCCCGCGCAGGATCAAGCGGAAATTCTAGTTATGCTACACGAAGTATGTGTATTTTTTGCATATCCCAGAAAAATAAATGTACCTGAAGAGGCCAGGCTACCCTTAATGTTACTCTCTGCACAGTTTGCACATTCCCCTACCCCAACAACCTCGACTGTTGTCTCATCCCCATGACAGAATGTTGCAGCGAATAGCAAGGATACGTAAAAGCACAGAAATGCTCCTCGAAAAGGGAGAAGAATCTGCATTGGGAACCACACTTGCGTCTCCCAAAAAAATAAAGATGCCGTAAATTAGCTTCTAAATGGATCGGAAGCAAACAAGGAATGAGGAAAATTGAGACCCCTTGAGCTCGTTATATAATGTGATCAGAGGCTGTGGTTTTGAAATGCATTAAGGACACTGAATTAAGAGGGCTTCACATGAGGTGAGGGACCCCCACCAGATGGACCTTCGTTTCTGGGTTGAAAAAAGAAGGTAACGTGCACATCGGCTTCATTGAATGATCTCTCAACTGTGCGCACAGCTAAATCGTTCCGTGCCGTCTCTTTTTTAGACCTACTAACCATCTCTCATAAATACCCTGTTTTAGCGAAAACAGGGTGCTTTAGAATTACAAAAATGCTCATGCTTTGATGGAAAACACAGAGGTTACATGGCATTCCATGACCCCATTCTCCTGAAAAACAAAAAATACACGAGATAATAGCTTTTCTAAGGCACAACAACTTCCCGTGAATCAATTGCAAAGTTTGTCAACCTGACAGCCGCAATCTCCAAACAAGGATTCTCGGCCACATTATTTTAACTAGGGATTAGCCATGAATCTCATCTGATATTTAAATTTCGAACCTACGAAAATCCTAGTAACTCATGAATCGCATCAATGATAAGTCCAAGTTTTGAGGGGTGACCCAAGTGTGAATTGTTAGCATTTCAACATTTGACCAGTATTGGTTAAAACTTTAAATTCTTGACGTACACTTCAACTACGCACTTGCGAGCTGATCTCGTGACATTTGCCAAGCACGACTTTTCTCTCCCTTAAATGAAAGTATTTGTTGCAATATGAAATCCAACCGTTCATGTGTCTCTAGTGCAAATTGCAAGTGGTACTGGGGACTTCTGAAACTTACATAGTTACATGACAAATCCAATTGATAAACATTTCAAAAAAAGGATTAGCAGTTTTTAGCTCTAATGCCACTGAGTAGCCGGACTGACCGTGGATCTTATATTGAAAATAACATCTTAAAAGGTTCAAGATTATCATTAACGTTTAGTCATAATTTTAATGATGATGCTAACAAAAATGAGCTGTTAGATTGTCATAAAGAGTCCACATTTTTAGTTAGCCAAAGGACCCTAGTTATCACGTGACCAAACGGAGACTGAAACCAGAATGATTGATTGCTTCCACACCACAGGTATTTTTCAACGAAACTACAATTTACAACATTAATTGGAAGGATAACGACATTTTCTAGCCCCATATTCAGGCTGCCTAAACGTGGTTCAAAAAAGAAAAAAGCTTATTGGATGTATTTACTGTCTCATAGACGAAGGTTTGATTTCTAAGAATAAGCTGTTCAAGTTGTGAATTTTCCTAGTTTTAGTAGGAATGACTACCTTTTATTGGAGTTGAGAAATGAATTTAGCATGGCGCACAAAAGTTGATGTGCAACAGACACTCAGTCGCAAGACTGACAAAAAAAAAAAAAAAAAAAAGAAAATAAAAAAGGAAGGAAGGAAGGAAAGAAAATGGCCAGAGAAAGTAAACCATAGACGCGACATAAAAAGAAAAGAAATTAAGGGATCTTGGCATCTTAATCACCACCTTTCTTTGAAAGAACCAAGTTCAGGTGGGCATTTTGCTAGAACCTTGGAAAAATAAATAAAATTCATGTGGATTTCATATGGGTATGGCTCCACGTCGAGTCATTGGGAGGGAGTCGGTGCCCACCCTGCACTCTATCACGAACTAACACGTTGACACCTTATTACAAAATTAATATATTGATAATATATTTTACAAAGAAATTTTAAATGATCAAAGCTATCAACGATATACTGCCGGCAGAAATAATTTGCCTAGTCAATAGAGAGCGTACAATCGATGCCATTATTTGTCCTTGTAAGCTTTCAAGGCAAGAGCATGACTAATGGGCTATGGCCACTAGTGTGCCCTAATTGCACACTTTGAAAATTCGATTTCTTCTCCCTTCTAGAAAACAAACATGGACAAAGCTTCGCGTTAAAATTTTGCACTAATCCCCCGTGTGGCACAAACTCAGTTACAAAAGAAGTTGATCATCGTCATAATCATCTCCCAGCTCGCTCTCTTTCTCCTGTTCCTCTTCTTTGTTTTCACTTTTGGGCATTGAAAGAACGAAAATTGAGGCCACCAGCAGGGCCAACGTCCTTGGAACAGGCACTCCTTACTTACCATGAAAGTAAATGTCATTCACCCTCAAGTAGCAGAGGGATAATTACTTTGTTGGCACGATGGCTACTGACTGTCTTAATAGCCAAGAGAGTCCCCAAAAACCTCACCCGTAATTCGACAGGGCTCGACAAAATTTTCCAAAATCTTAATTCATTACAAACAAGTGGTAACAACAGAGCACCGCTACATCATTATGAGCTGAGCTGCTGCCAAATGTAGATTTATGACTAGCAGATACTAAACCTTTTACAGCTTCCAGTTGATCAGCAGGGGAAGAAGATAAAAGAGAGAGGAGCATTTGCGACGGGAAATTTCACTAGGTTCAAGAAAATTATATCCTTCCCACCTCAATTGGAGTTAGTTTTCCTCCAAAAAGAAAAAAGGCTCAAACTTCCAAAATTCTCAAAAAAGTTATTAAATGTTTTTTTTTTTTTTTGGATGCTACAAACGCGGGGCAGGGCTTTTTTTTTGCCTAAATTTCCAAGCCCTCTCGGGGTCCCCCAATGCACCTAGCGGGAGGTACAAGAGTCTGAACCTGTCTCTTATACACATCTTAAATGTTTTTTTTTTTTTTGGCATGCTACAACAGCGAGGCAGGTCTTTTTTTTGGCCTAAATTTCCAAGCTCTCTCGGGATCACCAAATGCACCTAGCGTGAGTTACAAGAGTCTGAACTTTGCTATAGTGTTGCAGCTGAACATATTTTGCCCATCTACTTTTTCTTCTTAGATTTGGTAGATTGTGACTGAGAGTATGCAGTTCCCTGAACATCGCAAAAGCAGAAAAGCAAGACATGAGCAAAAATAGTCAAACCCAGATTTTCAGTAGAAGGAGGCTATGAAATTATATACTTCACAGTCCTCCAATGTCAGGGTGGTGGGTAGAAAAACTTCCAGCAACAGAGGATAAAGAAAAAGTCAAAATTGGCTGAGCACTGAAGAGCAAATCTAATCTAATCATCACGTTAAAAAAACTTGCAGGGAAATTTCTGAATGCACAATAAAGCACAAACAAACACACCTCAAGCCATTCATCCAGCGAGGCATCTCTAGTTGCAGTTCCAACTTCAACCTTTGGGGCTCTCTTTTTTTTCTGCCAAAACAAAAGCAGCAAAATCAGAAATTTTCTACAATGCAAATATAAGAAGCACCATGAACAGGCAAACTTTTCAAGCAACCTGCCAAGACACACTCATCAAAAACTTAGGCCCATCTAATACAAATTTGTTTGCCACAAGGGCAGGAGCAAACCAAAATCATTTCTCACATGATACACAGATCAACAACTTTGTCAATAAACTGATTTATTGAAATGACACTTTCCAATTGTGATAAAAACCATGCAATAGCTCAATACTAACATAATTTTGTTTGTCCACAGGCATGACATTTTAAGAATAGTTGCTAAAATGGATATTCTTGTGAGTAATCAAAAGGAATATACAAAAACAATACATCACAGCAGATGAATACCTTGGAAAGGTTCTGTATTTGACCATGCACCCATAAACCAAGTAGGACAAGGAGAGCAATTCCAAGGGTAACAAGGAAAACTGACTCCATGCTGAGGAAACCACCAGATTCCACAACTTCAATGGTACCATTGTAAAAGACACTTTGATATGGATTCTGGTCTATCTCATAAATAATGGTGCCTACCAGATCAAAGTTTCCAGGCTGTGGAGAATTCACAAAACATGTAAGCTCAACTACAAGCGTTTTCCCCAAAATTTGGGCCAAATGGGCCTAGGAAGAAGATTAGACATTCATCATGCCAGAGGCTAATAACTGCAGAAGCTTAGAATACTTTCTGATCAATGCTTCTTACCTGTAAATACTTGCTCACAGCAAAAATGTATGGGAAAGTAGCTTGTGCAGAAGGTGGAACAGTTGCATTGTTGAAGCCCTACAACCAAGGCACAAAAGAAGAGGTGAAATTCATCCTAAAGAACCTCAATTGACCACTCCAAAATAAATGAGTGGGAGTTTATCATCCCAAACATTCGAGGGAACTCCAAAAATGAAAAGTAACTAGACCAGAATGTAATGTTTCATATTTAAGAATAGTGAAGGGAATCTATATATGAACAGCAATACAAGTGAGTCTTCCAGCACAAGGGAAAGAATATATGGCTGTATATTTTTAAATCAAGCATCGACCTGCAGCTTTTCATTGCCTCATTTAGCCATACTTATTAAAGATGGTTGAGCATTAATTCAACATTATCAGCTGCAGCTATATTGAAGTCTGAAACAAAGTAGAAACATCCATAGGATAAGACACAATTGACAGACTGTTGACTAGAAGATTATTCTAGGTTAGCAGGGGCAAGGTAAAGCATCCCGATCCCCACCAGTACCAACACGAGTTTCAAGTCATTGGTGATTGAAGCAGATATAGCCTTTAGTGTTAGCTTACAGAAATTTTTACCAGAATGTTCATATACTAGTAGAAAAATTGAAACTGACTTCAAATTCTGCTGAGTTTAAAGTCATATGTGGAGTCTCAAAAACAATATCCACACAACATGAGTCTCAAAAACATTATCTGCAAAACAATAAAATCTCCAAAACTCAAAGGTGAGCAACTGTCACAATTCTTTTTGAGAAGACAATTTTAGTAATTGACTTTGCTGGTGAGGCATTCTGTGTCTACGCACTGCATGCATGTTGCTCTGTGTGTGTGTGTGTGTGAGAGAGAGAGAGGGGAGAGAGAGAGAGAAGAGAGCAGTGATTTGATCCTACCTGAGCAGTGAGAGTCTGAACCAGATATTGATGATCAAAAGGTAGATGAACAGCTGTCTCTTATACACATCTAGATGTGTATAAGAGACAGGAGAGAGAGAGAGAGAGAGGGGAGAGAGAGAGAGAAGATAGCAGTGATTTGATCCTACCTGAGCAGTGAGATTCTGAACCAGATATTGATGATCAAAAGGTAGATGAACAGTGGCTTTAATTGCAATAACATTTATGCTCGACTCCCCTGCATTTTTATTCAACAAAGAGAACAGCAAAAAAATGCAAGGGACCAATACATCAATCACCTAGAAACAAAAACAAAAAAGTAAACGTGCTTTAAACTAAAAAAAACTACACTCCAAGTTATCAGGAGTATGGAGGTAACAAGAAAGCCAATAGCAAATCATTGATCATCATAATGCATCATTTAAGTACCATCATTTTTCATTCCAACGAGTAGTTCACTCTCTTCTCCAGCAGGCACCACTGCAAAAACCAACATCGAGATAAACTCAATACATACCCATCTCCGATCCATCAAAGAAAAAGTAAACTGACAATTATCTTGCTTATTTATATAAGAGAAAAGGAAACAATTGCGTAGGCATTACTAGCAAAATTTCTTACAACGGGGACTATTTTTAGGGAAAACGCAGACTGTATCAACTCCGGGAGCTGGGCTAAAATTTCCATCGTCGAAATCCTGGGCATCCTCACCAACAATCCCTAAATCAGTGGCTTCCTCAGCGGTCTCTACAACCTCAGCTTCTGAATCTGACTGACACCTCGCAACTACAAAGGGCCAAAACTGCCAATTTAGATCAAATCCCATAGGCATGAAAATTCATTCCAAACGAATGCTCAGTCATGACGGAATAAATTCGAATACCAAAAAAAGACGGAAACCATAATTCCACCCTCTAAAAAAAAAAAAGAAAGAAAACTCTATTTTTTAGTGGAACCTACTAGACTTGAAAAAATTAGGGAAAACAAAATTGGAAATTTCCAAACTAATTCACATAGAAGAGCTCAAGATATAAACACAGAGAAGTGAAAATCAGATCTCGTTTCAACAGATCACAGCATGTTCCAATCAACAATATATCACAGAAACGTGTGGGTGTGCGGATCCAGATCTAAGAATTTTGATTGTGAACCACCTTGAAGGAGAGGAGAGGCGAGGAGGAGCAATGCTAAGAAGAAAACCCTAAAAGTCTTCAACGTAGCCATATTTCGGTCGCTTTCTGGGTTTTTCTGGTTATGATGACCACCAAACTCAAGAAAGAGACCCAAAAAAATAGAAAACAAAATCTTTGCTTTGGCTATCGGGTCAAAAGATTGAGGGTATTTAATGGCGCTGAGAATAGCGGATAAACGTTGCCGTTTCGTTTCAATCGATACTTCATTGGCGACGCTCATTATTTATTACCATTTTCAAGTATTAAAATATATCTAAAAAGGAAAACAAAATGATCTGCACGTAATAACTCACGTACCACATCTCGGCGGAAAAGGTCAACCATCGAGTACCGGCCCAATGATAGCTTTTGCCCAATAATTCCAGGCCTTCTAGAGTTGTCGGACACGAATCACGATCACTTGCATTGCGTGGCTTTCCTTTTTGAATGAAACCTTTAACCCTTCTCCTCATGGAATGAAAGTTCTCATTCAAATTGAGATGATGAGTGAATTTTTATGCAGACCCAGAGAACATCCGGACTGAAGCCAACTACGCAAAGCAGTCCGCTTCAGGAAATTTGGCATGAAAGGCTGCAGTGGGGTGGGCTACATCCAAACAGCAGGTTCTTGAAAATGCAAATTGAAGAAGATTTAAGAGTTGAGGATGAAACAACGGTCTTCTACTCCTATTTCAAAAACGGATTGTAGGAGACAAATGTCTGGCATCACTTCAATCCTCATGGATGGTTTAACGCTCCCACTTCTCTGATGGATCATATATCTACAGGCGGGCTAGAGAGAGAGGGAGAGAGAGAGAGAGAGAGAGAGAGAGAGAGAGAGAGAGAGAGAGAGAGAGAGCACACCTCCCATCTTGAAACAGGGAAGATGTGTTTGTTCTTTTCATACCAGTGCCTCTCAACAACTTTACCAGGATGTGACTGTTAAAAAACAGAAACCCTTCATTTATACAGAAACAATGGCAGAAATACTGGACATGTACCTCATCCTTTTCTATTGTGGCATCAGCGATTGTTTCGCACAACCTCATGCGCATCAAAGTGGAAAAGCTGAGCAAAGTAAGAAAATATGAGGAAAGCATGGCCACTTGTTATCTACAAAACACTAATGCTAAATTAGGCTAGCTCCAGATTGTGAACTGCCTTAATAACTGACCATTACTACCATTGCTTTGTTTGTTTTGTACTTTTTCCTCTTTCATTTCTGGGCAACCTGTACATATTTGCCAATATATTGTTAACCTTCGGTTACTTCAGTGAAAGCATCAATATAAAAACTAATAAGGTCTTAGTCCTGAACTTTTCCTGCCACCAGGTGAGCAAAAAAAGAACAAGTTGAAAAAGCTACGAGGACAACAAAAGGAACCTTTCTTACATTTGTTATTTAACAATATTGCAGGACTTTTTTCTCATTCTTATGCTAACCAGGTTGAAGCTACTGTAAAATGCATCTAAAGTTATGTGAGAGATTGAGCATTACCGGTCTGCTTTTGCCCCTAGCCTTATTCACGATCAATTCATAAAAGCTGTGTTGCTGAAATCCCACAATATAGAGCACAATATATGGTTTAATAAGTTTGATTGGGCTTAAAAACAGAATAACAAGATCTTTTATTGCTAACTTGAAAGTTCAAAGCATTTTACATGGGGAATGATAAGATCTTCTTTCCCATATAGCAAATTGTCCACAAAAGTTGTTCTAAATTCTCTAAATTCAGGTGCAAGTTGCTGCTGAACTGCTTGAAGAAACTCCCCTATAGTATCACCTTTGCAAACCTAGATGATAAATCCTTGAATCCAAAGATGAACATGACAATGCAAAGTCGGTTTGGGTAGGAGAAATTTAAAAGCAGACTAGGGAAACATAGGTCAGGTTAATAGAACTAACCTGGATCACCCTTCTATGGCCAGCTCCATCCCAGTAACTATCAGTGATTTCAAGAGGCTCATCTGAAGCAATAAATAATGAGAATTTGCTTAAGCACGAAATTCTCCTTCTCCAGAATCCAAAACACACAGACAGGCCTGATCCATAATTCCTCTTAATACGTTCCTGCTGAAAAAGCCACTGTTTCAGCAGCCTTTCACGCTCAACTTGCTCCTCTGCCTCCCTCTCACTGAATCATCATCCTTGGCACCCCTAAGCTCATATGTCAGTCCCATAACCATGAGAGAGAGGCCAAACCTATCAGGCAAAATAACTTTCTCCACTGAAGGATCTTTGCCAAATTTTCCACACACTATCTTTTTTGGGTCTAAAATGCCTGCACACGGCATTAACAAGTAATATCACAATGGGAAACAAGAAACTAAAAATTCCATTCTTGCGCCACCAAGAAAGGCAGACACGAATAAAAAGGACCATCAAAACTACACCATCACCTCAGAAATGTCCAGAATAAAAATATTAAAAGCTGCATGCACTAACAAAAAGGGTAGATTCCACAGATAAACCTCTAAAGAAAAATTTGTTGATCAAATCAGAATATGTACATGATGCCATTTGGGAGATCTACATTGAAATCTCATAGCAACAAATTCCAATATTCATTTAAATGAAAATTGACCGGAAGCCAATATTTGAAGAGAAAAACAGCCCTGGATACAGCATTCCAATGAGAACCTTTAAATAAGAGAGAACAAATCCTATATATCAAATTTTCTGTGCTTACTGTTTTTGCCATTTTCTTGTTCTTCTTCACCAGTGTTTTCAATATCATCAGCAAAGGGAAGTTGGGAATTCCCCTTAACCTTCCTCTTTTTTCGATTTTTTAACTGGAGCTCCTCCTCCCTGTGATGTGGAAGAAAATTTCAACAAGATAACCATTCAGCGCCATTTATTTTTCGAAGGAAAAGGGCAGACCAGCCTGCAATGAAACTCACTCTTGCTGCAGCTTGTGAAGCCTCTCCTTCTCTACCTCTTAAATTTTGTTCTGAATATTGAACCTCTGCCACAAACATATACAACACAAATTTTCAATTACATAAGAACCAATAAATACTGCAATTAATGAATAAGAACTAAGAACCGAGAAACAAGCATTTTTAACTTCTCAACATACTGCTCCCTCGTGACCAGACCCACAGTTTCCTTCTTGAACGCAGTCTCAATAATCTGAAAATCCATAAATAAATAAATCACTATCTAGTTAAACGGCTGAATAACAAGGGGCGCCATATGAAACTATGAAAGAAACAACACCAATCGATCATGTTAATCGCTACATCAAGATTCTTGAATTATGGCACAACAGAGAAGAAGAAGAAGAAGAAAATCGATCTTTACAGCAAGATTCTTGAACTTTCTACAAGGAAAAGAAGAAAATTTTACTTGGCTACAAGCCCTAGCAAGAAGAAAAGGCATCAGTATTAAGAAGCCCTACAAATTAAAGAGAGATACCGGGCACGGACCTCCGAGGTACTTGAACCGAACGGGAGGAGGCCGGGCTGGCCCTCGGCGGAGGCGGATTTTGTCTTCAGCTCCTGAATTTTGCGGCGCTCGGCCTCTCACTGCTTTTCGAGCCGCCGGATCCTGGAGGCGTCTTGGGCCCTGCCCACGTACCCGTCTCCCATCCCCGACATCTCTGGCTTTCGCTTCTTGTTTTTTATTTTTCTCATTTTCACATCCTCTCACGATAGGGAGCCATTCCCGCCCTTTAAACCGCCAAGCAATGGCCCGAACGGGGGATTTTATAGGAAGGCGACGATAAATGAGGATCGATTTGTATTAACACGCCAATCTATGGGCCGTTGGATCAAGTTCTCAAATACAACTAGCCGTTGGAATTTTTTAAAACTCCGACCTGTCGTTGGACCTCCCAATTGAAAACTTACCATGTGAATCAAGCGGCGAAGTCATTCTCATTTCCATCAAATTTGGGCTGATGCTCTGGCTTGATGTGTTTGTTGGGCCGTGTGGTTTTATTCTCTTCGGAGATTCGTGACTTTTTTTTTTTTTAATTTCATTTTTCTTTGAACTCATGTGTATATAGTTCAGTTAAGATGTGTAAGTCACAAACATCTCATATATTTAAAGAAGTTAACAACATTATATTGGAGATAATTTTACTAATCTTAATTTTAAATTACATTAAAATTTCACAAGAAGTGATGTCGCAGATACAATAAAATCTAATTAAAATTTTTTTAATTTAGATTCGATTGCTACATTTTTTTTTTTAACTTACAAGTTATGTTCTTTTAATTTGAAAAAAAGGAAAAATACATATATCAGGTGGGCCGGTCCCTCCATATCCACATTTAGACACAAGCATTTAACTCCTTTTTTTTTCTCTCTCTCTCTCTCTCTCTATTATTTTCGCCCTTTCCCTATTTTTGCATTTCCCAAACAAAATGTAAGATTGCGACCACGTATTCTATTTGGAACCGTTCCGCATTATCCACATCCACTGTCCCAAACCACGTGGCGGAAGCAAAGACACCTCGGTATCCTCCCAAAACGACGGCGTTTTTTCTCGGAATGAACCAGGTAAACAGCCTTGCTTCTTTCTGTCATGCCGTTGAAGGGCGGCAACCCGTACTGCCAGTAAAAAAAGCTTTGATATTTTCCTCCCCATGCCTCTTTTAGAGAGCGTTGCGCAATCACCGGCCGGCTTGTGTATATAAATTAAAATAACATTATTTTTTTTTCATAAAAAAGAATTGACAATGTTAAAATTTACAAAAAATGAATATCGAATAAATTAACTCTATTTACAGGAAAGAAATAAAGCGCGTCAGAAAGTTTGTTGCAAAGTCGCGCGGAGACTGAACCACTTGAACGCACAAGCACACCCGACAACCACACATAGCTTCGGAAACAGGCTTCCCTTTAATTACACTCTCCCACGACTTCAGGTTCCAATAACTAAAACAGAAAACCATAGCCAAACCTAAGCTGAACCTTAAAGTTTAGTCATGGCTATGCTGTCCACGTCACTTTCCGGCCCCAAATCCGCAACCTCGTATTCGGCGGCCCAGTTCTCGGGTCTTCGCCGGTCTTGCACGAAGCTGTATGACACCACTTCTTACTCTCACTCATTCCTTCGTCAACTAACTTTCGCTTCTCCCAGAAAGTCTTCCAGAGGTGTTGTCGCCATGGCTGGCACTGGAACGGTTTGTTTATTGCTCTTCTTCTTCTTTTTATTTATTTATTCAGTCAATTATTTTACCCTGTTCTATGCGAAATTCAGATCTCCACTGCCTTCTTTAAGAAAATTCAATCAATTATCCTCGCAATCTTTAGCTGATGCTCTGTGTGCTTTTTACAATCACAAGTTCTTCAATTCGGCAATTTGCTAATTGGCTTTGCCCTCTCGCCTTGCAGTTCTTTGTTGGGGGAAACTGGAAGTGTGTAAGTTCTACTCATTCTCACTGTTTTGTTGATTGATTTATTATTTTTTTTAATGTGTTATCGCGTTGCGTTGGATTTTGTATGTTGTTTCCCTTTTCTGTAATAGAATTTGGTATTAGTCTGAACCTTTTTCCTTTTTTTTTTTTTTTTGTCTGAAAACCTGCACATAGCTGAGCAATTGTTTGTTAGTCTTAATTATTCGTATGAAAGTGGGAGAAATGGAAAGATATTCATCAAGATAAGATTTTTCCTTTTTACTTGGGTTTCTCCTACTTATGTATTGTAGCTTTTTGGTTTCGTACAGAATGGGACAAAGGAATCCATCAGTAAGCTTGTTTCAGACTTGAATGGTGTGAAATTGGAAGATGATGTTGGTGAGATATTGTTCTCTTTTTGTGACTTTATTTGCTTCTAGCAATAATATGGTAAGGAGGTGGGCTTTTGGTAGGGATTGGTGCACATTGATCTGATTGTGAATTGCTTTTGTTGTTCAATTTTCACTGGGTTGTGCAGATGTTGTTGTAGCACCTCCTTTTCTTTACATTGATCAGGTGAAGGCCTCTTTGACTGATAGAATTGACATATCTGCTCAGAACTCTTGGGTTAGTAAGGGTGGTGCTTTCACAGGAGAAATCAGGTTGGCCAGTGCTTCCTTCTTATTGATGGCTTGTTAGTTTGTCGTGAGTTTGTATGCATTCGCATAACAATGTTCCTCATGGTCTTTCTCGTTTCTCCCCCCTCTATGTGTTAAATCTTGATGTTAGATTTAAAATGGAGAGAATTGTATAGATAAAAATTTAATGTTTGATGGGCGGTCATTATGCCTAGATAAAAGGGGCAACAGACAGTACCGGATCGACAGAGAAGTCTAGCATGCTACTTTCTTGTAGGTATTCTTCTTGTTTTCATGGACAACTACGTATCCTGTTATATTAGAGTTTACCTACAGGGCTCTTTGAAGAACCAAATGTTAAGTAAGTGAATTAATTTGTGACTTTCAAACAACTAAGTTAATTTTATTTGTACCATATTATGAGCAGTAATTGATAGTTACAGTCCATTAGGATCGGAACTTAAGCATTGTTCTACATATGTATACAGTGTTACATATGCCATTTCATTCACTTTTCTCCTCATACCTTCAACGTGTGTCTCGTAACCTGTTTGCAGTGTGGAACAGTTAAAGGATATTGGCTGCAAATGGGTTATCCTGGGGCATTCTGAGCGCAGACATATAATTGGTGAAGATGACCAGGTGAAACCATAGACTGCTGTATTGTTGGTGTGTTTCAAAGAGTGTACAACAGCTGGTTTTGCTTGTTTATGCAGCATGTTAAGAACTTGGCTGAGACTTTGGTAACTTCAGTTTATAGGAAAGAAGGCTGCTTATGCCTTAAGTCTAGGTCTTGGGGTTATAGCTTGTATTGGTGAACTGTTGGAAGAACGAGAGGCAGGGATGACTTTTGATGTCTGTTTTCAGCAATTGAAGGCATTTGCAGGTAACTGCTCATACTTTTTCCTTATCTTTTCCCTTCATAAAGGATATTGGACTACACTGTCAACGAATGAAACTTTATGCTGACAACCATTCATATCTGCATCCCCAGATGCTGTACCTAGTTGGGATAATATAGTTATTGCATATGAGCCTGTTTGGGCTATTGGGACTGGTAAAGTGGCTACACCCCAGCAGGCACAGGAAGTACATGTAGCTGTCCGTGACTGGCTTAAAACAAATATCTCAGCTGAAGTTGCTTCAAAAACACGTATTATATATGGGGGTATGTCACCTGATAACTGATAAAAAAATGTTGCTTTTGTGATTTTCTCTTGCTTAAATGGCATAAGATATATGTAATTTTGTTCACGAATTTTTTGGATTACATTTTGTTATTTTTCATTACCTTTTCTCTAATTTTCTTTTCATTTTTTTTTTGGACCATCTCCTTTACTTTCCTCCCATTGGGAGACTCATTAATGGCAAAATGTATCCATTACCTGTTGTATTAGTTGCATGGCTCAAAACTTCTGAATAGGCTTGATTATGCAAACCCTAACGAATTTCTTGGGTACTATAGTTTTCTAAATCTTGTTAGTTATTGCTGCTTATAATCTGATGATATTTTAATCTCCTTTCCAGGATCTGTAAATGGGGGCAACTGTGCTGAACTTGCAAAGCAAGAAGATATTGATGGTTTTCTTGTCGGTGGCGCATCCTTGAAGGTATACCACTTTCCTTAACCATATGCACCAAAACTTAAAACCAAAATTAGTAATTGAAAAAGCTTATGCACTCGACATTTTAGTCAGAGTACTCCCTATCACAATAAGGGCTCTGATTTCCATTTTTCTATCTTTTTCATGAATTAAACAGGGTCCTGAGTTTGCAACCATTGTCAATTCTGTAACATCCAAGAAAGTTGCTGCATGATCGCATAAAGTTGGTTTTAGCGGCGGGAACAAATAAGGGAAGCTACTTGAGTTAAAACCTAACTGTACTCAACCACTGAGCTTTTATTTTATTCAATGGAGTTTCGGTTATTGAACCATTCATTTCCCCCTTCCTATAAAGCCCATGTTTCTGTTAGAAAAGAATTAATGTAAGGTGACACCGTAATTTCAATGAATTCCGTTACCCTTTCCCTCTCTCTTTGTCACAGGCAATGGAGCGATCTTGTCAAAGCTTATAACATTAAGATGTTGCCATAGCCTTTTGGAACCGAGAGGTTACTGCTTAATTGGTTGACTCTTAGTAATAATGTTAACTTGTTTAATTTCGTAGTCTAATTATGCACAGATAAAATATAAAATACCATTACAGTTACCAGTCTCACGCCAGTGCGATGATATAACAATAATGGTGGTGGTGATAGTGGTAATGGAAATTTTCGCCTCATAAACAGAACATTTATAAGACAAATGATGCCCAATTCACACGTTGGTTTGATGCACCAAACCAGCATGTTGGTAACATAGTGAAAAGGTGGCGCGACATAAATAATTGACGGAATGCATAATAATAATATGGGGTGAGTTCTACTATAACCCATACGACTCAGTTCGGGAGAAACAACTTGCATGATCATTTTCTTTGGGTTGCTTCAAAGGTCAAATAATCTCTGACGGTTGATGGGCTAGAAGAGAACCATCGTGGGCTTGAAACTCGCCATTTTCTTACTTGTAAACCCTAATCTTTGCTTCTCTCAACGAACTCTTCTTGGTCAATCTTTTGATGAATGATTGCAAATTGTTTAACTTTCTGGATTGTTCTTGACCCTGATGAATATCAACGGGAAGAAATCCACGCGGATTAATCGTAGTTTCTCGTACAATGGGGTTTCTTCTCGGTTACTTCATGTTGCACGTTCACTGCACTGCTTTATACACATCATGTACACATGCACTCCACATCTTGTTTGAGTTTTGTATGTTCTGCGATGTACCCCAAAAAGCATAGGGTTGAGATTATCATTTGTTAATTGTTTTCCATATTCTGATGCACAGTATTGTGCAAGTCAATTTGGAGGTCTGATTATATGCATTCTTCCTTGTTCCTTGGGGACATCCCAGTGATTAAGATCTTAGACTTTTGTCTTCTAGGTACGGAGTAGTTTTAATTCCTACTTTTGTAGTTCATTATCTGACGGAAATTTAGCGAACATAGGGATTGTTGTTGGTGGCTGACAGAGTAAAGGGTATCAAAATTTTAAGCTACAAGATTTCCTCTCTCTGCTTGGATTACTGGAACAGCTTGTAAGCATGGTATTCTTTGATAGAATTAGACTAACATGCCCATATAATCCATGTCCAGACTTTAAATGGGGTGCATATCTGGTTATGCAGACTTGCCAGTGTAGTGGCATGTGAGCACTTCTCACCAACTGCATTTTCTATTGTTCATATGCCTGCTTTTTTGGTCAGATTCATAGATCACTTGCTTTTCCTTCGGTTTGTGTGTTTGTCTGGTTGTTTTTCTCTAGAGGCGTTTTTCCAAGATATACTGCTCATGTTTTCTATATTTCCCCCATTTAATGATCTATCTCGAAAATGTCCAAGTGGAATTAGATTTTCAAGCATTAGATTTTCTAAGTCCTTGAAGAGATTGAGGAAGCAGGGCTTTCCACTTCCCCCTCCGGTATCCTGTGTTACAATTTTCTGTTGTAATGAAGACGTTTTGATTCTATAACTATATTCATGAACACCTTTTTACATGGTATTTTCTGCTTCTGTGCTTTCACATGTTTGATTTGTTCTAGGTGTAGGAAGGTGCGATCTATATTCATCAAGGAATGACTCTTGTGGTCAAGGAATTGGAGATAACAGAATAGATTGTATGTGTCATGAAGCTGATATAAAGTGTTGCGTAGCTCATAATCTAACAGGCTCTTAGTGGACTGAAAAAAAGGATGTTGTGGGGGTCTTTCAGCCTGTAGTGCAATTGTGGCATACTAACAGAGGGCGTCAGGTTAAGAATCCACTGGTTAGATGAAAAGAATTGAATGACTTTCAGAGTGATTGATATTGATCAGTCAATACTAATTTCGTGTTGGAAGGACATCTGTAAGAATCTTCTATGACCTTAAGATTCTCGATACACAGATATTTATCAGGAAACCTTTGATAAGCCATTGAAAGATGCAATTGGATGAAAAGTAAGTTTTAAAATCATTAGGAGGGAATTTCACACATCATTTCAGAAAGTGAAAAGGAGATATTTGTTTGACATGTCCCCAATTTTCTCAGCATCCAAACAAGGATATAAATTTAATTCATAGACTAAATCACAAGACACAAACTGAGCCTAACAAATATGCAAAGTTTCGACACACAACCAGATAAATTTTGACACCGACAAAACAAGCAATCATCCAAACCCCATTTTTGATCACATAATCAAACAAAGCAAAGAACAATGGCTCATCAAAGTTTGTGAAATCCAAGAGGCAGTTGAGAAGTTGAGGCTCAGTGTATCTATATCGAAGAGAGAGTGTCATATTGCATGTTGCCACTGGGTAAGTTCCACATCATACACACCGCCCAACTATATGTACTCGGTGTTTCTCAACCAGTATTTGGCTTTGTTTACCCAATTTGTCAATGTTGGTGATGATTAATTTACTTTATTGGGTCTGATGAACAAGAAGAAATTCTTCGTACAACAATTTAATCCAACTTGAGGGGGCCCGCCGCACACACTTCTTCTATTCAAGAGGGCTAATAATCATTGCAATAGTTGCTAAATTCTTGAATACATAATATATAGTTGGTGATTCGGTTAAACAAAACTTGATCTAGGCCAGATGCTTCCACTAGGTTAGGCCCATAACTTTTCCAAGAATGTGGGCCCCCAGATCATTCACAATTGTTGCTAAATTCTTCGATAAATCCTAACAGCATTAGTTGGTGATGGTTGGCCATTCAATCAAATAAAACGATGGTTGCATCAGCATTAATCTTGGGCCACGTTGAAAGCATCGCGAGAATTGGACGGATTGATAAGTCACCCCATCGTTATCATTTGAAACTCCTGGGGTTCTTTCTGAGTAATGGAGGTTTGCAGGGTTGATATCTGCCACATCAAAACCATCCAAATTTCATTCACCAAAAAGCTTTTTCTAAAGCATTTTAGTAATAGCACGGGTTTCCTCACGCTCTGAAAGGTTAAAAATACAAGAAAACCAAAACCAAAACCTGCAGGAGGGAACGACCAGACCCCACACTGGTCCACCCCCCAACCCTTAGTACGGGTTAAAAAGGGGATCTCAGGCAAAATTTTGTCATGTTTACATAGACACTAACAAAAATATGAAAGACTGACTCCATCATATGTTAGAAGCTAATCTAAAGTTCATTCCTCAATCGGCTGCAGTTGACCACAATGGACTCGATGAAAGGGCCGGTACCTGGCAGATAACAGAGCAATTCACCGAGACACCTGGGATGGGGGCTAACAGAGCCGTCATTTGTTGCAAAGTCTCGTATAAATTATCTGCATCACACAACACTATTTGGAAGAAAAGCCGTTGTTTTCTCACGGTTGACCAGCTGCATGTTACAACTTGCACCACTTGTTAGATGATATTTCACCACAAGAATCTTAGTCAAACTTTCCCCTCATATTGGAAATTCAGTTTGTAATCGTGCTGCAACATTGCCAATGTGTTTCTGCAAGGACCCTCTGCAAAAACAATACCAGAAGAAAGGTTAGACGAAAGTTATATTCTTCTGGATTATTAATCATGCTATCTAGTTGAGTTCATTTACCTCCAAATTCAGAATGGATATGTTGCAGATCATCTGATGAACAAACATCTATTAAAGCATAGAGACCTGGCTTTAGGGCTTCATCAATTTCCCTGCAGATTAGTTAGAAGAGAAATTCACTCTATCAGTACCACACAGGGTCTAATTTTTTTTTTAAAATGAAAGCTTCAGTAATGTGTAAGTCTAATACTAGGAATAAATGCCAGTAAGCAAGAAAAAAATAGGATGCAGGAGACCACCCTCTGATGCCTGTTTTTTGGGGACCAAGCCCAGAATAAATCCATATGTAATCAGCTAAAAATTTGTAACAATGCCGTCCAAAGGTGTCTTTCTGCTGCCTTAACTGTGAAAATAAGAAGGAAAAAAAAAACTCATTTCAGGCAAAGTAAAACACAATCAACACAAATCACTGCCAAACTTGGACCAGCAACTACCCCAACATTGACTCCATGTGTTAACAGGAAAGAATTATCCAAATTCATCTCACTATTGATGCTGAATTAAAATAGAAAAACTCAAATTCTCTGCATACATGTTCATCCAGCAGATTGAAAAAGGCAAAATTAAAAAAAAAAAAAGAAGCTAAGCACAAAACTACCAACTACTAGACGATTAGCAAGATCTAAAGACCACTTAAGTGTTTCAAACTTGAAGCTGAACAACTGGGAGTCCATGAATTGAATAGAACTATGCAAGAGATGTAATATAGTACTCAGAGATTTTAAACAGAAAATGGAACATGTTGACAATCAAGCACTTCAAGAAACCTTTTGGGCAAGTTTCCCCTGTTATGCAATCTAATCTACAATACATTTTTTGTTTAGAGTAAAAAAAAAACAAAAACATTTTATTTGGAAACTTGGAGTTGCAATCTCCCACATGGTTGGTGGCTGCAGGGGAGAGGGAGCTGTTGGGGTTGGCACCCCACACCTGCTGCTACCTCAGCTGCTGTCCGTCATTAACTTACTAAAACAGGAGGCAATATCAACTGTGTCAAAACAGAAGAAGCTCCCAGAACATATTAGGAAAATTGATTGTTCTTTATTAATGTCCTTGCATTCCACCCAAAGTTCAAACAACATGATTTTGTTCTTATTGCATATAATGTGCAAGAAAATTTGACAAACCTCTTCATAAATCCTCCGGAAAACACAAGCACATTTTTCCCCCTCTTTAACATTCCATAAAAAGCAACCCTTTCCGATGCCGTAATCTGCATCCACTGTCTCCAAATGATGAAGAAGAGCACGAACAGACTCTTGAAGTAAAGCAATGCACCGTTCTGACTCACTAGAATCACAAAGTTATTAAATAGTCTCAATTGATTGCACCTTTCTAGGAAACAAATTACCAGGAACATAGAGCCAAGAAGAAGACAGCATGCCAGATAACACATTGAGAACATAATATGCATATTACCAACAAGAGGATCATATAGCATGCATAGTAGCATATGCTAACACAAGCAAAATGCCTAATAACCAAGCAAAACTAAGGCAGCATCTTAAGTCTATTTAAGGACAGGATGATTTGTACTTTCACAGTTCACTACAAACAAGAAACAAATGAGAGATAATAGAAAGCTTTCATCACTTCTTGAAAGTCTTTGAAGCTTGCAGATCTGGTGAAGTAAGAAACTGTAAGCATCAGATGGAACCCCAACTATGGAAGTGAGAACAGTCATGCCCGTCACATAAAAAACAGTATACATTGCAATTGTTTAGCAACATATGTCCTATTTTCTTCTTATTCTCTATGCATTTTTTTTTTAACTGAACTCAGATCACATGATAATAAATATGTGATTGCCAAAATGATGATTATCATAAGAAGGTTCTTAACTGCCTAAAGCAAAGATACCTTATGAATACAATAAGCAGGTTGTTTGGGTAACTATACCAAGGGGGGCTAAAATTACCTTTGGCGATGCTTCACAATGGTAGATAACAATCGACAGCATGTACCAAATAATTCTATTGAGAATTGGTGATTGACAAGACAAGAATTCGAATTCATGCCCACTGCTTGATCAGAGTCTTGGTTGTCCAAAAACAAGAAAGGATTGGATGAAAAGGGACCTTCAGACGCCCTTTGTTGACCAAAATCTTGAAAAAGCGCTGAAGGTATACGTAAGGACTGCGCTACATGCCAGGAATCCAAATGAAACAGAGCATGCTTTGCTAAAATTCTTGTTAGCACCTCAACACACATAAGAATAACTGCTCCTGTATGTGGACCACTGTCACATCTGGGCAATCTGCTGTAGAATATTAATGGACTCTGCAAGTGCAGAATGATGTTGAACAAAGCAGAAGTTAGACTCTGAATGTGTCTCTTAACAACACTTAAACGTTTGCGACCTGCAAGTCCCATACATGCATTCACAAAATCAGTTTATAGATTTTCATCACTGCAATAAGGCAATGAGAAGCATGGTTTTGCATATTCACTGAATATATTACCTGAAACATGTTCCAGAACTAGGTCCAAACAATCAATGCCAGCTGCAACTGTTGCAGAAGACTTCCCACCATCTGCACTTCCAATGTTTACCCCGTAGATTATCGTACAGCCTTCATGCACTCCCACAAGTGCTCTCTCAATGGCCTGTACCGCAGACAACATATGTAACTCTGATGATTTTTCCATCAACACTTTGAGAGACATCCGCAACCTAGCTTTAAATTCATCTAGCCAATAAGTTCTACAGGAAACAGAAGTTTTGGTTGATCCTAGAAGACCATGGAGTGTCTTAGCACTTGAATCTATCTCATGAGATGCTAGAGTAGCTTCTTTTCCTTGCAAAGATATGCATTTTCCTAAAACCTTTAAATGTAGTCCTACTAGCTTGGCATACATATTTCTAGTCAAAGTAGGATTCGTTGAAGGAAAATAACTGCCTAGTTCTTGCAGAAATTTCAGAACTCCATCTAACCAGACAAATGAAAACGACTCTGGCACCATGACCATGTCTGCTAACTTCAACATTAATACTTCACATATGCCAATAAAACCTGGAACCAATATGGACAAAAGGGAACTACACCCAGTCTGCAAATGTAGTCTCAAAATTGCCGAATAAGCAATTAATAGGTGCCTGATCAAAATTGCTGCTTCATGATTATCGCCTTCTAGCAAGCTCTGCAACAGATCTGCATTTACTATTTCACACTCATATGAATCAATCTTACACAAAACACTGGCAACAGAGTCTGCATCTTCTGATAGCATACCATGACTACAAAGGCTAGTACCCTGAGAGTCATCACCAATGTCAGATGGTGCTCTGCATGCAGTTGCAATTTCTGATTTCTGATGCTGTTTGACACATAAAATGTCAGTCTGCCGAGAGATTTTAATTGAAAACTCCTTGGAATCCAACATACCACAGCTATTGTTCAACTTTTTAAAATTTTGGGCATGGCATAAATGCCCAGGAGAATCAGCCTCACCCAATAACTTGCATAAGACAAAACAAATAAAATCTACAAAAACAGCTATGCAAAGATTAATTCTGGAGGCAGGTTCACCTTCCCATGTGAGGGATTTCACCTTGTGATCACTATCCATTTTATTTGTGTGGTTCAAGGCAGATACTAGGCCCCACAAGAATCCACCAAAGCAAGAAACCATAGATGATAGTTTGCTAAAATTGACAACACCAATACTACCTCCAACTTTTTTGTCATAGAAGGCATCCTTCAACAAGATGAGCAAATTCTGTGTCTGTTCCTTCAAACTCTCAGCAACTGCCATAATGCTTTTCCAGGCTTCAACATCTTTGCATGAATCCAAACATGGATCAGAGTCACTTGGACTATGTTTCAGGTCAACATCAGAACTCAGTTGCTCTTCATCAGGTTTCACAACATTTAAGAGCTTGGGGGCATGAATGCAATCATATTTGGTTAGTGTCAGGAAAACATATGATGTGTGATCCATCAATGAACATAAAATATATCTAACATCATTCGTGAAATCTTCTGAAAGTGTCTCTTCAAACCCAACCACTATATACATAGACTTGAAAAGCCATAAAACAGATAAAATACCACCAGGGAATATAGAAATAAAAGAAGATTGAGTAGTTCCTGTCTTATTCTCGCAATATGCCATAATTAAAAATTTCAAGGCCCTTCGGCTTGACATGAGCAACCTTACAATTTCATACTTTTCATGTGGAGATAATGCCTCTTTACATGCTAGGATGTTGCCAATCACAAGCCTGCAACATAAATACATCATATCAATCAAAATTCAGCATATAAACTATTCTGTAAAGCATATGCACCAACAGAAAAGAATAAGGAAACTAATGACAGCATCTTTTAAAATTAGATGTTGCAAAAAGGAGAGTAGAGATACGCAGGCATTTGGCTGGGCCAGGTCCTCACAAAAAGTTGATGTTGAGATTATTAGCATCATGTTCATCCTAAGCAAAAAACTTACATTTACCATGTGCACATGCTTGCTTGAAAAAAAAAACATAAAACTAAAAATAATAAACAGTGACTACACAGAAGGAAAGGATAAGTTTAACCTTTCTAGGTTTAGTAAATAAGTGACACAAAGTGAGAATGATTTTGAATTCATATATCCCTTTGGCATCCAGGACAAAAGACTAAGCAAACTCTGACAAGGCCTAAATTTTGCTGCAAGCATCTCGCATGATAAATGCAAAATCGATTGTCCCCCAGAAAACTCATCATTGTTGATGTTGCCACTGTCTGAAAAAAGCACTGATGAGTTCTCAAGTGTGCTTAGAACCTCTTCCCAATTAGATGACGATTTTAAGCCAATATCACCAGTTGAAATGTCTGTAAATAACGGTTGGACTGATTTCTCTAATAAAAGACAAAACCTTTTTGCCAAATGCCTGCGAACAAACTAGTAAAAAACAGTAATATCAACATCACCTGATGGAATAATTTCCATGAAATGTGCCCAAACACTATGAGAGAGTGATGGCAAGGTGAGAGAGAGTTAAGTCTTTGAAATTTTATCTTACATTATAGTCATAAAAACTGGCATTATGCAGAAGTGCTAATGAGATCTGAGGCAGTGTATTAATCAGAACAGTTTCATCACCGCTGTATTCCCCCATTTTTGTAAATCTTTTTGCTAAAGAGGGAAGTGAAGTGCTGATCACATGTGAGAGAAACATCTTCAAGTTCTTCTTGCTAGCATGAATGGACCAAATATCAATGTTTTTGCAAGCAATAGACCAGAGTGCAGTTGGCAATGACTTCTTGTTCACATAACAAACACCCAAATCCCATGTATTGCACATATGCAAAGTATGGTCAAAAGTATCCATACAAGTTGCACTATCTGTGACTGAAATTTGACCCATGCCCATCAATGAGAGGTAACTCATCATGAATTCAGTAAGATCTGCTGCCTCTTGCTTCATCAAAGAGATGCTTCTTCTGCACTTTCTACTCTGTTTACGGTACGATGAATCAGTAAGTAACTTGATTTCAAAGATATTATCAAGTTTTGTCCCTATATATTCAAATGAATTTATCTGCCTGTTCAAATCAACAAGCCTCTGAAGGGCCATGGCATGCAACAAATATGCAAGAGGACAGCTTTCTACAGTACTTCCCTGAAAATATGTGTCAGAAACAGACTGTATGATGACAGGTAGAGGAGCCGAAGGTTGAATAATCCAAGAAAAGTAGCCCTTGTTCGTCCAATCAGTCCTCTCCAGGAAATCACTTTTAGAGTATGACATGAATGAATTGCCCAACACACTTGACATTTTTCTTGATATGGCCGGAGGCATGAGGCTGATTGCCTGCCTGTATAAGCTTCGGCAGGACATGTACAAATGAAAAAAGAACACAAAGACCCAGCAGGTGGACAATCTGCATTTCAGCATGTCATGCTTCTTTCCTTTAAACCTCTCACTGAAATTGCCTCCTGTAATGTAAGAAACAAATTCATTGACACTATCTGGCTGTTGCCCAACCAGAATACTCATGCAAGGACGGACTACAGTCATTAGGTCCTGTATAGATTGTCCCACAGGGCCACTGTTCCCAAAAGTGATCGTTAGTGAATCTAACACCAGTGTGTACACTTCTGACAGTCCTCTTCCAAAAAGTTCTTCTTGCAGATTTAACTTTCTGTGATCAGCAACTGAACAGTTACTCTTCATCCATTCCAAAGATTCTGATAAATCTAAGCTTAAATGTTGAATGACTTCACGCACCTGCCCTTCTGGTATGGATTTAACACCATCGTGCAAGGCAAGTCTAAAGCTTTGTGTGCACAGCAGAAGTCCCACAGATTTTGCATATGATTCATATGGTAATATTGTATTGGTCAAAAATGAACCACGATTCAGTTCCCCATCACCAACATTCTCACCTATCATTATAAGCCTCATGGCTTTACAGAGTGCAAATATGGTAGTTTTCACCTACATTGGTTTAAAAAATAAGAACAGGGGCATAAGAAAACCATCTACAACAAAACAAGTAGTTAAAGCAATAGTTATTGAAGAAACAATGAGTGAAAAAAAAAATGGTGCATATGGAACAGATAGGGAGATGCCATTGCCGATTGGCAGAACAATGAATCACATATGGTCACCCAGAAACTCTCACGTCCTCCCTTAACAATGCTCACAAAAACAGCATAATTTCCAAAAACCAAATAACTCAAATGTATCTAACACTTGATTGAAAGAAGACACATAGCATCTTAATGGAACAGGTGAACAAACCTGTCGAAGTTCACTATAGAGCTTAAGCACCTGGCACCCAAGTCCTAGTAACTGAGAAGTTAATGAGCAATGGTTGGAAGCATCTTTGAATGAATCACCAATGGCCAAATAACATAGTATCATAGTCCATAAACGGGTTGAATCATTACCAATGACTTCATATTCAATGTCCAACAAGTACCCTACAGCCACTAGCAGCTCCCTTGCTAATAAGATTAATCTCTCCTGCATTTGCTTATCCATATCACATATTGTCAAAGAAAGTAAATGGGCGGCAAATAACAAAATGCTAACATAAACCTTCTGTAAGAAATTCAGGCAAGCTCCTCCAGATATATCCTCTGTTTTTGTATATAGCTTTTCATTCAAAAGGCTAGTGAGCAAACTATTGATAGATTTGACTGTATGGTGAACATTGAACAAAAGAAAGCCAATTTCTAATTCAGTTTTAAGGTACCCATTCATCTGAAGCAAAAGAGGCTCCATAATCTGTACAAAAAAATCAAAAAGTGATTTTCTTCTTTCTGTATTCAAGTTAGAAGGACCATTACTATTTTCTGGAGCTGCATTATTATTCTTATGTAGCATATTAGATGGAGGAACCAACAAATATGGTGAGTCACCAGCTTTCCCAACAATCTTGCTATCTCCAGAGAGCACTGAGACTTTATTTGGCCTTCTCACTCGGTCAACAAGCAAACGAAACAGTTCTCCTAAGCCACTTAATACATATTCCTTCTTTGCAGCTATAATCCTTTCCAGTTTATCAAACAAATGTCGATGATAACTTTTAACAACCATGCTGGGTTTTGCATTGCCCAATGTAGAAAGCTTTTCTGAAATGTGCAAGCTCATAAATCCATCAACATGAATTGGATGAAATAATCCCTGTGATATAACCTCTTCAACCATAATCAACAAATTTCTTGGCCAACCATGATTGCTTACATTGCGATGATGATGCAAAACAATCAACAAATGCAACAGCAGCTTGAGAAGATGATCTACAAAACCATGAAAACCATTTTTCCGAGTGGGATGAACCCTCAAGAACTTGGCAAATGGCTCAAGCACCAAGCAAGAGAAACGAAGGGCAAATATACCCACTTGTCTGTCCTCGAGGCTGTCTTCATATACTTTCTGTACAAGCTCAAGAACAGCATGGACGGTTGAAATCCACAAGTCCAAGTTTTCATTTGACAAGCCACCATGAGATAAGAATACAAGAGAAACACAATCAAGTGAAACACCATACAATTCAAACCCTTCTCCAACAAAAAATGATTCTTTTGAATTGATAGACCTGTCTGCTAGTAAAGACAAGGCAGTTCTTGCAATACAACCAACAGCACGTAAGAGGTTCCTTGAGAAATTTAATGAAACTTGCAATCTCAAAGATTCCTCCAAGCAGAATTTAAATATCACCCAACACCTATAATCCAAACATGCCTCAATGGTTCGAGAAGAGGGCTTCTCTCCATCATTATTGACTTTCTTCCCCATAGAGAGCAATAAAGACTGGACCCAATCATTAAGAAAAAATATAAGCCGAGATAGTTTCACTGTTTCACAATCTTCATGCACATCAATCTCTCCTTCCGCTCTCGAATTTACATAAGTGAAAGCCCGTTCAATTTTCCTGAATTCCAGTTTTCCACTTGTCAGAAGTCAAAACCAGATTAAATCTCTATAAAAAGCTCACAAATGGTATAAACCAAATGCATCGAAAGTGGATTTCCAAGAGGCATTCAATTTTCTCGCTTTCAATAACCTTCTTAGAGGCAAACAAGTTGTGTGTGAGAGAGAAAAAGGAAAAAAAAAATTAAAAAAGCCTAAAAGAAAGAAAAGAAAAAATCACGTCAGTAAAAATTGCACAAACTGATTTTCAAGAAAAAAGAAAAAAAAAAAAGAAATGTAAGTTGCACCAAAAGTGGCCTTCCATTAAATACCTAGAGATAGAGAGTTTGAAAAAGAAAAAAAAAGAAAAAAGAAGAAAGAAATAAAAAGGACAAATTGCATCCAAGAAACACTCAATTCTTTTCGTCTTTGCAAATTTTCTCGGCAACCAAACACAAACACATAGCGAAAGAGAGGAAGAGAGAGAGGCAGACAGACAGACTAACTTTTGGAGATCAATTTCCTTGTTTCGAAGCGAGAGTATCAGCTCAAGGTTCTTCCACGGAGGACGCCCGGCTTCAACAGGTTCTTCAAATTCTTTCTGTTTCGATTCTTTTCTTTCCTTTGACTCATCAACACAGTGCTTTTTGGGAGCTCTCTGCTTCTCTTCGGAACTCTTAAGCTTCCTCTTCTTCTTCTTCTTGTTCTCCGCTGCTAAATCGGCCATTTTTTTTATATTATTATTTTATTTAATCCGGCCTATGCTTCTCTGAATCTTTCTTAGTTCAGGGTTTTGGTTTTAGCCGTTGCGGCGAGGTTTCTCGGTCGGTTACCGAAAACGGTGCCTAAATATTGCGTTTTAAACTACAACGCACCGTTTTGAGGCGGTGGATTGATTGGCGTGTTTGGGCTTGGGTCTCATTAGGTGTTATATGGGCCCATCGTAGCGCTTGAAAAAGGGCGCGTTAGATGGTCACCACCAACTTGTACAGCCACGACGCGGAAAATCAAACGGCCGAATACAAACCCAAGCACCGTTCTCCAAGTCTCGTTGGATTGTCATGACCGTACGCGGGTACCAGCAGACAAAACTTTGACCGTAAAAATACCCTTCACTCGTATACCACGCAATCTTGCATCGTCAGCACCAATCCCATGCCAAATCAGACGGTCACATTCAATAAGACGATCCACCTGGGCCCCACTGGAATTTCCAATCGTCCAAAAAAGACTTCAAAGAAAAGATCATTGCTAAAGCCAATGGCCCCATAAACTCCACTTGGTTACAGATACTTCAAGAAGGAATCTTCCTTTTTGTTTTTTGTTTTTTGTTTTTTTCTTTGAGAGAAAGAAGGAATCTTTATAACTGCATGCACTTACAAGTTGGCAAGCTCTCGTATACTGATCTTTCTTTCTTCTCTTCATCGTTTTCTCCTCGAATCTTGAAGCGCGCCTCCTGTTGAGCCAGCTTCAACTGGTAATATTTCTATTCAAATTGAGGAAAAAAGGATTTTGGAATGTCTTGTGTGATGAAATACAAAGAGACGTGAATGTAATCTTCCATTCTTGGCGTTCCATTTATTTAGGAATGCGATTGTTTGGATCTTAAGTAAGTTGTTATGGTCTGCTCTGTTTGAAATTGTTGCACTTCAAGATTGCGAGGTTCAGAGAGATTTTGGGTGCCCATTTTGCGATTGATTGGATCTTCGGTACATTCATGTTTGTTGCTTTTGTTTCGATCTTGTTGCATGCAAAAATGGGTGTAAGTGATGATCGATAGTCTCACTCTGATGAAAGGTTTACAGCTACCTGTTTGGTTGATGAGAAATCTTGGGAAAAGGGCAAGAACATTTCTTTTTATTAAAATCGTTAAGCAGACGAAAGACCTTAAGCCCATTTCATTTTGCTTTGATTTAACGCGTTTAAGTCATACATGTTAATCTCATTTGCAGGTCATATATATATATAGCGGCTAAAAGTCACAGTTGTGTTGATTCCTTGCCAAGAATCGCCGGGTTTGGAAAATGCCTTCGTCCACGGGGGACGTTCCCCAAGATGGAAACGGAAAAGGTGCTGATGATATCGTGGCTGAAATGTTCGAAGTGGATTTCTCCAGGTTATTGGACAGGCCAAGATCCTTGATAAAGGAGAGAGAGAGGCAGAAATCATATGACGAACGTGTGCTTCATGATTTGTCTGCTGGGTTGTCCCCATGCTTTCCACACAGAGGTGACGTTGCCTCCCGAGCAACTGACCATACTGATACTGATGGTAGAAGGACGGGACCTGATAACCCAATGATTGCACACAATGCTGCACTTGAGACGCATCCAATTGAAGCTGAAGCCTGGGAGGCGTTGAGACGTGCATTGGTACATTTTCGCAACCAGCCTGTTGGAACCATTGCAGCATCTGAAACTTCTGGAGAAAAACTGAACTATGATCAGGTGAAAATCGCATCACAATGGGTGTGATGATAAGAAATTTTGGGTTTAGCGTCATTTTTGTGCCTTCCAGATATCATTCTCTTTTCAACTTATTATGAGACTGATACATCGCAGAACTCATTTATTTGTAACTAATAGAAGGACAGGATATAACAGAAGATGTGAGACGGCCAATCATCAATTTGCAAGTCCAGTTTCACTACAAAGTGACTTTTATGTAGTCAAGCACAGATATTGACATTATATTGCATGGGAGCAGTGGAATTTTCTGTCGTTTGATTATGTGTTCATTCTGCTGATTCGTATCGTTGCACCAGGTTTTTGTGAGAGACTTTGTCCCAAGTGCATTGGCTTTCCTGATGCGTGGACAACATGAGGTTGTGAAGAATTTCATTTTGAAGACTCTTCACCTTCAATCAAGGGAGAAGAAGATTGATAGATTCCAGCTCGGGGAAGGGGTAATGCCTGCTAGTTTTAAGGTTTTTCATGATCCAGTGAGGAATACTGAGACCTTGATAGCAGATTTCGGTGAAAGTGCAATCGGAAGAGTGGCGCCTGTTGATTCTGGTTTTTGGTGGATTATATTGCTTCGGGCTTACATAAAGTCTACAGGAGATACATCTTTGGCTGAACGGCCAGAATGTCAGAAGGGTATGCGGCTAATAATGAGTTTATGCCTTTCGGAGGGGTTTGACACCTTTCCAACTCTTCTTTGTGCTGACGGATGCTGCATGATCGATCGTAGGATGGTGAGTTTCTGTATTATCGGTATGCACAGTATTATTTCCAATATCATTATAATTAATTTGGACTGTCGTAGGCATGGTTCACAAGGGTATGCATTTTTTTTTTGGTTGATTAAGAATACTTGTATTCCCTATATATGTATACGTGTTCTCTGTTAGGATTATAGTTTTTTCTGGTGTATTAATTGATTTGATTCATTAATTACCTGAGAATCTTTGCAACTATTTATTTGAGAGGATTCTCTGTCCTTTAGCTCGCGAAGCTTTCACCAAATATTAAGACCCATCGGATCATGAAATTTTCTTGTCGTGCGGCTTTCTCTATGGCTATTTGTAGAAACTGCTTCTTCTTTTTTTCCTTTTCAAGAAGCGGTTCATGTGTTCATGTACTTGTAGCTTCCTCTTTTAGATCCTTCTGGCAATGTTTCCCATTTTTTGTGCCAAATTTATCTTTGCTCCATAATATCTTTTTACTTATTTGGTTTATCAGGGTGTCTATGGCTATCCGATTGAAATTCAGGCACTTTTTTTCATGGCATTAAGATGCGCTTTACTTTTAATGAAGCAAGATGAGGAGGGGAAGAAGTTTGTAGACAGAATTGTGAAACGCCTTCATGCCTTGAGCTATCACATGAGGAGCTATTTTTGGATTGACTTGAAGCAGCTTAATGATATATACCGCTACAAAACAGAAGAATACTCTCACACTGCAGTTAACAAGTTCAATGTGATTCCAGAATCTCTTCCTGACTGGATTTTTGATTTCATGCCCATTCATGGTGGTTACTTCGTTGGGAATGTCAGTCCTGCAAAAATGGATTTCCGTTGGTTTTGCTTGGGTAACTGTGTTGCAATTTTATCGTCCTTGGCGACCCCAGAACAAGCCGCGGCAATCATGGATCTTATAGAATCTCGTTGGGAGGAGTTGGTCGGAGAAATGCCACTGAAGGCATGCTATCCAGCTATAGAGGGCCATGAATGGAGGATTATAACCGGCTGTGACCCAAAGAACACCAGGTGGAGTTACCACAATGGTGGATCCTGGCCAGGTATAGTGTCCTGATCACCAATTTTGCAAACCCACTGTAGCGTTCAATATCTCATTTCATTTTGGAACTTCTTCAACTGGGGAGATTTTCTTTGAGATGCAAATTGTCTATTGCAATGGTCGCAGTGCTGCTATGGCTTCTAACAGCTGCATGCATCAAGACTGGACGCCCTCAGATTGCAAGACGTGCCATTGAACTCGCTGAAACGAGATTGGCGAAAGACAGTTGGCCTGAATACTATGATGGGAAGCTTGGTCGATACATTGGGAAGCAAGCACGTAAACAACAAACCTGGTCTATTGCAGGTTACTTGGTTGCAAAGACGATGCTGGAAGACCCTTCTCATTTGGGCATGGTGGCACTTGAGGAAGACAAACAAATGAAGCCCCTTCTCAAAAGATCAACTTCGTGGACAATCTAGTCAATTCTTTGTTGTTCCCATTGTTTTTTTTTTTTTTCCCTGTCTGATCCAAGTCTCCATTGGTATATAGTAATCTGTCTACCTTGGATATTAACCTGATCTTTCTAGGCTGAGAAGAGAAAGCTGAAATGTAGCTTTTGGCGTAAGGTTGAAGTTCCACAAATTTTTAGTGTTCAATTGGTGTTTAGCATACTGTACCGTCCAGCTTTCAGACTGCCAATGTCATCTGTCTAACGGAGGCTTAGTTTAATTCGTTCTTAGTTGCCCCTAATGCATTCTGATACTGCGGTATAACTTTGCCAGCGCGTTAAATTATTACAAGGACGTGTACGTGGACCGAGAGTCAAAGATGTTTTTTTTTTTTTTTTTTGTAAGTTGTTATTAGTTTAATGCACAATTTTGTAGGGTGGAGTAAGGGCAATTATAATTACCATTGATATTGATTATTTTTATTTACTATAGACCGGTTTGACAGCATAAAAACATTTAGCAGATCATAGGTAAAAGATATATCCAATGATCACAATTATAATTTGTTGAAATCTAACGGCTCAACATTAATTTGTTCGTTCACACCAAAGTTTATTATCTGGCATCATAATTTATCCGTAAGAAAAAAAAATACTTTTTATTATTATTATTGAAAAGAAAAGAAATACTTGAAAATCTTAATTATGACTTTCAAACGGAATAAAAGAATGGAAAAGAGAGAAATATGTTTATGGAGTAATTTCAGTAATTCTTCTCGATGAATTAAAAAAATATTTTATAGCATAAATTTTTTATTTTTTATTTTCTGATTGAAGTCTTAATTTCTTTTTTTTTTTTTTCTTCTTCTCTCATTTAATATTGCATATATATATATATATATATGGGGGGATTAAATAAACTGAACTAAAGTTCTGGCGTTCTCTCTCCCGTCCGGCACGACTGCGCAAGTCTCTTTCGTTTTCCCAGACTTTCCATCACTTTCCAGGAAAAGAGAACAGATGAGGGCGCAGAAGAAAACGATCCACGCGGTGACGACATGGGTGCGGCGACAGCCGCCGAAGGTTAAGGCTTTTTTGGCGGTGGTGGCGGGCATGGCGGCTCTAGTCCTGCTCCGATTCATCGTACACGACCACAACAACCTCTTTGTAGCTGCCGAGGCTGTCCACTTTATTGGAATCTCTGTCCTTGTATACAAGCTTATGAAAGAGAAAACTTGTGCTGGTGGGAAAACTTAGAGATTAGATTTTTTTTTCCTTTCCTTTTTTATTTTTTTCTGCGATCTCTTTTATGCTGATTGGTAGAATTTGATCAAACTTCTAGGGTTTCGTGGCTTTTTTTTTTTCCAGAATTTATCTTCCTTCATTCTTTGAGGGTGTTATAGCATGATTTTGATTGATTTGTATTGGTAAGGGTTTCTCTAGTTGGGTTGCGTAGGTTTTAGATATGATGGTCGACCTTTTTCTTATTTCTTAGCCCTCATTTTTTGTCATTTATTGGTTTATATGATCGGTATGCCTTTTGCATCTTTTAGATTTTGAATAGATTTTTTTGTCAAAAAAAAACAGTTATTGGTTTTCTTCTTTGCATAACTGGAAAGTTTGGTATTTAAAAGATTGAGGGCTCAAATTATGCAATTTAAGGATTAATAAAAGAGAAAGGAAACAATGAGGAAGTGGAGGAATTTTCTAAGTTTTCTACGCACAAAGATAACAATGACATGCATGAAGATTGTGGTGATTTAATAATTTGCTACTGTTTTACGATGAGAGGTTCATATCTTTAGTTGAATGTAGCCCAATGTGTGCACGAATGTTATGGTATTGGGTGACCGTAACATTATTTGTGCTTCTGCCTATTCCATTATTTACCCAAAACATGATTTCAGAGTGGCACAATCTTGGTCACATAAGAATCTAGTTTCGTCAAACCTTGTTTATCTTGCAGCTCTTTTTCTCATAGGGTTGCAAGGTTTCCAGTGGTGAGCCTTGTCATGCTTAACTTGTGTTAAATATCTTCTATAGTGCCTTATAGGAATGCCTAGTATGGTCCATCATACACCTCCTACAAGAAAATTAGCAGAAGGTTTTATCTCATGTTACCTGTGTTTTGTTGGTTGATTTCTAAGGTTTCCTGGTACTTTATCTGTTTTTTCTATTCTGTTGACCAAGAACCTTCTTTGTATATTCCTTTTTGGATTTGCAGGACTGTCACTCAAATCCCAGGAATTGACAGCTATTTTTTTAGCTGTGAGGCTGTACTGCAGCTTTGTAATGGAATATGACATACACACCCTACTTGATTTGGCCACTTTGGCGACAACATTGTGGGTTATTTACACAATCCGTTTCAAATTGAAATCTAGTTACATGGAAGATAAAGACAACTTTGCACTATATTATGTGGTGAGTATTAATTGATCTAAGATCATCTTTAGCAGTTGCATCACCAATTATTTATACACCGAAGATGCATTTTCTTCTATCTGTTGCTACAAAAGTTTATGGCAATTGCAGTCCAAATGCAAAACAAGGACATTGAATGGAGTTCTTTGGATGGCTCTCATTGACTTGGTCTGGATTTCTCTTGGAAACATGCAGTTCAACCATGCAAACATGGGAATTGGGCTTATCTACAGGATATCTAGACTTCCTGTATCTTGACAGCCCAGATCTCCAATTGAATGTGATCTGTTTTTCATTTTTTGTTTACCAGAAATTTTTCCAATGGCATTCATTTTTTTCCCCTGCTTAGTTTGGAGTACTTGTAGAAGTGCATTTGCTGGTCCTTTTAAGTGCTTTATTCTAGTTAGCCAGTTGTACAATGGAAAATGTATCTTTACTCTACCTTTTAGTGCCGGCAGGTTTCTTTTAGAATTTTTGTTTTATCTGTTGTGACAAATGCCACAGACAACTTCTTTCATTCTTGCTTAGCAAGATTTCTTTTTGTGGAATGATACATCTACCAATGTTCGTTTCCTTGACATTTATCCTTATTCTTTGATTTGAATGCAGTTGGCACCCTGTGCTGCTTTGGCATTGTTGATTCATCCATCAACTTCTCATAATCTAATGAACAGGATTTTTTGGGCGTTTTGTGTCTATTTAGAAGCTGTATCTGTGCTACCTCAGTTGCGGGTTATGCAGAATACAAAGGTTCAGTTTTACTGAGTAGAATATGCATGTTTAGGAGTTTCTCAACTTGAAACTCATATTCATTTCTATACTTTCAGATTGTTGAGCCCTTCACTGCACATTACGTATTTGCATTGGGTGTCGCCAGGTTCCTGAGCTGTGCCCATTGGGTTCTCCAGGTTTGTTCTTGGTGACCTGAACATTTCCGTGTATGTTTTGGCTGGAGCTTCTGTATGGTTTTCAGCATCTGGGATTTTCAACTCTTTTCTTTTTCCCTCTTTTCCCCCCATGCAAGAGTCGTGATGATGGAGTCCTATTTAATTGGATTTTGATCCAGTTTTTTCTGGTATGCAATTTGTACACCCGGTCAATAAACCACTCAACCCAAAAACTTAAGTTATTGGTTGAGTCCCCAAAATGGATCACAACAATATTAATGTATAATTGCATGGAAAAACCACTTAAATAGAACTTGATTTAACTTTGGTACTGAAATATGTGGTTGATGTGTTTTGGGCTGATTGTCATAAAAAGTAATACATTTGCTTGTGTGCTTTGAAATTTTGGAAGTGACAAAATGCTTAATGTTGTTGTATATTCTTCAGGAACAAATTCTTCATCCTCATAATTTGATAGAGTTTGAGCTGGTTAGATGTAATGATGTTAATGCATTCTTTCATTTGCTTTGACCAGGTTCTAGATAGTCGTGGACACTTGTTGGTTGCCTTGGGATATGGATTATGGCCTTCTATGGTTCTCATTTCAGAAATTGTCCAGACTTTCATCTTGGCAGATTTCTGTTATTATTATGTGAAAAGGTTTGTTAATTTATCAGCATTTTTCGTTAATATATATAGCATGGGAAATCAGGCTACTCTTTCACGTTATTTGGAGTACATTGTCATTATGATTGTGTATTTTGATTGCAGTGTGTTTGGAGGACAGCTTGTTCTTCGCCTTCCCTCTGGAGTGGTGTAATGTAACTGAAGAGCCTCTTCTATTGTATTCAAGCAATGACAGCATCCACAATTAACTCGGGCTGTGCTGTTGATGAATTCCCATTTTGTTCGCTGCAGTCCAACAATCTGGTTCTCTGCTCCAGTAATTACTCGTGGGTTACTTGTATAGTTGAGAGCGCAGAAAACTTCGGTGGATATAATTCTAAACAATTTTTTCAATAGTTGAATTAACTTATAATGCCAATAATTGTAGTTTCGAAGTTTTCAGGAAAGCTCTGCCCCCAAAATTATTCTCAGCGTTATCATTTGCAACACGGAGACTAGCAACACCTCTGGGGCAGCCCACGCAGTAAAGCATAGCACACTGTGATTTGGGGCATAGTCCGAGGCTTCTTGCCAGGTAAAGATTGCCGCCTGGTAGCATAGCTTCACTTGAGGAGACATAGACGAAGAAGGTAAGATCGGTTACAGGCCTGCCCTAGTTCTTGATGCAAAGATTGTGAAGCTTCAGCAACCGACTGTGTTACAGCGTTGTTGCAAATATCCAGTTGCTGCCTCGTAGTAGGGAGGCCATCAATGGCTAGTTCAGGTTTCAGGTTTAGTATCACATCCGACATGACGACATTCCTTTGTTACGATGGTGGTTGTCCAGGAGAGAACAAAATTGATTACAGAACCAAAATGGTATACCAATTTGAAAAATTAAAATGCCCCAAGATCGAGAATTTTCGGCACAAAATGGAGAGCTCTGCGGGGGTCTACTGACTCTACCGGAGAACCTGGCTAGTCTGGGTGGTTAAATTGCAATTTGCAACAAATCAAAATGATTCCAAACGCTGATTATTACTAGATGCCGAAAAAGGGCAGAGAGAAAAGTTAGAAATGTTAACGGTCGAGTAAGTTTCGGCTTAGGGTCTGGATCATCGTAATCAACATTCTTGAAGTACTCATCAACTATAAACTATGGCAGTAGAGACCCTGACAAGGGAATGCCTTGCCGAGAGCCAGAATACCGGGGTTGACGCTAGTGATTTGGTACTTCTAATCTAGAACCATAAGCCCAGATCATTGCATACTTAACGCGGGTCAAATTATGGAATCTGACAAACAGTAGCTCAAACCATACCCACAGTTGCTCAATAACATTCCTTTCATAGACAGCTTTCTCGCTTGAGCAATCAATCAATAAGTGGACGGTTCAAGCAATATGCATCCACAACTCTTGCCACAAATCAATACTGAGTCCTTACAACATATAACCTCGGAGGCTGGTTGACCATAACACCGAGCAAACTGTTCACTATAGTTGTTCCATACTGAATGTTAGACTTGTTCAGACATTGGAACGACATTACACAGGTCACTCTCGGACATCTCTTCAAGGAAATGCCAAGAATGAAGGCCATACTATTTCAAAGCTCAGAGATGGACTTTCCATTTATGAAATCAACTATTTGGGCGACAGCTCCATCCAGTGCAGCTGTGACAGCAGCCAAGTTCTGCATAAATTCCTCTGAAGTTGGTTTATCTCCATCCACTATATCAGTCACAGCTTTTACAAATATTACAGGGACTTTAAGAAGATCAGCCACATAGGCAACAGCTGCTCCCTGAAACTCATATATCAACTTGGTAAATGAAATATTTCTGATCACAGTAAGCTACAAATATTGATGGATGAAGTGAACCAAATTCAAAAAGTCATGTAAATCCAAATTTAGACCACTTGCTATGGTAATAACACAAGAATGGACACCTAAGGTTCAGAAGTTACCTCCATGTCTTTAACTGAAGCATCATTTGCAATAATTGCTGCTTCATCTTGTGGGGACATATCTAAAGAATCTCCAGTGGACAATTTACCAATCTGAAAGAAGGAAAATGTGAGTTAGGATGTCTAGAGAAAAGGAATTCCATAACTAATATTACTTGTATTTTTGTGCTTTGTAATCACCTTTAAGTTGAGCTCTTTCAAGAGATTGGGTGTTGGGCATCCCTGTCGTGAGCCAACTCCATACAGATCAAAAACCTGCAAAAGGAAAGGAGACAGATTGAAATTAAACTCAGAAAAGCTGCTGAAATTCACCATTGATGACCAATGAAAATTTCCCTCAGTAGAGCATGAAGCAGCATTTTAATTCATGAATCCAACATCATCCGCACAGTGTGCTTTCATTTCCTTCTTTGATGTTTAGAGTATAACATAGTTTATTACATCCATCTACTTCGCTGTCTACCCATCATCTACCCAGAACTTTTAGCTTTTTTATTTCAGATATAAACACTGAGCTTGCTACTCTCTTTTTGGGACAAGAAGAGAAAAATAAGAGACTTTGTTGCTAGCTTTTCAGCATATATCTTGAATATTCTCAATAATACCAATAAAAGAGTCCAGGTTCCTTTGCCATGTTAACAGTGTAAGAAGAAACTATTGGAAAAGCAATGAATACTTACAGGGATAGGGATCCTTCTGTCATGAAAAGCAGCATCAGATATGAGGAATACATCACCAATGCATGCTTCTTTGGCCTGAAAGATTTGATAGAAATTCTGAGAAAAGAGAATTATTTTTTCTTTGGTTGCAAATACAGTTAGTCTCGCTCTAAGGCCAGAAAGTCATTATAGACAGTAGAAAGGTAACCAAGAGGTAGATAATTTAAGATCATAAAGTATTTTGAAAAGAGAAGGAAGAAGAGCAGACTACTTTGAAGCCACCAGCAGTGCCTGCATTGATAATTAAGTCCGGCTTTAGTGCTTGGATGGCAGCATATGTCACAAGAGATGCAGAAACAGTGCCTACACTGTCAACACCTGAGACCAATAACACAAGGAAATTGTTAGAAGACAAAGGCATTGTTCAAAGAACAATTTTTCATTGGCACCCTCATTGGGCCACAAGATGTTCATTAAACAATCAGATCATTTGTAAGGCCAATGTAATCTGAAAAAGGCCTCAAGTTCAAAAAATCTTTATATAAAGTAACTGTGAAGATAAATAGATACAAGAAGAATATTAAATTTTCGTTCGTCTCAAATAGCAGCAAACCTTGGCATTGAAAGAAAGAGATATTCTTTCTAGGATGGAAGAATTGCAACGAGGTAATATTGGTTTGATGGGATAACCTTTTATTTAGCATCTTGTAGAAGCAAGTCATGGACAATTGATAATCACAGGAAGCACACCCATGGAATACATGACGGCTAACAAATAAACTTCATTTGCGAATAAAAATCAAAAGAAAACGCAGCCAAGGGCCAAATTTTCACCTAAAGCTGGATCTTTTCCACCCCATACTAAATTGATACTAAGATCTTTGTATACGCCATGATACCGGACCCAGGGGACTCCCTCACCAAACCTGCGCAACCATGCTGAGACACATCAAACACGATCCCAACTAATAGATCTCAAATTGAAGATACAAGTATCTCAGTTTCGGAAAATGAATTAACGAACAATAATCCCCCTTCGCCATGAATTATCCATTTTTCCAATTACGTGCAACCCTTGGCATACGACTTACAAAATCAATATACATCAATCTCAATAAAATCTAGTCCACTAAAGCAAATTCATATAACTTGACATCCAGTAAAAGATACAAAGGAAATGAGACTTTCAAGGGCAGAAAGTCCACAGCCCGCACACTAATACCGAGCATGAGTGAAGCTTACACGGAATCGGGGTCCTCCTTGAGCTGGAGATTGTTCACCACAGGCATCGCTTCCGCTTGCATGGCTGTTACTCCATCAAAATCGTCCACAAAGCCTCCGTTAGTATACACACGATACGCCTCTATGGAAAAAGAGAGAAATAGAGAAAGATAAGTACCCATGACGATGAGGATGGTGGAAACAGGGCGGCGCCGCTCAGCCGGGACAACCGCAGCTTCTCCGGCAGCGTTCGATTCCTCGCCGTGAGGAGCCATAGCTAATCAGCCCCCTCTCTGCCTCTCTGTCTTTCCTACGGAGTTGCCCGGCAAGCGAGGAATTGAGAAAGCGTAATAAAATTTCAATTATACTTTTCTCCAACCAATGGGAAAGCAAAGTCCATTTATATTGGAGACTATTGTCAGTATTTCCTGCTCTTAAATGCCTTTTCTTTCTTTTTCCTTTTTTAAAATTTGTTTTTTTTTTAAAAAAATAAAAATAAAAAACAAACTCGTTACCTACTACAGTCTTTTTCTTTTTGTTTGGTTTAAAAAATTTGAAAGTAAAAATAATATTTTACAATTTTCAAAAAATAAAATAAAATTGCATATCAAATCGAGATATGAAGACATTTATTAAAATCTATTTAATGCATTTAAAGATGCCTGATTTGGAGTTTATCTCACATAAAACCTATGCAATACTAACTCAACTGTATCAAAAGTAAAAATTACGAATAATTATCATATACATTTATAATTATTTAATTTATTATCATAACCAATAATTAAAAATTACAAATATTCACTTTGTAATTGTTTAAATAATAAAAGGCCTGAATCTTTATGGAACACGGGCAAAGCCGCCAGTGAATCTTTATTATTATTTTTTTTACCAATAATTTTAATTTTAATTTAGAACCATGATTCAATTGACACTTCATACTTTCGTTTTTTTTTTTTAAAAAAAAAAAAAAACTATCCCTTTCCCATAGTTTCGATTCAAACTAAAATGGAATCAATTAGTTTCAATTCAATTTCAATTTCAGACTAATTTAATTTCAATTTAGTTCTAATTAAAATTAAAATCATGATCATGTTTACTATAAACCTTTTTTTATTATTTTTTTAATGGTTTGGTTTCAAAGCAATCCATGCCTTCACACAATATATATTTTCTTTTTTTTTTTAATGGGTTAATTACGCGATATCTACAATATAATTCTGTTCGTATATGTCAACAAATAAAAAAGGAAGATTACGTCTCGGGCGTTGTCATAAATGTTTTCAATTTAGTGGATTCTCCTAGGCGTCAACTGTGAAGTGTGGGCTTGCATTAGACAAACGTTGGTCCTGTACTCATCCCAACGGAACAAACGTGTCCATTGTGAGAGTTGGGCTTACACTTGAGAAAACTTATTTCAATAGTTTTATTTTTGTTTGGGCTCGACCCATTTTCTTTTGGATTTTTGTTTGGGCTCAACCCATTTTCCCTCTTTGTAAGAAAAACAACCAAATCAGAATACCAAACCCACACCCCCCCCCCCAAAAAAAAAAAACAAACAAATGCAAAGAAGAACCGAAACGAAGAGAGGCAAATATCGATGCAAATGCAAGGTTTCCAGCCGATTATAAACAATTAGTACTAGAAGTCATCTCAAGTCAAGACTCAAGTTTGTCCACCAAGCACGACTCATCAATGTTACCCACGAGAGCGGACAATTGCTAAAGAGACAAGGAGTTTTTTCTTTTGATTTCTTTTTTTATTTATTTTTTCGATATGACCTATGCAAACAAGGATCACATGCATGGATTAAATCTATATAGATCAAACCCAAGTAATCAATGACTGTAAAGTCGAATAAAGTAGAAGGAGAATAAGGAAAAGATGGAGATGGGGTCTTGTGGTGGAGGCCCCATTTGGCAGCATTGGAAAAGTATCAGGTAGAGGCATGGCACACTCCTCGCTGCTGAAAGTGAATGTTTTCAAGTCCTTTTCTGGAAGTATTTCTGTGGTCACAGAACCGATAGTCTCTGCCGTGGCCTGTAACAAATGGTATACCTCAGAATAGGGCAATCTCATCTGCAAGAACGCACATCTTGAGTGACTTGTACATCCAATCTCACTGAAGCATCAAATAACAATTGAATGACTTAATAATAAGCTGAATGAAAAAATAAAAAGGAAAAAAGAATAATATGCATATGTAAAAATTTTAATTGCATGGAATAAAATTTTAATGTAAGATTTATATAGACTCAAATTCTTTAATTTTAATGACTAATTTTTGAGGTGTGATTCTCTTAAAATTTAATTATCTTTTTATGATTCTTAACCCAAAAAAAGTATAATAAAAGTAACAATAATAAAGGAAAATACAAGTACCTGAAAATCCAACAGTGGGGAGCAATGAACTGTTGAAGCTACATACAGTTGCCTTTTGGCTGAAGCCAGGATGCTGGACCAATAAATTCCAGTCTGAGTGGTTTTTTTGGTAATTATAATTGGAGATTGTCACTTTCACCTTCCAGTGGTTCATATAGTTGCTCTTGACATGCCAATGAACTCTAACCGGGCACATATGATCACTGCATCGCACTACTTCTGGACCTGATGACTGGTCACCTTCCCTGCAGATATTCCACGCATACATAAACAAAGACAGGGCTATCAGAATCCAAGCTTGCAAACTGTGATAGCCATGAAAATGCATGTACCATACCCATCTGTCTGAATTTTGCCCAGCCCCTTTGCACCCACAGCTGCATTGGGGCATGGGGTGACCTTGCTATTACAAAACGTTGAGAGTGAGACACAACAAGTCGGCTTTTCACTTGCCAAAAAACTGGAGTAAGTGCATGTGGATTTCCATGTTCCTGGAAATAACACAAGACTTGGAATAAGCATATATTATCAATGCTAAAAGGACCATAGTTTCTCAGGAACATCGAGGTCTGCACTTTTTGACATAATTAGACTACTTGCTGAAAACCTGAATTTCTCTTCTACCGCCAAGATCAGAAGATGTTGTGGGATCGGAGTCCAAAAAGGGGCCACAAATGTAACCAGGACATGGGGCCAATAATGTAAGATTTGCAGGTGGATGGACGGTGGAATTTGCCCCCAAGTTTCCAACTATCATTTCAAAAAGTTGAAAGAGACGTGGAAAGATCAATTGCCCAGCCGGAAAGGAGCCCGCCGCGGCAGCAGTTGTCCGACATGTTTTCAGGCAAGGCACCTGGCATTAGATCAGCAATGACAGGTTTTTGCTTGCAAGAGTGCGGGATTCGGTCCTTGAATGCTGAACAATCCCCTTGTGCTGTGGCAAATGCACCGTACATTGACCAGATCACCTCCTTCCTGGTCCAAGCTCATCCCAAGTTCCAACCTGGTTTCCCAAAATGGCGATACTGATAGTAATTCTGGATGGTTACCCTTCCCTGCAAAGACATTCGTATGGTTTTAATAAGCACCAAAAGGGAAAATTCGCACAACTTCCCTAAAACATATTTTGATTGTATAAGATAGTGATGATTTATGTGGAAGTAGCACAAATCTTAGTTTTTCTTTGATGAGCCCATACTTTGAATTATTACTTCGAGAATTAGCACTGAATGGCTCACTAAATACTATTCACGGAAATTTTCTTCCAAAGGCATGATCATGGAATGCAAAGCTGCAAGTAGACTTTGAAATACTGGATGTCTGAAAGGAGGATCCTTTTTATGCTGTAAAAAACAACGGATTCTACAGATCTCATGAATGACCTCAAAATATTTTCTACTTAAAACAAACCCCATCTCGCACTTTAACTACCCTTTCAAATGGTTGGCACGCTGTTGATAATGTAATTACCATTTCTTCGTTTCAGTTGACGGTGAAAAAGAGGCATACTCACCACTTATCCATCAGGTTCCCACTCGTGGATATCGAAAGTAACCATGATGTTCCCATTGGGATCCAGAGGGTCATAGCAATCTGCAAGTCATAAGAAAGTTCGTATAGTTCAGGGGATAATCAATTGAACTCTTGCCGATATAAGAGAGGAATAAGCGATCAATGCCTGATAAAGTGCAGATTGCGAGTAATAATATTAACCGTGCAAGAAACTGTACAGTAGGCAAGATAAACTTCATGTTGCTTTTTGAAGATTAGTGGGGTTGAGATTGCTTGAGGTTGTTATAGTCAAATGAGACGAGAAATGCCCTTCGTTGAACTCCAGCACCAAGGAGAAAATGCTTCGGTACCATCATAATTCCTGGATCAGCAGGAGCTTGTAGTTCATTTAGAATAGTAAATGTTTTCACGACCTATAATACTTAGTCACCATCTAAAGCAGGCAATGTACTACAATGCAGCAATCAGTAACAAGAATCGTAGGGAATGTCTAAGCAAATCAATGCCGACTTAATTCCAAAGAGAGAGAGAGGTCTGATTAATAAAAGATACTCTAAAATATATACAAAGCAAAAGAGCATCAAGCTTTGGATGATGCTTGTTGTCATCTTCACTCTGATCTAATAACGTTTGGGACACTTTGGTTTGATATGAGGAAATCCTTTCTTTTTTTTGATAAATATGCCCCCACTGACCACTTAAGCATTCAAATCTAAATATAAATACTTATAGACATTATACTCAAAATATGTATTAATTCTTAACCCATTACAATCCGGCTCCATCAAAATTCAGTCAGATGACAATGCAATATCCTTTGACGGCACTCTAAAAAGACCTGAGATTTCCAAATGAAAGTCTTCCTTCTTTCAAACTCCAGCAACTTTAGCATTGCATCGGCTACTAGGAAGCTATAGACTAACTTGTCAGAACATGTGGAGGAAATCCCAAGCAATATTCATTAAACATCCGGCAATTATTCCACCCCCAGAAAACCTTGATGTCCAATTGTCCACGCTACTTTCATTTCGATTCAAATATTTGTATTGCTGCTTTTTAGCATTTTGCAAACTCCATTCGTATGGTTCCATAGCCAAGGCTGGTCACTGAAAGAAAACAACTTGGATTATATAACGGCAAATTATACAATAATAGAACAACCTTACTATTATAGTTTGTCATTCATTAAATTCAACTTCATAACAATTATATAACGACAGAAATTCCCTTTTTCTGAGTAACGGGTCAAGTGGTATCGCAAACCAATCCTCAATTTTGCAAGAAACTACCGAACGACCACTTGAATTCAACAAGATGAATGATACAAAATGCTAGATTCCCCTCTCATTGGGCCAGAATTCAAAACTATTTGATGAATCGATCTCTTGTTAACACTACTGAAATTAGTTTGTGCATTTGACACTAGTTTCTTAGTAAGAGACCTACGAGGCTATGCCCAGGATGCTCTCTATATGCGTCGCCGCAGATGCATGTTCCTTGGGTCGGATTAACCGCCGTAGAATCATACACCGACGAAAATGACAAACGTTTGAAGGCTACGTTGTTGTACCGCCTCCTTCAACGTCTCTGTTTCTTTTGGAAGGAAACCAATTGTCGGCTTACACTGTGTCTTTAAGTTACGAGACACAACTTCAAGCGCCCGTCCATGTTGGGCAGTAGTTTTTATTTTTACTTTTCTCAATAGTCCTTCAATTTTTAAGTTTCATAACTCTATCATCACTTCTCCGTAGCTTTAATATAGTGATTCAGTATAATATGTAATGTGAATTCAACATAATTTCTTTTTAAAAGAATTGTGAGTATCATTTTTATTTTCTCTTTTTACAATTTTTTTTTTTTTTAAAAAAAAAAATAAGATCTCCTAAAAGGACCTGAGCGTGGGGTTTGGGGAGATGCCCATCCCTTTCGACAAAACCGTAGGAAACCAAGACAAAGTTTCATTTGGGCCTTCCATTCATCGTTGGAACCCATTAACAAAGCTGACTTTAGGTGGAACTGGGTCCCAGGCCTTTCAACCCAAAAAAACAAAATCCTTTACCAAACATATTGTAGAGTTATATTCGCTTTCAAATCTGCTTAATTTCCACACCAAAGTACCCAATCTCATATTGTTATGTATTGTTGCTTTCATTATCACCATTCTGTTCCTTGCCCCATTTCCCATTTCCGGGGGCCACATTAACCCAATTATCACCTTCTCCGCCTTTTTCTCACTGTTCTGATTCCACTCTCAAGGACAATTATATACATTCTGGTTCGAATACGTCGGTGGTATTCTAGGTGCGCCAGGGCTTAAAGCCCTGGCAAACAGCCACGTTGAAACAACATTTTTCCCTTGGCGGTTGCACCCTCACAGTTGTTGCACGAGGACCATATGGCCCATTGTTACAGGCCTTGAGACGGGACAGGCTCTTCGGCTACAGATCATTTGTGGGTTTGTGTTTCTCTTTGCTTCCGTGTGGATGGCCTCTGATCATCGCCAAGCAAAGGCCTTCGGCGGAGTTAATATTTGAATTGTAATTGGAGTCGCATTGGGGAGAGAGTAATGGTCCCGCGAGAAACAGCTTGCTTGGTGAATGCTAATGGGGCAGGGATTTCTGCAGGAACTGCGCTATTAATAGAATTTTCATTCACATTTATAGTACTGTATGCTGCTGTGACCGTGGCATTTGAAAAGGGTAGGAGCAAAGAACTGGGCTTGACGACGGTCAGTGTTGTGGTGGCCGGGGTATATGGAGCTGTGGTTTTCGTTTCGATCACAGTAACTGCCCGGGCGGGTTATGGGGGTGTGGGCCTGAACCGGGCAAGGTGCTTAGCCCCAGCATTGATATTTGGCGGTTCATTGTGGGAAGGTCATTGGGTTTTCTGGGCAGGGCCTTCTTCGGCTTGCATCTTGTACCATGTTTTTATTTTGACCTTGCCACAGGAAGGCTCTCGAAGGGTTAATCATGGGCGTGACATTTTGGTTATTTGGAAACTAATTTTGGCTTCCTTCCGGAAGACTCGGATTGACACTACCAATCTTTTTCCAGAGAAATATACAATTGTGAAGACTTGATTATCGTCAATATGCCTGATTATCATTAATAAATCTCAACTCTCATAGAGCTCTCATAGCGTGATTCTATATTAGTAGAAGTAAATTATAACCCAGTTACATACACCTCATATATCTTAGATAACAATTAGTCCCCTTCTTATCATGGTTACATGTTATATGATTAAACCATATATGGACATTGTTAGGGCTGTAAAAGTGTAGAGGAGGAGGCCAGGGGCTCATGCACAACAGAATTTGAAGAAATTGAGATGGGATTGCCTTCTAATTGCAGCATGATACTTCCCAGTACTTCAGTTAACATCTTCTTGAATTCTTCTTCTTTAACCAGCTTTCCATCGTCGGCGGCCATCGTCTCAAAAACATGGCCAACAACCTTATCCATCTGTAAATCAATTTTAGTTGAAATCATTTACTGCACACATGTCTACGTTTGGTAAGAAAGTCTTGCGATAACCCCAAATAATTATTCTTTCGAATCACCTCATCAAATGCACCAACCGGAGGTAGACCCGCAGATGAAGCCACTGCATCGAGTGCCACGCGTAAATACTCCTTGGATATTTTCCCACTGCGATCTTTTGGCACGCTTTCTAGAGCTGAGTTTAGTGTCTGCAACAGACAACAAATACAAAGGTTTAACGAGTTAATCGCAATCAATGAGCTGAAATTGTACCAAGAAACATGAAGTTTCGTTTATAGATGAAGAAAACAAAACCATCCGCCAAACCTTGTCTAACTCAAACTTGTTGGATGATAACCTCTTGATACAACTGCCGTCAAAGGTATGTTCACTATGAGCAACAATCACATGCTGCTCCTTGAGACGTTGAGCCACTTTCTCCGCCACTTTCTTGAATTCCACCAAGAACGTCTCTTGAGAAACAGGATTGTCGTGATCTTGGCCAATGTAGCAAGCTTGTAAAGCTGGCTCCACTATGTTGCTCATCACCTAAGCAAACATTGGGAAATTAATTTGCAATTCCCATCAGGACCCCCAAAAAATTTGTGATTTTCTTTACAACTTCATAGGACAATAATTGAAACTTGCATTGTGCAGTTACTTACCCACGAATCAGAAGAGGGAGGCATCCCTTGCCCAACAGTAAGTTTTTCCAAGGCCTCAATTATAAAATTGCCAAGAGACCCATCAGGGGATTCTAACTGTGAAAATATGGACACCATTTCTGGTTCATAACCTGAGCCATCGATAAACTCCAATAGGTCTTCTCCATCAATGCGGAGGATCACTATAGGATCCCGCTCCAAACCGGCAGCCATACCTAGTAGAGTATCCGGAAGTACCTCCTTAAACTCGGTCTTGCTCCCTTTCTCTTGCTTGGCATGAGTGAATTCGTTTACAACCTGTTAGTGTTCATTTAAGTGTCTCAATAAATAAATAAAGAAAGGAATTTTTAATTCAATTTTTTTAAGAAAATTGTAAACTTAAATAAAAAAGTGATCCTGCCCCTATCTGTAATTTTACTTGCCGACCAAAAAAACAAAAGCAAAGACTGACGTGTTACAAAATGATTGATTTTGGGTCTACACTAGGGCGGCTCCAAGCGGAGTGATATAGGCCTATCAAATGGACTAAAACAAGAAAGACTCGACGGTTGCCAAGTACAAGAAGAAGAAGAAGGTGTGGTTTTTATTCTACTTTAGGGCTAGACGCCATCACCGATTCTCAAAATAAATCGAGCTATGAGAAAGGCCAGCGGAAAAGCTATTGCTTCTCATGTCAAAAGCAACTCAAAACACTCCCACTTATTCGGCCATGGGCTTTAATATAAAATGCATATTTTAAAGAAAATTTTAATTTAAGTAGTCTAATAAGTGAGTTAATTTATTTTCATATGTAAAAAAATAAAATTTATTATATATTTTTTTAAAAATGTAAGTACAACAAACCCTCTAATTTAAAGTTATTTTACTACTATTATGTCAAAGAGAAGTGATTGCACTGCTAAATACCAGGTAATGATTTGACCGTGCTTTTCTAAGGTCAGGAATTCCAGGGCTGGTAGAGATAACAGCAATAACAAGCATCTTAAAGAAGGGGAGAACCATAAAGTAACTAAAGTCAAAAGTGGTCCTGATTCCACCTGTATTTTTAGGTACCATATAATGCTTCCACCTTTATCATGCACCTAACAAGTGACGCTATAGTTAGAATCTCTCTCTCTGTTTTTTTTTTCCTTCTCTTTCGTGGGTCATGGTGATAATCTTTCTGTATTGTCTTTTGATGCATTTTATCTTTTGCCATGTTAGAACCAAGCAACATAGGACAATTAATTCAGTCGCGATGGATACGTACAGCTGTTGCCGCCAAAACGAAAAAATGCAAAAAAGAGGGGGGGGAGAAATGGAATAAAGAGGGGAAGTTTATGTGTATGATGACTATTGACGTCTCTGCTTCAGACAAAGTTTATAACTTTACGCATTAGTTTTCGTCAGATTCGTGACTAGAGATCTCCCTTACCAAGAAATCGAAAAAGTCAAGTGGGAGAGTAAAAGCCCAAACTGTAGAAAAGCCGATGTCCCAGAACACCGACCAGTCCTTTTAATTTACTTTTTCTCCCATTGGTTCTTTCCGACCAGTCCATATTGTTGACTAATGTGGGTGTTTCTCGAGCTAGCTGGCCTTTCTTAACGTGCTACTATATATCTATATATTTTTTTTTTTAAAAAAAAAAGAGAGAGAGAGAAAAAAGTAGGTTTGATAAAAACTAAGATCATCAACTATAAAATTTTATACAAGCGATTCAAGTCACTGTCTTTCATTCATTTTATTGATTGCAACGAGACTAAATTTAATAGAGGTTGGCACGATGATTATAGAACAATATGACGTATTATGCGGTATTTGTTTTGTGCCCAGCTCAGTGGCGTCTTTTGTTATCGACTCAACGTATATTGCAGAACAGTAGGTCATTTTCTTTATTTTTTTATCTCTATTTTTTGTTTTTTTTTGGGGGGGGGGGGAGGGAGGGCTCAATGTCATCCTTCTTTAATTTCTCCTGTTATGGGTTTAATGCACTTTTTAAATATAGTACCCAATCAGAAGTTGTGAAGTCAAGATCTCACGTAACATCTTATCTCGTTCGTCGTTGCTCGAGTCTAACACAACAATTTTAATTTTTGTTATTTGTTTTTTTTTTTTAAAAAAAAAATCTATTTTAGCCTCCGGGATACAAATCCAACATAAAAGCATCCAACAATACCCCAGAAGAAAACAATTAATATTGGATAAGTAAAGTGAAAATTTTCTTTTTGAAACTTATTTCCTGGACGCAAAATGAAAAACTGGGGTTCATGAGTTGCACCAAAAAATGGAATATCAATGGCGGTTTTTAATCAAAAATATGTTCACTGGGGTGGTTTGAAGAAGAAGAAGAAATAGGAAGAATCAAACTTTGAGAGAAATGGGCACTAACCTCAGAGCAGATATGATCGGAATCAGGAGAGGAGCCCTGAGCAGGCAAGCCCAGGGCGGCACCAATATCGTCAACGGCAGGCTCGAGTTCCTTCACGGAGAGACCACCATCTCGGTCCTCCTCCAGCTCTTGGAACTTATGATCCACGAAGCAGCTAAACACCTCCTCGTTCTCAACCAACTCCATTATATCTGAACCGTCCACCACCTGTCCATTCCCTTCACTTTTGTCTCCCTTTTGTGTGCTTCCACTGCTGTCCATTTAACTCTCTTTACCTTTTTACTTGCTTCTTTTTGGATCGGTATCTTGTGTTTCTTGTGAGTCCGTGTGGCTTTCTTTTCTTTTGTTCTTGTGATTTACACGAGCTAAAGTGCTGGCTTACCTTCAGTAACGCCCCGCCCCGCCCCGCCCCCTCCCTATTTTATCTGCTTTCTGGGTTCAGTTCTTCCTCTAGGGCCTTAAACAGGGGGAGAGAGTCACTTTCTGTGCTTCTCACACGTTTTCCTTCAAGCTTTCGGCTTTAATAAAACGATTTTAGTAATTATTTAAATTTATTATAAATATTTTGATTTCCCATTTATAGATCTTAAATGCATGGATATTGACATGTCAATGTCCTTTATGTTTATTTTTTTAATAAATTATTTATAACTTTATACTATATAAATTTATTTTATTATTTTAAATAAATTTTATTTATTATATAATATAAAATTATAAATAAATTATATTCCTACCAAAAAAAATAAGTCAAATTAAAAATTTATCGTGTACTCCGATCATTTTCTACAAAACCAAACAGGTCCTTAAATGAAAAAGAAAAAAAAGTCCGTGCCAGACTGCTGATCGTTTTGACAATACCAAGTAAGACACGTGGGTAGTTACGGAACCGCCAAAAAAATGGGTCGTTGAAAAAGAGGCTCTCGCCGGCACTCTTTTTCTTTGGTCGGCCCGTATCTGCTCGACGCGTGGACTTATCAGGGTAATCCTCTCGGCATGCGCATCACATGCGCCTTGTCCAAGCCCTTTTGACAAGTTTTCTTGAATCATTCATATGGCATTGAGTTTATATTTGAATTTCCTAAGTTTTGACGCCAAATTATTTGCTTATTGAAAAAATTAAAACGCAACCATTCCTAGTTTTTAACCAGCAATATTAAAGGATGAAAAACTAATTTAAAAGCCTCGGGGTGCTCCGTTGAAACGGGAATATAAATGCAATTCCCTTCGTTACTAGGATTCCATATAGGTTGCAATGCCGGAATCGTGAACAACGACTGTACATCATCAAGACAAGACATCAACTTGTCTGAAACATGATTTTGCAGTCATCATCACGATAAGAATTGAGACTCATGCTAGATGCCGAACGATCTTATTTCTTCATGACAGGCTAAAAAGATGAGGAATATTCTGCATACCATGTTGTTTTGTTTCCCTATCGTGGCCTTTGATTGCACTAAAGAAAAGATATCCTGGTGGGAATCAACCATCAGACAATGTGGAGACTTCTTCTGACTACTAGGTTTTAATTGCCCATCAGGATTTCAGCATAGAATATTTCCCAAACCAGATAGCAGTAAATAAACAACTGAGCACGGCAAACGGCTGAAATAATGGCATCATATTGAAACAGATGCCCATTTTCCCCTCCCTGATCCCCATACAAGCTTTCCCCATGCGATTCAGATTATATTTTCCAGAATTTTGCTAGGAGTGGAGAGATCAAATGGGGAATCCTACAAAGAATTATACTTTTGTAGGTTAGCAAGAATGCTTAACCTTTTTGTTATTTTCACAATAATTTTGTATATTACGACCAAACCAATCACCTTCTTGTACTTTTTTTCTTCAACAAATTCAGTATTAAGAAATTTCTCATAAGCAAGCAAAATTACTCTAACTTGGTTCACCTCAGCAATTTCATCTTTGCTGGTTTCACGGTTTGATAATTGCAAGGCAAAACCCAATTATAGAATTTACAGGATACGATACATACAACTGACAACAGCCTGAGGAATGTTAGTCTCAATTTGCTGCAGGGCAGCTTGACATCCAGTGATTTGTTGAACTGTGGAGCTCTGAAATTAATGTCTTGATGAACTCTGGAATATTCTCCATCTTCCTCGAGTCAGATAAGTTAATTGCTTAGATATTGTTTCTTGTTGGCATGAATGTGGGCGGTTCTCATTCTCCATTGATGATACTGGTGCAAATGGCATCCTTTCTAATTCACTTGCAGGCTCATGTTGCTGATGGGACAAAGGTGCACTTGATTCCTTGGACTGTTTTTCTTCGGTGGCCCGACCAATTGAATTCAAAACTCGAGGTTTTCCAGTTTTAGCCTTTGTCTCTGGCTGAAGGAAATGAATTAATGTAATAGAATCAATAAGAGAGGATCCTAAATGTGAAACGAGTAGAGGTTTTGCTTATATTTTCCTTGTTATTTCACGTGCTCTCATCTCTACTCTGTTAAATTCACATTAGCTCCTCATGTTCCAAAGTGAGAAGTTACTGTTATATAATAATCTTACTAAATATTGGCATCAGAATCACAAAGCATGCATCTAATAGTCCTTGCATGAAAGTACCTGCTCAGAGTGTTGCAGTGATGTTGATTGAGAGGAAACATACTGCAAGATATCCAAAAACCTTGCCTGTCCGTATGCTGCAGCCATTTGCCAATGAACGCTTGTAATTTTCCCAACTTTAATTCTCAGCTCCAACAAATTCCGATCAATTTCATCCTCGTGCCTTGCCACAAGAGGTCGGAGAAGACGATTATAAAAATTTTTTGTTCCCTAAAACCGTTAAGTTATGTGAGAAAGAAACTTGTACAGCTAGTTAGGCTCTATTAAGATTTTACATTGTACCAATTCATAGGCTTATCTTGCTGGATACGTACTTCTGCTTTTGGATACCAAAGATACACAAAGAATGCCAACTTAGCTTCACCGTACATAGGTAGCCTTCCAAAACAGCAAAATTGGAAATAAGGGCCATAAACAGAATGATGGAAATAGATTACAGGAGCATCTAAGTAAGTCCCAGAACACATACCATGAGATTAAATGATCCCCCACTCTCTCACAAACTGTAACCAATGCAACTAGAATCCTGCAAAAGTACTAACTACGTGAACACTATGATTTCTGCTTGAAATGGGAATTTGTGATGTAAAGTATGATAAGCACAACAGACCAATACTGGCACCAAAACAAAAGTGTCTCAACACCTGGCCCCTTCTTCTCCACTACTTTGAAGCACTGGTAAGCAGGGTAAGCATAACCAAAGACCATGCTGCAAAACAACATCCCAATGTCATTCCAAAGGGGCAAAAAGAAGGAACCAGAAAAAGAGCATGGATATGAATTCATTGTAGATGCATACATTACAGCTCTCGACAGGAACAATCCCATCCTCTCGATTGCTCAGACAGCAACGAATATCTTTTATTGTAGTCCTTGTGTCACAATTCAATCTGGAACCAAACATGGCACAAATTAATCCAAAAGGAACTCTTTTCTGTTGGACTAAAGATTTATACACGAAACATCATACAATTTACAAATAAACGAAGAAAAGGAAAAAAAGAAGAAGAAGAAGAAGAAGAAGAAGAAGAAGATAGAATAACGATGGTGGCGCTGAGATCAAATTGTAACAATGATGATTTGTCGTCAATTAGATTTCTAGTTTATCACTCGAACATTGGTCAGCACAGAAGGCAAGAAACTCTTGATCGTTTCGTCTCAATGCAAGAAATCAGAGTCGTCAACTTACTTACAGCATTGAGTTTAATCGAATTACATTTTCATTCCCTCATTTTCTCAGCAACCAAACACAGGCCAATCACAAAACATTAACAATAAATGACGCACAGAGACAGCACCAAAAAAAAAAAAAAAAGAGCCACAAAAAGATTCAGAGAGAGGTTTCGTCAACAGTAGACTCAAACCATTCGTACAATTTTCGGTCAAAAATTAGCAATGAAAATAGCACCTGGTTAAAAATATCGGAGTAAAGGGCTCGAGAAGGAGCGCGCCGGAGGTGTACAACTCAAACTGGAAGAGGAAACCGCTTGAGTACGTTTCATATATCTATATATATATATATGCACGCTTTGGTCGCGTCCGAAACGCCATGAGCGAGCATCGTTTACGACGATGGTGGACAGTTGCATTATAAAATATACTTGAAAAAAAGTTATAACAAAGGCTTAAGAATGCGGACGCGTAATGTGTTTCCTAAATAACGTTGCAACCACTTTCAATCCGGAGCCTCCAATTCCTATTTTGGACGGTTAAGATCCTTTTTTTTTAAAATCAATATTTTCTTTGTTCTTTTTTAAAAAAAAAAAAAGAAAAAAGAAATCAGGATTTGCAACGGCTAGAAAATTGAAAATGTACCCACGTTACGTATAAATGTCCCCATCGCAAAAAGGATTTCAAGGACCCTTTTTTTTTTTAGGTCAAATAAAGGTTTCCAGTGCAGCGGTTGATTTTTATTTTTTTGAAACCAAGATTTGCAACGGCTCGAAAAATTAAAAAAAAAAACTAATTCACATGGCAGGAGGATTCCATTTTTGCTTCTTTTATATATATATATATATATATAAAGAAACAACGGTGACTATAAATCAACACCACAGCGCGCAATTTCGAATAGTCTGTTTCTATAACGTCCTCCGCTCCATCTTGTTCTACAAAAACAAAAAACTCTTATTTCTTCGTCTTCCTCTCCAAGCCTGGCCTCTTTCTCTCTCTCTCTCTCTCTCTCTTTCTCAATGGACCTGAGATTTTCTGCGAAATCCCAAACCCTAACCCTAAACTTGTTCTCCCAGCTCTCCATCCTCCTTCCCTTAACTAAGCTCCTTCGAAGCGAATTCCTCGGTTGCGCTGACAATTCCGGCCTCCCGGTGGCGGCGGCGGACCTCGGTTTCTGAGAAAATTCATGAAAGTGTGGGTTCGAGGAAGCCGGTATCAGAGGGTTTCAATTTACCGCGTCATCGGATCCGACTGCGGTTCTTGTTGTGGTCGCAGCGACCACTCTCTCTACTCTCTCGCTTTTTTTGTATTTGAATCAGCACCTGAACAAGAAGGAGAGCTAGAAGAGATCTGACCGTGAGGAGGTAAAAGTGAAAACACCGAGACTTTCTTATGTTCTTTGTTTGAATGGAAGTATTTTACTTTCCTTTCACACAATTGTGTTCTTTGTTGAAAATATGTTTCTTGTTCTTACACATTGTGTTCTTGATTGAAAATACTTATCTAATTTATCTTCATTGTGCAGATTTCTTGAAAGTTACATTTTTAAAATCTTAATCTCATGTGTAGGCGAGAGTCAGTTCCTATTCTAAATAACGTATAATGAATTTACAAGCTCAAATTGCGTGAAATTGAAGAAAATTTAGGTATTTTCTTTATCTTGTTCTTTTGGTTTTCTCTAGATTTCTGTTGTCCTGGGGATGTCCAGTATCAACTTCAAACGTCTTGACAGTAATAAAGGTGTTGGATTCCTTGGATTTTACTTTATCCCGATTTGGCCGGAGTATTGTAAATCACATTATTGGAAGGGAAGGCGGATTGTGGGTTTTGGAGAACTTCAAGGTGGGGGGGGTTCTTGTTAGTTCAAAAAGGCTTGGAGAAAAATGCAAGAACAATCAGTTATGAGGTTCAGGGTGAGGAAAGCCACTGAAAGGCGGAAAGTACTTTGATTCCCTGTAGTTCTCTTTTGGATGAAACAGCAGAGTGTTCTGCTCATTCTCTAGCTTCTAACACTTGTAATTATGCGGTCTCATAAGAATATGAACACATGGGTTTACTTCCACCTTCTCTTGTGCCCCTGAAGTCACGTGATGTACCACTTATGTTCACAACAAAAATGTCTGTGTTGACATTGGTAAATGGCAGGAAAGAAACTGTCTGACTTTGAGCTTTTTGGGCCAGCGTTAAAGACAAATGTTACTGTTGCTTCTATTCTTATAAATCAGGAAGCTGGTGAAAAGGGTGATTTCACTGGCTATTTTGGCATTTTAAAAAATCTGTCAGAGAAGATCTGTGCACGTTTTATGGGACCAACCAATCAATTATGGCATCATCATCAAGTTTAAATGTATCTTCTCATGCCTCCCCTCGGAATAGCAATAGGTTTCCATTGTTGAAGGCAAATTCTATGCTCAAAGGGGCAGCACTATCAGTGGAGCAGTCCACTGAAATTGCAGGTTGTGCCTTAAAGAACAAACTTTCTGTGCGACATAAAGTATATATACTTTTTTGTGCACTTTTTGCATATAGCTTCCCCTATTACTCTGATTTGGAATAACTTTGAGCACTTTTTTCCAATCCAGAAAGGAAAATACATGTTGTGCATTACAATGGAGGTTCCTTTCCAACAAAATGAAAAAAAATCCAAACCTAGGAAGAAGCAAGGGATTTCACAATGGCATAATAATCATTTATGCATTTTATGTACAGCTATTTTTAGTAGTGTAATGATAAATTGATATGACATGGGTGCCATGGCAGCTTTGTGGTCATGATAATAGAGTCCATAATAACATTTTGCTTGAAAATGTCCAAATACCTGGATCTTATCCCATTGTGAATGTGCTTGAAGATTTGGAAAGGAAAGGTTTGCTGCATATGAATAAGATAAGGTTGCATTCTCTTATTTGTTACCAAATGCTTTTGTGATCATACTAATAACTTCTGCTTCTCCACCTCCAGGTTTATTGTGCAAAGTTTTTTGAGATCTGCAGTCAAATGGCTCCTAAGGGAGCTTTTCATTTCTGCATGCTGATTCCACGTTTGAGTTTTGAGCCTCTGTGTCAGAATCTCATATACATAGAGACAAAATGGTAAAACATTCCTGAAGACTATTGCTCATTTAGGGGCAATTCAAGTTCTACAACTTTCTCAGGGTGCTGGATTGAATGGTAATTGTAAGCTGCATACAACTTTAATATCAACATATGGTAAAAGTGGAAGAGTCGATGCAATGTATGAGGTATGGTAACTGCTTGGTTGCTGTTGGCTTGAATAGTCAGTGAAGTATTCACAATTTGATATAGGCTTTCTTTTTTCTTTTTCTTTTTTTCTAAATCAGATTTTCTTTCAATCATTAATCTTGTTTCTTTTTATGCGTCATTTCTTTCTCTCATTTTATTCTTTCCATTAAACAGAAGGAAAGCAGGACAGTATGGAAAAATCCTTACTATATGATGCATTGCCTTGTGAGAAAACTAAGGCTGAATGTTTCCTCACAACTGACAAATTTTTTTAATGTTTTGGACAACTTTCTTTCTTTTTTATGGTTAAAATCTGCCTCTCTCTAGATCAATTGCACTTATGATCTTGATTAAGCAAGATGTAAGTGGTACAGGCCTTTTTAACTGCCAGAATTTTATCCACTCCAATGTGCAAACCTGTGTAATTTAGAATTGGTTATGAGAAAACAAGAAACATACAAACATCTGACCTTGTGATTTTTTTACAACAACCTGATCCAGGTGTTTTATGAGATGGTTAAGCTGGGGTAGAGCCGACCACTCATACCTATGGAGCACTTATTGATGATTGTGGCAGAGCAGGACAAGTAGTTAAGGCATTTGGTCCTTATGAGATGATGAGATCTAAGGTAATACTGGAGATATATCTACTTTTTTTGTTACACATATGCGTGTATACTTTATTCCACTCCAGTTTGTTCTTTTTATCAGAGAATTTATGGTGCAAGGCTGTGGTTGCATGTTCTTGTTTATGGTTTCATCAATCTTGATCTCAACCCTAATAAGACATTCTGTGCAGCAGGATGTGAAGCCAGACTTGGTTGTTTTTTAATGCACTTGTCACTGCATGTGGTCAGTCACAAGCAATGAACTGTGTGTTTGATGTATTAGCAAAAATGATGGGTGAAACTCAATCTATTGATCCTGATCACATTACCATTGTCTCTCTGATAAATGCATTTACAAATGCTGGTCAGGTATGTGTAACATATCTAGCTTCATCTGCTTGATATTTCTACTTCTTCTGGAAATATTAGAATAGTGTCCATTCAAATGCAGCTGAACCACAAAGATCCAACTTAATATCTTCTTCTGGAAATACCCCAGTCGACTGTCAATCAGTAGCTGTGTCAAGTCCTTTAAGAAGTTATACCAAAAAAGCAGTAAATACATGAATGGACACCATTCTAATATTTCCACAAGAAGTGGACACTATTCTAATACTTCTAGAAGTACTAGATAATCATATAACGACACATACAGACTTACACAGGGCAGTAATCAAATCATTCATAGCTGTGTCAAGTCCTTTAATAGAAGTTATACCAAAAAAGCAGTAAATACATGAATGGACAACATTCTAATATTTCCAGAAGAAGTGGACACTATTCTAATACTTCTAGAAGTGCTAGATAATCATATAACAACACATACAGACTTACACAAGGCAGTAATCAAATCATTCTTGGGCTGGCTATGCAAGAAGCTTCTTATGATTATGGTGCACTTGTGATTGTAAAGTGTTTGACTGCATTACCTTCTGGGGTATTTCTAGAAGGGTATATTAAGTTGGACCTAGTGGTATGGCTGCACTTGAAGTCATGGTTGCATGAAGCATTGGCCTGGCTATACAAGATGCTCCTTTGTGATTGTGGTACAGTTTGTGATTGTAGAGTGCCTCCCTTCCCAACAAAGAGAGGCTGCATGTCATTCTGTACCAGTTATTGCTGTTGCACAAAGAGCAAGTAATTTTACCAGTTTAGAATCCCACGAAGATTTATGTTTTCTTTTGAATTAACATGGTAAGCACGTGATTCCATGTGCATGTGAGATAAGAGACTCAGATAATCTAGGCCATAAATGGGCACTGCATTGGATAAGGAGAAAAGAACTCATCTGTCAAAAAAAAAAAAAAAAAAAATTTAAGCATTTTTGTTCTCATATATATTGCATTAGAAGAAAATCAATGCTATGCTCAAGCCATCGCTGCCATTTGCCACACTAAACTAGTTTTCATATCACCTGCATTTTACAATTGGTTGAGTTCAGAACAGAATATTGATGGGATATGCTATTAAGTTTTCATGCCATTCTAATTAAAAAATGTTTTGAGCTATTTAGCAATAGAAAATGCTACTATTTGGCAAGGTAGGCTTGAAATTTTTTTCTTTCTATGCAGCTATGGATGTACTGTTATATAAATTGATGTAAATATAGTGTAAAAATGTTCCATTTTTTACTTTTTCGTGTGGCTTTTCTCTATATTTTTTCTTAAAAATATAGTATTTCAAAATCAATTGCTTATTGTTAAGATATGATTTTAATTGTCAATGGTATAATTGCAAGCATATAACATATATAATATGAAAAAGTGCCAACTAAACTAATTATATTGACCCAGTAAATAAATTTTTAAGGAATTTATAAATACACTGTGAAACAAGACATAGAGCCTACTTTTATTCAAATCTAACTCAATTATTAAACCATAATTGAGTATCCTTGTTTAGTTAGATGAGCCCAGCCACTGACCGAGTGGGCTTTTGCACCGACAACCTGCTCATTCCCAAACCCAACCTCCCATCAGCTAGCCGCTAGCGGGCGGAGTGAACCGTGGCCCGCTTTGAATATTAAATTTTTGAAACCAAAACCAAAATTAATTTGTATGGGTAGAAAAGCCCTTTATTCGGTTCTTCGCGAAATTGATCCGAGCAAACCTGTGAAAAGCAAATCATAGGTTCTATGTGATTCAAGGCGAAGCAACCGCTTGGTTCCAAAATTCGAACGAAACCCACATTGTACGTTACCTTCTTCAAAGCTCAAATTGATCAACAGATCACAAACTTAAAGAAGGCAATGTCAATGTGGGTGTTAAGGCTCCAGAGTTTGAGAAAAACCACCGTGGCGTTGGCTTTTTCCAATCTACTTATTGTGATTCTTGGTGGGTTTTTGGCCTTTCTCGCGTTTCCTGGTTGTGATCGTCACAGAACCTCCGTTCCCATCGGAGTGGTGTCCTTGGCCGCCGCGTTTAGAATCCTTGCCACCGTACAGGCAGGGATTGCGCAGGGAGCCGCAGCCACATATATTCTTGATTCCCCAATCCAGTGCAGTGGCGGTGGCGCCGCTGTCGACCCTGTTATTCGGATCCAGAGGCGGGTTCGGTACAGAAAATGGCTTTGGTGGAGCCGGGCCGGTATGGTAATCACTTTCCTGCAAATTGTAGGTGCAATTTACCTCGTGTTTAATGTGGCTGAGTATTTTTCCGGTGATGAAACTCCTAGTAGCGAGTGTCATTCGGCATCATTTTTGAATGATAACCAATTGAAGAAAAGAATGCTCATACTTTTTATTTCCATGGGTTTTTCTGTTCCATTGGTTCAATTTTTTAGTGGGTCTGAGGTACTTAGGTGGAGGTCATTTTATGGGGCTCAGGATGATGCCTGGAGAGCTCACTATGAGGAGGTCTTTGATCACGGAATTCGAGAGGCTATGTGTTGCCTTGGACGTGTCCGGTACTTGAGTAGCGTGTCTGATGAAGATGAAGTTTACTCCGTGGCAAAATTATTAGGTGATCTTGTTACTTACCGTGCGTCTGGCACCGGGCATTTGGAACTGCTGGCAGGTCTAGCTTTGTTACAGAGGCAGGAAGAATTGCCTAACTTTGACCAGGAGTTTATGCAGCAGGAGGCACCCAGAAAACTGATTCAGGAAGCCTATGATTTACACGAGTTTGCTGTAGCTGCTTATACTGGCCCATTGCTTGATCTTGGGAGATATAATGTTCTGTTTCCTTGTGCATGGATCTACAGGCAAGGAATTTTGACCCCATGGAAGCGTATCAGGTGGCCTGTCCTTGCTGGAGATAACTGGTGGCGAGGTCATGCAGCAGCCTTCTTGAAATACCTTAATTTGCCCCCAGAAGTGCTTCGACGAGGTCGTGTTTGTCCAGATAAATGTCAAGCTGCATACTTCATTGTGGTTCTGCATCACCTGAGGTCTGTAGTGATTGCTGTACGAGGAACTGAGACCCCTGAAGACCTCATAACAGATGGCTTGGGCAGGGAGTGCACACTTACCAGTGACGACTTGGATGGGTTAGGAAATAGCAGCCATATACATCATGATGTGAAACACTGTGTGGAGTCCTCTTTTCCACATTATGCCCACTCAGGTATAGTTGAGGCTGCACGTGACCTTTTTAATCAAATTGATGGAAGTCCTGAGGACAATGAACCTGGATCAAGTGGATTCCTTTCCTCATTGCTGGGAGCTGGAAGTGAGTGTGATGGATACAGTGTTCGCATTGTTGGTCATTCGCTAGGAGGTGCTATTGCTTCATTGCTGGGAATGAGACTATACGGGCGGTACCCAGATTTACATGTGTATGCATATGGACCACTCCCATGTGTGGATTCAGTCATAGCAGAAGCATGTTCGGAATTTGTTACTAGTATTATACATGACAATGAGTTTTCTGCGCGCCTTTCAGTTGGATCAGTTCTACGGCTTCGTGCAGCTGCAGTTGTGGCACTCTCTCAAGATTCCAAAGCGGATACAGCCCTGATTTTCAGATTAGCTCATAGATTTCTCTATTTGAGCAAGTATCAAATTGGAGGAAGAAACAGAGTGGACCAAAGCTATGCTACCTTGAATCAACCTGACGTGGGATGTGGTGATGGTGATATTGATGATGGCAATATTGAGAATCCCTTTTATAACAAGGATGCCATCATAAACCCATTACCTGATCCTGTGTCTCAGTTTTTGGAAACTGTCCCCACTTCTGAAAATGGGTCGCCTGCGGATCCACCTGAGTTGTTTCTGCCAGGTCTTGTGCTTCATATAGTACCACAACAAAGGACCACCAACTTGCCTTTGTGGAAAGGCTGGAGATTCCAAGACAGGGCACAGGGTTATAAAGCATATGTAGCAAACAGAAAACATTTCAAACACATCGTTGTATCACCAAATATGTTCCTTGATCACCTTCCTTGGAGATGTCACATTGCTATGCAAAAGGTATTGGAAACCCACAATGTCAGATGTATACTTGATGACTCTCAAATTGTATGAGGACATTCTCAAACTCATTCCTTTGTTCTCTGCACCCTGGTGCTATATGGCTGAAATCTAACAGTGTATACTCAATAAAGAGACTAACCAAGAACATGTCAATTTGAGCATCTAATACCACCTGTTCTGAAAGGAAAAGTTGAGCAGGTCATTGCTTGTGAGTTTGTCAGTCATCCTTGCGGATGTAATCCAAATTATATATTGAATAGCAATTTATACCGAATTCCTCTTTTTTTTCATCGTCTTAAGGGAATTGCTTATACCCAGTTACCCCCTTAATTATATCCTAGAGAAACAGCGTGGATACTGTGAAGAATCAAAATTATGAAACGAGAATGAAATAGAGGCTCAATAAACTTATCCAGGGAAGTCACCGTTAATGCTGAGACTAAATAATGCTAATGATGTTTGGTGGAAAGACATTTCTATGTGCTCTTACCCAACATTCGAGGAAATCTTTACGTGTCTCTGGCACCGTTAGTCTCTTGTAACCAAGAAGTGAACAAGACGGAATTGTGTTTTCGTTTTTTCATTTTTTTTTGTTATCTTCGTTCATGATCCATGCATTCGGGAAGTTGGGTCAATGAAGGCATCTTCCTCGCAAGGGATTGTCAGGGCACCCATTGGATGATTGAAGCCGAACTCTTCCTCAGCGAGAATTAGCAAGTCTTCTAACGCAGGATGATTAATGTACAACACAGGCACTACGAAGGCAGGAACCTTTTCTTTTGGCCTTCTTCAACATATACTGCAATAAGGCCTGTCGGGACAGGTGGTTGTCTTCTCCCACTTGACTTCCTTTTCGGATTTGGAATTAGACAACGCAAAGGAATGTCCATTTCTAGTCATGAACTGTATTGCCTAAGGAATGAATGATTTTAGCACAATAGTTGAGTTCGACGAACAAGGAAACTTGTGGCATTTCTAAATTCTTTTAGAGGTAAGTGCAATTCTTGCTACTTCAAGAAGTGTGATTGCAGTTTGTTTGTATACCATTTGAGAGAAACTGGTGGCCCTAGATCTCCAGTTGGGTTAATGGGATGGACCTACAACATCATGTTCTCGCTTGGCTGTGCGTGATTGAAGTCTCTCTTTATAATATCTGCTATTTCTGGTGCTTAGTGGAGAATAGCATCTGATGTTTTTAAGTTTCATTTCTAAACACTGAAGAAAACATCCATTTTGAGCATCAAAAACAGATGTCGCGCACTCGTTATGGTGTCATTGTGTGCGGTTGTCAGTGGAACTCTCTCTGTGTTTTTTTTTAAAAGATCATTGACATTACACCCATTCTTGAACTTAGTTCGTATTATTGGCAGAGGTGACTAGCTAAGGCACGGGATATTGAAAATAACTGGGAAAGTATAAAGGTTACTAAAGTTTAGTTAGTTGCTTGGAGCCCGGAGTTCACGGAATACAATTAGCATCAGAGGTTAGATTGTCATTTTTTTCCTGGGACAATAATTTCATAGGCACATATACAGATATAGCTCTCCATCCCTATCATTCATTTCCCATTTCTGGCACCAAAATTAATGCACCCATCAAACGGTAGGCTAAAGAATAAAGATTTAAGTCCATTACAGGTAACAGCAGCAATTTCTTGCCATTTCCTGTGTCACATCATTTTCTGAGAATACACTTTATTTTTTTTTCCCTCTCTTTTGGTACAAGCGGGCTAGTATGCTTAGTCGGTAAAGTAAATCAGCTAACACGCTTTGAGAATTCAGATATATCCTGAAAAGTCGCATGTTAACTGGAGATGAAAGTAACTTGGCGCTGAAGGCGGTAGCCGTTTTATGGGTCCCAAGTCATTGAAAAACCACCAGTCTTTGCTCCTGAAACCGAAACAATTGCTAAAGTCCTGTCTGATAATTTTATGGTACGCCGGGTCTGCTTGTCTCTGTGAAGTATCCGAGGCCGTAGCTAGCTGAAAATTACAGATTATTATGAGACAGGCATTAAAGTGAATTTTTAAGTGATCGTACTCAATATCTCCTCTTTATTATTTATTTATTTCGTAAATGAAATGAGAGCACGAACTCTTTCACTGTTAGGCCTCAACCTTCGGTCGTTTAATCCCTCCCTCTAAGCTTTTTAATGGAGTTGCAAATAGGATTTGGACTTCGAACTTGTCGTCAGCACATGGAACCCACAAGTGCATTAGAAGATTCATAGCGCTAGTAGTTATTGGATCCATTTTCTTGGTGTTGGTAATTAATGGGCTGCAAACTGGTGTTGGCCCAATGCTTTATGCAGCCGGTTAATTATGTTATAAAATAAAATAAAAAAAAGGCATGCAGCAGAAATTTAAGTGATTTAAAATTTAAATTTGGTACTGGGTTTTAATTTGGAGGATGAAAATGAAAAGAATTATTTTTATTTAGTTCAAAGTCTAATGGATCTTCTAACCAAAAAAAGGAAAAAAAAAAATCCATTGGCCATGTTTTGGAATCCAATTCTTTTGGAACTCATGTCTGATTCTACCACAAGAGACCCCCCTGTTAGTTTCTGAATCCGACTGTGCACTTTAAAATATATTTTAACAAAGAGTGATATTGTTGTTACCAGGAGTCTTTTCTATAAGCCCTGTTTTTTCAATTTCATGTAAGATTATAAAATCTCATATGAAATTTACCAAAATATCTTAATCTAATCCATAATATCCATATAATATATTAAGATTATTCAAAAAGACGAATAGAAAAAGGTTCAACTTATCAATCAATACACAGAAGGGAAAGAAGCCTTTGCATGGGCCAGTACATTTCCTCTATCTTAGCAGAAACTGTAACACAAATAAAATCTCTCTCTACCCATCTCTCTCTCTCTATCTCTCACACGTCGAGCAACCGAGAAATGAAATTGATAAAGATATCTTCTCTGCATGGAATGGTTAGGCCACCCATTGGATGATCAAAACCATTTTCTTCTTCTGCCAGGCTAAGCAAGTCAATGAATAAAGGATGGTTTAGGCACCAAACTGGAACTACAAACCTCTTCTTCTGTAATTCTCCCACATATACTGGAACATGACCCTTTGGAACATGGGACTGATCTTCCTCTCCTAGAACGAGCAGCGCCTGCTTCTTGAGAATTCTCTTCACTTTAATAACCACCGAAGGCAAATTGACGATACCCATTAAATGATTATATGATCTTTGAGCACCCAATTGATGATGATACTATATATGGCTGCGGAAGATGTGTGTCGCTTTTAGTAGACTGTAATTTACCTATATATGTGAGGATTGTGCATGGAAATGAAAGGGCCATTTATAGGGTTTTGTACTCCAGAGGAGGGGATATTTTTCTCGATGAACAGAAAATTGAGATTCTGGAAGGACCCATGCACCATGTCAATTTCACGTGGCTTTGCTAAATCCCGGTTACATACGGTTAGCTTCCAAGAGGGCAGACATTTTCCATGTATTTGAATACACATAGTGGCCAGAGGATATATAGCACGTGGCTAGGAAGTATCAACGTCGGGAACTTGGGGAAAATTTTAGTTCTTTTGACAGCTTAACTGCATTTGCTATTGCCACTTTTCCAGAGAAGTCGTTGCCAGGCACATGGTCACTTCACGCTTGAGAGATTGATTGTTGACATGACCATTCATGCAAGTACTTTTATAAGGTACCAAACATATTTTATATAATATGCGCGTAAAAGATAAGCTCATGTAGATAGACACAAAGAGAAGGAGCATATAGGCCCCGGACGGTTTGGAAAGGAACAAGTCGACCGACAGCACTGATCTTTTTGGTATACCGCTTCATTAACAGAAATTTTACTGTTTAACTCATAGTCGACAAATAAGAGTTCTCTTCTCTACGTAGGGGCAGCTATGGAGGCTCAGTAGTTTTGCCCATTAGGGAGTTTGATATGGTCATGTTCTTTGGCTAAGAGTATTTTGAGTGGCTTTTAATCAAGTAGTGTTGACTGTGTAAATTGTCGCTTAGACATTTAGGCCTGTTGTGAGCTTCTGCAAAGCTATATATGCAAGAACTCCAATCTTTGCTTTTACGGGCCGGTTTGATTGTAAAACGAGTTATGCAGCGCCGGGCGCGACTATTTTTGGGCCGGTCCTATTATATACAAGATGACAATTACAAGCTCAAAAGACTCAATTGCACTAGAAGAGCCCAATTTATAAAGTTGCTAGTTACTGGGTCTTTGTATGGCCTCAGCCCATCTCTTCATACTGGGCCAATCCATTGTGTTGTAAACAGAGCCATTGTGAAGAGATGCAAGTCTGTGTTTAAGGTCAGTCTTTTTGTGTAATTTATCTAAAAAAAAAAAAGAAAGAAAGAAAGTTCCATTACCGTACTATGAGTAATAAAGAGTTAAAAAAAGGCTACATGAATGTTGACAATTTGTGGGATGCAGAAGCCAGAGCCAGTCGTGACTGCAACAAGAAACATGCCCCAAAAGCCACAGAAAGACTGTCATTTGAAAATCGAAGGGGGGGGGGGGAGGCTGTTGTGGCTAGTAACTGTGTTTCCAGAGCCCTACGTTGTTGGGGCTAAAGTCTCAGATTAAAATTATGACCAGCAGGAGCGGGACGAAGTACAAGTCGTTGCTATTAGCTTTACTGAGCTCTTAATTTTAATTTTAAGTTTTAGTCTCCCCAAATCACCGAAAAAAAAAGTCTCTCGCGGCGCCACTTCCCATGTTTTTGGTCCTTACTTTGCCTTTTTTTTCTGTGCATGTGCTGCGAGGGCCACAGACAACAACAGAGCGAAACATCAGCATATTCCGCGTCTTTACACATTCTGACATAAATATACCAAATATTTTAATTTTCACGCCTTGTGGTATTATTTATTTATTAATTGATTACACCTGATATGTCGAACATTCTCTTGTCTCCATTTTTTTTTTTTACTACACTAAGTATGTATTTTATTAATACCACTTTACTGATAATTAAGATATAAGATTTGGACGTACCAATAGTGACTCTAAACTCTATCATATGGCCTATCGATTGTTTAGCTAAAAACCATGCTTTCTATTGCTTTTCTTGTTCTCGTGGAAAACTAGCACTCGATATATACATGTACATTTATATATATATATATATATATATTCAGTCTATTAGTCTGCTCTATGTGCCTTTGTCCTACTTAAAATGTGAGTGAAATATTAGTGTAACATATAATGTTAATAAAAAAATAAAATTATTTATCTAAATTTCCAGTATCTTTTAACATTTTTATGTTGTAACAGTCAGTCGTACCTATCCATAAGCCATGTTTTGAGATTAGGCGGTGCAAGAATGTGGTAAAATTAAGGCTAACGAATACTTAAGTAAATTCTTTCACTCAAATGGAATAATTAACTATCAAAGGTATAAATAAATCAAGCTTGAATTGGGAATGGGCAAAACAGAAATTTTTTTTTTTTTTTGGGGGGGGGGGGGGGAGGGGGTTGGGCTTGTTGAACATTGTTGATGATCACTCTCCATTGCAGAGACTCTTCAACCTTTTTTAGTACAAACAATATTAAAGAACAGAACGATATGGGTGGAGAAAGAAAGATCGCGGCCGCCATCATTTACTGTTAAGGGGAACATTACGCGCCAATGATAGCACCACGTGTGCTCGTTACCGCGGAATCAGTACTCCTTACTTGCATCAACAATTCAAAGCCGAAGTTAGTCTTAAGAAGTACTCTTCGCTGCAGGGTATTGTGAGGCCTCCCATTGGATGGTCAAACCCAAATTCCTCCTCGGCACGATTTAGAAGGACTTGGAACGAAGGATGGTTCAAGTAGGATATTGGAATAACATACCTCTTTCTGTACTCTTCTCCCACGTAGACTGCTATGTGGCCTTTTGGGACATTATTAGAACCTGACATAACATTAGCAATTCTTGCTGAAAGAGTTCGTTGCAGCTTCTGTTTGGCTTGTGCTATCCCCATCAATTGGATGCCCATCTTACGATGATGTTCCTTTTCTCTCTCTGTTTTTTTTTTTTTTTGGTTCAATTTATTTCCTTTTTTTCTGAGGTTTTGAAAGGTTGATAAATATGGAAATATGAGGAAAGGAATTGAAGGTCTACTAGTGACTGGAGGACTTGGTTTGAAATGATACCTCTGGCGTGTGCTTTATATACAGGAGGGGGACTTCAAAGCTTAACAAAGGTATGCTCTACTAAAGAAAAGGAAATTGTGCAGGGTTCTTAGAAGATTATGGAAACATATCGAGTGATGGAAAACATTATTTCCCTTTCACATGGTTTGTTTTGTTCGTTTTCAGAATTCATGCCCCACCCACTTTTAATTACAAGTGATGGAACTAGGATAAATCATTAGCTTTTGGTATGCTCTACTAAGACATCCTTTTGGCCTTAAGACTGGCCTCAAATCAAATGGATATTGAGGTTCTTTTTTTTTTTTTCTTTTTTTTTTTTTTTTGCTTAATTGACCCCAAGCATTGGATTTAGACCTGGAGTGTTACAAAGGGGCAGGGTATTTTCAAGCTTACCAACTACCCAAGCAAACCCTAGTGTGGGGGGGGGGGCATTTTGATGGCTTTGGTCCACGCCAATTTTCGGTTTCGAATGGGGCATCAACGTGCAATGTAGTTGTTGACCATCAGGTAATCCTTCACCGGCCAATTGCACTTCCAATGCCGACTTCCTTGGTAGGATTATTATTATTATTATTATTATTATTATTATTATTATTATTATTATTATTATTATTATTATTATTATTATTATTATTATATATAAAAAAAGGAATATTCTTTGCAATGAGAGAGAGGCGCTAAATTATAGTCTTGTACAATAGTTAAATCGTGTGGGCCTCGGAATAATTGAGCAACTTTTTTAGTGCAACGAGTGGTACTCAATTAACTAGTCAATATTTTATGCCAGGCTAGACGAAAAACACATACCCTAATACTCGCCTCCCACGAACATGCATTAATACCAAAATTAGTTAATTTGGATTAAAACGAAATTTCCACATTTTTAGTCGATATATTATAAAATCCCTTGTTATTATTTATTATTATTATTTTGTTTGAACAAGAGAAATGAAAAACATACACACACCTTATACTCACTTTAATGAGCAGGATTTTGAAACAATAAATTAGGGATTCTTAATCTCTCAAGTGTAAACATTTCAATTTTAGTTTCTCAAATAGTAAAGAAAGTGAACTTATTATGTTCACAAAATTCCAGCCGTATTCCCATATCGTATTCTTCGCTTGGAATTAGTTTCCAAGGATTTTAATTTTTAGGTAGAAAGGTAAATTAACTCTTTGACGTTGTTTTTCATTACCATCTCAATCGAAGCATCGTTTTTGGGGTTGTTGGTTTCAAGCGCAAATTATATATTATTAAGTAATTTTGAAGGGAAATAAATATTATATAAGTTAAGAAAATTAATAAACTAAAAATATTTAAATTAACATATAATGTTAAATTTATTAATTTTTTTTTTCCAATTTGAGTCTTTTATTTTCTTAATAAATATTTTTAAATTTTGATTGAAAAAATTACGTTTGAATAATATGAGTTTAGAATTTGAAATCAGTACAAAAAAAAATACACTCAACCAATTGTTAATTAGTATTCAATATATATATATCTGTCTCTTATACACATCTAGATGTGTATAAGAGACAGTATATATATAATGTAAAAACTAATTGAAAGTGTGTCTGACTACTGGTCTGCGAGACATATTATGATAAATTGTGTTAATAATAAGGTTTGTGCTGTAATTAGAAATGTGGAATTGATGCAATGAATGTCAATGAACGCATAATATTGGTGGATGACTCAAAAAAACGCAGTGGTCAATGCTAACCCTTTCGGGATCATTTAAATAAATTCTAATTATCAAATTATACTTCTGGATCTTCGAGCAGCATGGAATGTCTATTGAGCATACAAACCAATTCTCAATTTATATACGAGACATGCATATTAATTGAAAAACGCCTGGAATTTTAATGATTCAATCAAACTTTTTGCGGGCGAAACTGAGGGCGTCCATATTTCTAGTAGTTCCACCCATGTTAATTATCAGAAAATATGATACCAAAGGCAAAACATCCATATACCAAGATTGATGGAATTCACATCAAAGCATTATAATAATAATAATTATTATTATTATTTTTCTGGGTGTATCTAATGGTCTTATTATAACTAGAAATGAGAAATCCATTCTATATGGTGTCCATCGCTTTTAAGTAGTGTTATGAAGCACTCAGTTTGACTTTCAAAATAAACAAGCTAAGGAGACAGCATTATTATTATGATCATTATTGTTATTATGCTTGATAGAGTTGAGTGCCGTAATTTACCAAAGCCAACAGTACAAAAAGGGTTTTGCCCAAGTATCATCCACGACCACAGATTGTGATACAGTAACAAAAGGAGAGAATTATCTTCTAATCATAGCCGTAGATTAGATCCGGTGAATGTCAACGGAGAAGATGGTCAACGTCACCGTTTGGGTTAAGCGCTAGTTTTCAAATTCAAATTCCTGGAAGTTGAATATCACAGAAGATCTTAAACGCACATCTCAGACGATGACTGCCGATTAATTGCCAACAAGGAAAGAAATTAGCACGTTATATCTGTGGGTCCCACGCGCTTCCACCGTTGGATCTCATAACATCGATATGTTTCTCTTTTTTGAATTTGAAAATAAAATGCAATACTCACCCAGCAATAGAGAAACGATTATTATTATTATTATTATAATTCTCCGGCAGCAGTCTCCTCCCAATTTTCTTAATACCACGCAAGAATGAATTGTTTTCCTGAAAAAGAGAGAGAGAGAGAGAGAGAGAGAGAGAGAGAGCGCTAAGATGTTGGTTCCAGGCACAGTATTATCAGACACCTAAGACGGTGCAATACAAGGAACCATAACATATGGCTACCATAGATAGTATCAGACAAGCCGAGACGCTTTGCTGATTGCAATGTACCATAAACTAGCCATATGCCATACATTCTTTTTGTGGCTTAATTAATAATGCCTTCATTGCAATGCATGAATCTGTCGTATTCTAAATGGTTCCCCAGTTTCAGGGCTAGAATTTAGAGTTGAAACTTGTTTTCTCCATATTTTCGCAACGTCCTGTTACTACTGGACCACTTTGACAGTTGGCCAGGGAACAAAAGAGTTTTGCACAAAACCAAAAAAAAATTTATTTGGATCGTCTGCAATAGACCAATGCCTGTAACTTGGAATGCCCATCCAGTGGCATATGTAGGAAATTGCGGAACTCCCTTCTCCCTCCTTTGCATCGAAACATTAAAACCAGAAGGAAAATGACTCGGCCAAAATAGAATAGAGAAGTAAAACAGACCGTGTTGTTTAGGAAATTATTCGGAAATATTAAATGTTATATGGTGAAAATTATTCCTGAAAAAAAGATGAGAATCGGCCGGTACGGCAGGAAGCTAGGAGCTGGAATGATGCTGATTTTCAGGCACAGGGTTTAATAATATTGGATGCCCGAGACGGCCCAATGCAAGGAATCATAATTGTAGCTATCACACTTTTATCGAATGGCCAGTATAATTCAACCAGTGAGGAGTATTCTACAGCCATACGATATGCGTTCATTTGTAGCTTACAGCCAGCCATACAACGCATGAATCTGTGGCTTTATTAAACGTTGCCCCAATTTCCAGGATAGGATTTGAATCATGTATTTTGCTTTTCCTTTCCAGGGCAGAAGTTTTCACAATGCACTGTGCAAGGTGTCACACGGCCACTAACACAAGGCCACTTCGACTGCTTAGCAAAGGATATTAAGATTAAATATTTCCTTTTATTATATATAAAGATTTTTTTTTTTTATTAAATTATGTTGGGAAAATTTGTGTACCATAAAACTCTAAGGTCCAAGCCCCACCCCAACTCCTCCTCTTTGAGAACTAAATGTACTGTTTGAAACTATAAGGAGCACTACCTACCTGTACATGTAGGCAAGTGCTCTAATATTTTATTTACTGCTTGATAATGCAGGTCTATGGATTTGGGATTTTGCGTCCTCTATTTGTCCATCATTTTGTCTAAGCCACTAGAACAAAGACTTTAGTCCAAGGCAATTGATTGTGGGTTTGGAACATCAATCAGAGTGCAAAAAGTAGCTTTGGGAAATCAATGATGTGCATGGTTAGCTAGGTGCTTCAATTCAAACTATCATCAATATCCTTTACGAGAAATATATGTCTAAGTTCAAGCCATCTGCTACCAACTCCCAATTTTAAGCGCTCGTTCATGTGTTGACTGCTGAGTAGGCTGTAGGGCATCGGACAAAGGGTCTTTGGCCTAGCTACTGGCCTCTGATTGAAAATAGTTTTTTTTTTTTTTGGTTAAATTTTTGAATCCATTGGTTCATAGATTGGTGCCTGTCGCAGTTTGTCTTTCTTCCAAGGAATGCTCAGCAGAAAGAAGTGGCCATAACAGATTAATAATGTAATTTCGGCCAAGCCATCCAATTCATTGTTTTCTCAAAGTGGTAGGTCATGGTCATAACTTTATCGGAATCTTATTGATATATTGGGGCCATAATCATGCCTTCTGAGTAACTGGGCTTAGATTCCTAGGGTCTTTGTGAACAACTAATTAATCTTGGAAAGATATTATTCTTCTTGAGTATGTTGATCTATATTTCTCCAGTCAGGCCAAGGTCAACTAATGCTCTATATGCTTTCAAAGGGTTAGATATCGTCCTATTATATTCTTTTTGGATGGATTTATATGGCCCCATATGCTTCCAGTTCCCTTGCATTTTTGCAAACTCTGGCCCTGCAAATCATATTATCACCAGATCCTCACTTGTGCATGTCATGAATCGGCTTCATGTTAGCTGATATCTTCTTTGTTTTATGTCCGGTAGGTTCATAACTCCTAATACAGTGTGATGTATTTTTGCTTGATCAAAAACTTCAACAAACAGGTATTGGTCTGGACAAGCAGTCGCCGGAAAAAAAATATATATATATATATACAAAGCAGTTTCGCTGGTCATACTAGGCTCAAGGTCGAGTAGCCAGCCTTTAGTGTTTACCCAGGAGGTCATCTCTTAGCCAAATGGCCTTGGTGAACATTGTATGTAATTAGAAAAGGCAGAGCACTAATAAATGTCATTTGCTGACCGACAAGGGAATGTTGTTTTCAATAGAAGAATTCTCTTGAAATCTGTCAGTCTTTTTTGTTTTTTCCTTTTAAGTATTGCGGTCAAGTGAAATCACAGTCAACTCGTACACAACATTTTAAGTTCACTATAGACAAGATAATGAGCGCATCCACTTTGTTATGTCAACAAATAACTGGATGGCTTGTTTTGTTGTGCTTGTTGGTTTTGTGACAGACTTGCTGCTGATGGCCGTCAATGTTAATTAGATTACAAAATTAGCTACACGTAGAACAGGGTCATGTGTTCTTTGCTGCAAAATTGTCCAAAGTTTGATCCATCTTACACGTTCTTTAATAGCCACTCCTACATTTCAATAGGCTCATAAGCATATGGCCACCAACTGTCTCAAACAAGTCAGCCATGATACAATTTCACAATTTTGTTGAATGGTAGGTCAAAGGCTTACTGCAACAAGGCAAAGAAAATAAGAATTCATAAAATTTTCAGTCTTAATGTTTGTTGGGAGGCAAAGTCATGTGATTATATTTGACATATATCAAGTATGAGACCCAATGGCGATTGTCATTGATCCATTTGAAGAGTGTTGTTCATTTAGCTTTTTCCTTTTATATTTATGCTTTGAAACAAGCTTTACCAACACAGTTACATATCTCTTCCTTCCCAAGTCCTAGCAGTACAATTCAATACTAACACCTTTTTTCAGAGGATTCAAACATGGGCATTCGGTTTCCCAACATTGCTAATTCAAAGAAAATTCTAAGGCGGATTCTCTTGTCTCGCAGAGATAATTTAGAAAACAAAAGGAGAGGTGGAAAGAGTCAGAGACCACAAGAGTTTCTGATCTTATGAAGCAAAGGATAACTGCTCAAACAAAGCTTTGTGAGAGTTATCCATTCCCAAAAGTCATAGTCACTTCAAGCCATTATAAGTGGTTGGCTGGCTGTTACAACACACAGTAAAGCCCAAATTCATCTTAGCGATTCCCTTAGTTGCAGGCTTTTAATTCCATTGCTTATTCGGTGCCACTTCTCTGCCACCTCGGGCAGGGATGTCATCGATCTTTCTCCAAAAGAGAAGGCACTCACAGTATGGAAAACTCAGAGTGGATACTGAACCAAGCAGGCATAATAGCACACAAAATGAAGAAATAAATTCTATAGACAATATGAGGCCTTAACATGGACTGCAACTAGTTGGATATTCAGTATCACCATTAAGCTGTGCAGGATCTGACAAACCAGTAGCAAATCTTTACTAATAAAAATGTGAGACAAGGAGTAGCAGAGAATCACGATCAAAAGCTCTGAGGAAAACGAGGCAACTTCAAACTGATTACAAATATTACCAAGAAAGTAGTAGTAGCAGCTGTGTGTGTATATAAAGAATTGCAAATAGAATAAATAAAAGGTGAATACAACCTCTGTCGTGTCGAGCATCCACAATTTCCTTCAACAAGGATGAATCTTGAAGGAGGAGTTGAGAAAAAGAAGATTAAAAAGAACAGCCCTCAGACATTTGCTTGAGAAAGGCAATCACATGTTTCCTCTCTTTCTTGGCTTCTTTCCATCTGGAAAGAAAAAATCATGGAAAGGCAAGGCTAGTAAAGTCTACAAAGAGAAAGAAGAATTGATAATGACTAAGATCAAGAAGGCATTATAGCACAAAAGATTCAACAGCAATTTCTGAAAAAGACATCAAGGTTTTTATTACAGAGGCTGCATTTAGTTGGACATTCAGAATTGCCATTATTATCTTAAGGATTCAACAGATAATGAGCCAGATCCCCCTTCTGGTGTCAATTCTGTTCAAGAATGAAAGATCAATAAAAGTTTTTGCTAGAAGAAATTAGAAACCGGGAAAGAAGAAACAGAGAGAGAAAAAAAAAAAAGAATAGAAAAATTCCAAGAGAACCAATTCAGCAACTGCGGCTCTCTTCAGTATTCACAGAGAAACAAATTTTGGAAGGCTCTCTAAAGGAGCTCTACTCTAAAAACTGAAAAGAAAGCTGATATCTGCGCACAACATGCTCAATTCTATGCAAAATATACATTTAAATCAAGACAGAACAAATGCTCAAATAAATCCTACATCAGATTAGCATAATGAATGCAGCAACTTGCAGGAAAGGTTCGGGAAAAGCTCCAAATAAACAATTACAAGAGTGGCACAGTTCAATCAACAGTGACATTCCAAGTTAAATCTATGAAGATATAATTTTGGACTGCAAATATGGAGAAAACAGGGCATGCTGGCAGAGGAATAAACAGGAATAGAAACTCCAACTGCAAATACCTCAATCAAGGATAAACAAAAAGCGTTGTGAAATATGGATAGACCAACTTCAACCAGTGCGTCACTTGTCTGTTCCTGCAATGATGGCTCCAATGATTGTGTGTTTTACAGCATGCACCAATATGAACATGTTATCAATTCCAACTTGACAATTAATATGAAAACATAAATAATCAAGGTACAGAGTATAAGAATATGACAACCCAGAGAACTGATACAGGAAGCCTATGATTTACATGAGTTTGCTGTAGCTGCATATAGTGGCCCGTTGCTTGATCTTGGGAGATATAATGTTCTGTGTCCTTGGGCATGGATCTACAGGCAAGGAATTTTGACCCCGTGGATGCGTAGCAAGCGGCCTGTCTCTTGCCGGAGATAACTGGTGGCGAGGTCATGCAGCAGCCTTCTTGAAATACCTTAATTTTCCCCCAGAAGTACTTGGACGAGGTCGTGTTTGTCCAGATAAATGTCAAGCTGCATACTTCAGTGTGGTTCTGCATCACCTGAGGTCTGTAGTGATTGCTGTACGGGGAACTGAGACCCCTGAAGACCTCATAACGGATGGCTTGGGCAGGGAATGCACACTTACCAGTGACGACTTGGATGGGTTAGGAAATAGCAGCCATATACATCATGATGTGAAACACTGTGTGGAGTCCTCTTTTCCACGTTATGCCCACTCAGGTATAGTTGAGACTGCAAGTGACATTTTTAATCAAATTGATGGAAGTCCTGAGGACAATGAACCTGGATCAAGTAGATTCCTTTCCTCATTGCTGGGAGCTGGAAGTGAGTGTGATGGATACAGTGTTCGTATAGTTGGTCATTCGCTAGGAGGTGCTATTGCTTCATTGCTGGGAATGAGACTATACGGGCGCTACCCAGATTTACGTGTGTATGCATATGGACCACTCCCATGTGTGGATTCAGTCATAGCAGAAGCGTGTTCGCAATTTGTTACTAGTATTATACATGACAATGAGTTTTCTGCGCGCCTTTCAGTGGGATCAGTTCTACGGCTTCGTGAAGCTGCAATTGTGGCACTCTCTCAAGATCCCAAAGCCGATACAGCCCAGACTTTCAGATTAGCTCATAGATTTCTCTATTTGAGCAAGTATCAAATTGGAGGAAGAAACAGAGTGGACCAAAGCTATGCTACCTTGAATCAACCTGACGTGGGATGTGGTGATGGTGATATTAATGATGACAATATTGAGAATCCCTTTTATAACAAGGATGCCATGCTAAACCCATTACCTGATCCCGTGTCTCAGTTTTTGGAAACTGTCCCCACTTCTGAAAATGGGTCCCCTGGGGATCCACCTGAGTTGTTTCTGCCAGGTCTGGTGCTTCATATAGCACCACAACAAAGAAACACCAGCTTGCCTTTGTGGAAAAGCAGGATTCAACAGAGTGGCTTGAAGGAAAAGAATAGCTTCAAAAACTGATTTTTTTTTTTTTTTTTTTAAAACAGCTCATCAAACTAATGAATGCGACCAAAGATACGGAAAAATTTGCCAAGGAAGTACGGTATGGTATCAAAAAATTGGAAACCGGAAAATAAGGAAAAAAAAAAAATCGAAGAGAAGAGACCCAAGTCAGCCATTGCTCGGCCTCTTCAGTCTTGACAGAGAACGCCATTTCTCGGAAAGCGCGCCCGGCTCGGCCTATATATATATATATAGGTAGAGGTCACCCTGCGTATTCTGGACCCTGCGTATTTTTTTTTTTGTTTTGAACTGGTTACTGTAAACCTTGTTTACGGTTTAATCCGCCTAATTAATATTTTCCAATTTTCCGTTAGGCTTTAGTCTTCATGTATTACTTTTTATTTTATTTTTTACTTCTCAAAAAAAAAAAAAGGAAAAAAAATAAAATAAATAAATAAATATATATATATATATATATGCATTTTTAAGCGAACTAAAAACTGGGAAAACATTTAATCATTCAACGGAAGGGAAAGGGAGGATATTTTTTTCTGGCCTCAGCTCGCTTAAAAATGCAACCCTGTGAGCTAAAATTTAAAATTTAATCCGAATTTCTGTGTTTTAGTTCAAAATTTGACCGTTACAATTTTATGCCTTAATTTGTTAAATATTATCCCTTCACCTCATAGCTTTTGGGCATAAGAATTCAATGGGCTACAAATTTTGGTCCATGAGAATTCGGGCTTGGTCCCCAATTGATTGGGCTTTGCTAAATTGTCTGATGGACAAAGTCATGGCCCATCAAGAAGCAATCCATTACACGATTATTAATATTGGATGATTAAGACTAACAAACTAAAGCAGTTAATCCACGGACTTGGTGAAAAGGGGAAGGCAGAGTTCAAATCGGGCCTCCTTCATCCCGTCCACCATGTATGGGTTATAAGATTGATCGTATCTTGTGAAGGAAGTTATCAAACCCAAGTGAATGGAGAAGATTAGTTGCTGCTCCATTGAAAGCTAAGGCTGTGCCTTGTGATCACATTCAGTGGTATATACACGTAACTGCTTTGAGTGGCTAGTAATCATTTCGATGGCCTCTTTGCCGAACATGGCTTAGGGAGGATCACATGGTCCTGTCTTCCAACCAATCAACGAGTACATGATTCATCTATGCTGTTACGTGTTGTGTTTAAATATGAGAAAGCAGCATGACCGACACTGTAATTGGATGGGAAGTTTCCTAAATTCAAGTGACTCTTGGATATGGTGTGCTGTCATTGATGTAAGGTGACCCTCTTGATTAGGTGTGTACCTGAAAGCCTCAGACAAAATCCTGTTCCTAAACTAAGTGACCCTTTTAACCACCAGACATGCCTGCGCTGACTTGTCTAGCGTATGAAAGCATTCACAGCAAGGAATAACTGACTTGTCGGAGGCTTGTTGCCAATCCAGGTTCATTTACTCATGCATCTATATCAGCATTAAGCATTGCTTGTCCATTGCCAATCTTTAGTTGGTGTTATATTGTCTGATATTTATTCTCATAGGGCATGTTGTTTTGAAAATGATACAAAGGACAAGAGTTGATCTATTGGAAGACGGAAGCAGATGGTGCCTTCACAAGCGATGTCCCCGGCAGACCCCAGCAAATGATCCCCTGCCAGAGACTTTGATCTTGGTATATTTTCCAAAGAAGGGTTTCATCTTCATATACCCTAGCCTCGTAAGCCTAATGGACTACAAACAACAGAGACATCTGCTTTGTGTCATTATCTTTGCAATAAGAAACAATATCTCAATTGATACTCTTTTTTAAAAGACATATATCAATAGCTAGAAAAGATAGGAGTTCATTTGCCTGGTGTTCTTGCTAAGCAAATTCTCCGTTGGCCTGCACTAGTCACCAACAAAACTTTCTTTTGGATTTTTATTTTTATAAGTTATAAGACAAGTAGTTTCTTATAAATTTGAAAAACAAAACTTTCATTTCTAATATTGGATTGAAGTTTTTTAAACTACTCTTATTTTCAAGAGACCTTTCTTAGTTATTCCTGTTGAATCTGCCTGCAGCATGGTAAAGATTGGGTATGCATCTTTACCTTACCGAGGAGTTGGAAAGGATCACAGACTTCCTGACTAAAAATGCAGTACAGCTGTTTATTGGATCAATGATTTACCTTTCTTGCGAATGCTACTTGATTCTCTTAAAACAGGCGGTTTCTAGGGAAGGGGCAGCACCAAATGCTCCCATATTCTTCACAAGGCTTTGTCTAGTCAATTTTATGAAGCACTGATCCATGTATGTTTGTGTCTTACAAGTCAACATCCGGAAGCAACAGAGCAACATGTCAGTCTTCATATAACAATCTCAATAAAGCAGATGAGTCAGGCCTCAGTTCCCAGTTATATCATTACCAAGAGAAATACATTTGATGTCCTGTAATATATTTCCCTAATGTGTTCCATGGGTCCCTCTCATGTTTTTCTCCTATAATACATTGACCTAAGGCGTGCCAAAAGAAGTACAGACCCATTTATTGCCAAATTCTCTACGATGAATTTGAAGACACAACCCTGTGATCATTCGGCTGAAGATTTGCACAATCTTCTTTTCTTAGCACATTTGGTTCTCATTTTAAGCATTACTGTAAAGAAATTCTTTGTCAGCAAATATTGTCAAATAAGATTTAGGCTTACACGCAAAATCTGCGCCTTAGATGAGAAATCTCGTCAAAATACTTAATTCGGTGTCCAGAGAATGTGTTTGAGCTCTCAGAGATAATCCACTTATATTAATAAGACCTTTCTCCTGTCAAATTCTCTCCATGAGCGGGTGGGTCCCCTTAATGTTTTTCTGCCAAGAATTGCTTGGACTGTATGCATTCCAAGAAAATTATGGATTGAAGCACTAACAAGCTCATGGTGCTAAGTTGCTAGACAGGACCATGTGATCCTTCAGCTGCTAATTTCTCTCAACAAATTTCCCACCAAACTGCCTCTTCACCTCTCCTCTACATTTTCCTAGATTTCTCACTTACCATTCTATAGAATTCACATGCGGGTTGTCTCAAGACTGTTTCTGAGGAAATAGACTAGCTGTCGCAATCATGCTCATAATTAAGGGTTCACTTTGGTTTGGCATCTATGCCAGTAGCTGCCGGCATATTGTTTTCCAGCATATGCGTGCAACATGCAATATAACAGCTCCTCCATCCCTCTATATTTGTTGATTCATTGGAAGACAGGACCATGTGATACTTCATGAACTATGTCCTAAGCAGACCCCAGTTGCGCTGTCCACTCGTGGCCACTTACGTGAATCAGCAGAAGACGATTTAATCTATATATAGGATAACTATAACCACATCCCAACCCAACTCAAATATTCTCATTCTCTACAAATATATTCTCCTTGAACAAGAGAACTTCCAAGTTAGTTTGATCCACTCTCTTCAACCCAAATTCATCAGCAGAAGACCATGGCCACTCGTTTTACTGGAAATTTTGTTAAGCAAATCCTAGGCCATTCAGTATTCGCAAGAAAGAAAGCTGCTTCAGGATCTTTAGACGTGCCAAAAGGCTTCCTGGCAGTTTATGTAGGGGTGGCAGAGAAGAAACGTTTTGTGGTCCCAGTATCTTATCTCAATCAGCCTTCATTTCAAGATTTGCTAAGCAAAGCTGAGGAGGAGTTCGGATTTGATCATCCGATGGGCGGCTTGACAATTCCTTGCAGAGAAGACACATTCGTCCGTGTTACTTCATGCTTGAGTAGATCATAATAGAAGACACTTAGACCATTAATTGCAATGTGTACAATTTTCCTGTGAATTGCAATTCACATGCGCATTCACATATAAATGTTGTAAGACAAAGGCAATGGTTTTAGTGTGTATGAAGTGTAAATAATAATTTATTTTTTTTTTTTAGCCAAATGCAATCTTATTTGTATTCATGATTGATGGACTCGGACTACCCTTTCACCACATACGTGGCTCTTTCTGGTTGGCCGAGTGTAAAAACTGGGTGTAGGTTAAAGTAGGCAATCCCTTTCATTCCTAAACCCCAGAACACCTGTAATTTGTAGAGGAACCCTAATTCCTCTTTGAGTCCAAAGCGAAGTGTAGCAAAGAGGCGTATTTTTAGGACATGACCAACAGCTCATCATCCAAAAAGGACGGTCAAGATCAGCCTGAAATAAGTGGACCCACTCCCAAATCACTGAGAACCAAAATGAGCAAACCAGAAGACTCCGAAAAGAAGGTAGCTTATCCTCTTTGTTGAATTCAGATTTTGAGTTACCGTTTCTTAAATCAACATAAAAGTGTTTTGCAGCAGCACAAGTTTGTTTCTTGGGGCCAGTTTCTATTAATTTCAACTCCAAAACTGTCTCGAGAGCTTTAATGTAAAATTCGCTTTCAGATCTTTGATGATTTGCGCGTTACCCATCTTTTAAATCCCCATATAAATGTTTACCAGAAGAAAAAAAAAAATCTTGAAAGTGGTTTCCATCAATCTCCACGCTAAAGCTGTGATGTGAGATCCTTTTATTTGGATTTATGGAGAGTCCTTGGTTCTTTAATGTAAAATTCTTCTTTCAGATCTTTGGTTTGATCGTTTTCTACAATCCTTTAGTAGCCTTTACGGAATGCTTTAATCCCTGAATGTAAATTTAGATCTTTTCCGTGGTTATCTATTTCAAGAATCGCCACAAGATTGATTGGATGGTTACCCCACTTAAGGAATCCCAATAATTAAAAAAAAAAAAAAGTGTTTCCCAACTCAAAACCCATATTTTTAATATGGGTTGGTGAGATTTCAATAGAGGGCTTTCCTTTTTCAACTTGGGGTCAGTGAAATACCATCACTTTACACTAAGTTCTTTCAGATTAATATGATAGTTGATTTCACTTCCATGCATTATTTGGATCTTCATAGCGATGTAAGGATAGATTTGATGAAGAGCTGTTCTTTAATTTGCAAATGGGTTGTTGAAGTGTTTTTTTTTTTTATGGAAATAGATTTTTAATAAGAAACTCAAGGATGTTGAGATTAGCATCCCGATAGTTTTCGGCAATGTTGCCTTCTGGCTTGGCAAAAAGGCAAATGAGTAAGTAAGATGCTAAACTGCTGTTTAAATTGACTTCTGCTTATTTGGCCACTTTTAGATAAGTGCTGTTTGCATGTTGTTGAATAACTCATCAGGTATCAGTCTCATAAGTGGACTGTTTATGTGCGTGGAGCCACAAATGAGGATCTTGGTGTGGTCATAAAGAGAGCTGTTTTTCAGCTCCACTCCAGCTTCAATAATCCAACAAGGGTCATTGACTCGCCCCCTTTTGAATTATCGGAAGCCGGGTGGGGGGAATTTGAGATTGCTATAACACTGTTTTTCCACAGTGATGTTTGTGATAAGCCTTTGAACCTGTAAGCCCTATTCTTTTTGTTCAACACTATTATCATTCTGGACATCACAGACATGGTGTGCAGAGGTTTACAGGGATGTTGCTTTTCATCTGATGACATACAGCATAAATCAAGCATCTCATTTTCAAAATAATTAATTTGCAGAATGTCAATCTATTGATTAAGGTCACTAGACAATCTAAACATAATTGGTTTTAGGTCTACATGGCTTAATGAGTATGAACAATCAGATTACATCTGCCGATCATTTATAACAATTCCAGGTGGTTATCCTTTGCATAAGCTATACTTTGTTGTTGCTTCTGTTGAGAGAATCCTTGTCTCATCACCAAAATCATTTCATGCATTCCTAATAAATAAGGGAGTTACAAAATGAATGAAATGCAGAATGAGTTTTTGAAGGCCTTAATTATTTACTGATTTCATCATCATTTGAAGTTTAAATTATTCACAGATTCCATCATTTGAAGTTGTACCCAGAGGATGAATCTGGTCCCATGTCGACCAAGAAGCCCGTTGTTGTTGAAACTTATGATGAGATTGTGTTTCCTGAGCCTTCAGAGGGTTTCTTAGCTCGTGTCCAGGGTCATCCTGCTGTAACCTTGCCCAGATTACCTGCTGGCTTTACCTTGCCTCCTCCTGGTATATGTTTGTTAATTTGTTTCTGTAAGCATTGCTCTTCATCTTGCTTTCCAGGTGAATGAATTAAGTTCCTTTTTCTTATAGTACCAGTTGAGGATGAAAGTAAAAGGAAGAAAGGTGACACTAAAGATCACGCTCTAAGTCAGTGGTTCGTGAATTTCTCTGAAGCAGATGAGCTTTTGCAACTTGCAGCAGCACGCCAGCAGGTAAGAAAGAATCTCTTGTCTTCTGTCTCATTCTTTCTACTCTTTGCGCAAAACAATTGGGATGTGGTGGTAAGTTCCAAAATTGTAGGAAGCATTTAAGTTTGTCTCATAAACTTCAGAGTTTGGATTCTTGGTGTGCTCTCATAAACTTCAGTGGGTCAGACTGTTTTCCAGATTAGGGTAGATTGGAACTATTATTTTCTCAATGCTTTGTGGATGGAAACTGGTTGTTAATACGCTTGAAGCCTTGAACTCCACCATCATATGCTTCCATCTTCCTGGGACATTCTCCTTTGTGAGCCAGTTACAGTTATAAACAAGGCCGCTAGACCATGGCCTATGCACATCATCACCCTGATAATGATACGCATGAGTGTTGATTCTGGTGATGGCTTTGTGGTTGGAACTTAGATATGCCAGCTCAATTTTAGATTATATCAAAAAGAAGAAAGTTGGTGAAATTGCCAGAGATTGACTCTTGTGCTTGTATGTCAAATTTGTTGCCTTGAAGGCAAGTAAATCATCTTGACTCATCGCACAGCTCCACCTGAAACTGCTCAAGAATGTCTCTAATCTATATCTCATGAAGAGACATTACAAAAAGTTTTAGGAAGGGGATGCAAATTGATTGTTGGGAGCTGCAGACTGTTTTCAGAATTCAAAATTTTGCCTGACAATTGTAATGATTTCTCTAACTGATTTCACCTGATAAGTGGACAAAACCTAGCGTGTGTCATGTTTCTCTATAGTTCCTTGCATATTGATGATAAATGCAAAGTAAAAGGATGACACTTCTGGAAATTAAAAACTATTGCTTGTTTTGCTAAGTCATAGCCCACATTTCTATCCTAATATTGTTTTTGCAAACTTGATTATTTTATATGGTTCTCCTGATCTATGATGATATTTTACTTATTAAATGGTTCGTCTTATCTCCTTGCACTATTGATGGATGAGTATTTTATTTTTGAACTTCAAAAATTAAGCAGACTGACTCATTCCATGTGTAATGGCACCATCTTTTCTAAATGCATAAGCCTGGTATTTTGATAATTTATATTCAATATTCTAGGTGCAAACTCATATTGCAAAACTCAGGCGACAGATAAGCTTGATAGATGGGCAGCATCAACAATTGAAGTCTCCCTCTGACCAGTGAAAGCACATTGTGCGCTCTGTACTTCCATGGTGTCTACTTCACATAGTTATTGTGGCAGAATCACATGATAGCATAGGCTTCGGACGATTAGTGTATTTTTCTATTTGTGGAGGTTATTGCTCCCCTTTTTCATTTCTTTTTTCCGCATCTTTAAGGCATGTATGTGATAAAATGATAATGTGGCTCTGTAACAATAAGCAAAATGAAGATAGATCTGTTTTCATCACAAGTTTCTGTCCCATGGTGCATTTTTGAACCAATATTCAAGCCTAGCTGACGACCCACGTTCGCAAAGTCAGGTGCTATCAATAACCCTTGTTGATTGATGTATCGCCACACTGGAAGAACGGAAGAGATAACAACTAAAGCATGGCATCATGCTTTATTATTGGCTCCCAACGCAGGGACCAAAAAATTCCTCCTCCTTTACCCCACCCCCCAAAAAAAAAATCCTTCTGCTTAAACCGATTTGTCAATCATTGATTTAAAATGGATGCCTTAAGAAGTTAATTACATGTTAAGGAAAATGCAGAATCCATGCAAGGGAATCAGATTTCATGATTCTGAGATGCTTTTAGCACAGAGGACATGCAAACAATGTTATTCTTACATATTACCCCAAAAGTTTCGATGGGTCAGAACATCAGTTAGTGCTGGATGAAAAGTTCTTCTGTTAACTAGATTTCTCTTTGGAGCTTTGTATGAGCATCGTATTGTTGCTGCTTTCATGTTGAATTGGCTATGAATGAGAGTAATGCCAATAAAGCTGAAGACCCTTCTCAGGTCTCCTTCTGGTGCTTTAACAGTGAAGGCTAAATGGGGTCATTCTTTTTGGCCTTTGAATAGGTCCTTTCATGTGTTATCATGGTCGTTTAAGTTCTTTTGTCACTCTCATCTTAAGTTGCTCTCTGGAGCGTACCAGGTACCACCCTATCCTTAGTTCTCCCAAATTCTCTTAATAATTTTTGAATGGGTCCAGCTAACTATATCAGCGTTATTCTCCAAATTATTTCGTGTCCAAATTCCATCTCTTTCTAGGCCTTTCGTTGTCAAGATGCTATCAGCATTATTAATCCTTGCCCTACTATCAAGTTAGTTTGTTATTACATATTTGAAGCCCTACTCTGCAGCCACCAGTACCCATTTGATGATACTAGCTTTGATTGTACATGCCACTCTGTTTCGGGCCCATGTTGCAACTCTGACTACTTTCCTTACACCCCATGTGAGTGCCATTCATTTGCTCGATTAAAATTTCTGGTTGGCATCAACATCATTAGACCAGACTGCAGAACCGTATTCTGACATAATCTCGAAGAACCACGTTGTTTAGCTAGATAAAGCTCCTACTAGACTACCGTACCCTACAGCGTGGGAGTCTCGGGGATGCGCTTTATATAGCTTGTCTATAATATCATCCTTCAATGGTCATATCCACATATTTGTTGGCTATTCCAAGTGATGCAGTTACACAGTGGGAGAGTGGTGGTTTGGTAAGTAAAAACCGGGACAGTAGTTGGAAACTGATGTTGTCCTTGCAGGAACTTTGTGTGGGCAAGAGTAACATGGCATTCATGTGCCATACAAAAGGCAAGGTCCTTATCAACTACAAAGAAAATGCTCCTAGTCCCCCCTGGCTCAGCGGGGCACTGCATTTCGGTGAGAAATGGTGGGCCTCTCTAGTCACCTATTAATATTGTCCCTTCTTCCAAACATTCTCAGCCCCAGAAAATGCATGGGATAGCTTCCCCCGCAAGGACGTTGTCCCCAGAGTAATTTGCTTCTGTCTTTCATTTGTTTTAACTCTACACATTATTAACCTCCTCACTGTTAAAATGTATAATCCTAGAATAATTCAGGGTACACATTGGTTTCAGCATTTGGCTTATGCTTGCACAATTGAGAAAGCATTTATAGCCTAACTTCCCGATAGTGAACTGTGCAACGATATATAGACAGATTCAAGGGAATATTGAATGGGTTTAAGAATTGAAGGCACACAAGCATGTGCGTTTAGATGTTGGTGTTTCTTGTATTATTATAGACCGAAATATTAGAGCGTATTTAATGAGTTTGACGTTCATGGGCATAGAAAATAAAAAAGATAAGACAGAAACGCCGGAAATTGCTTTATCAGGGATAAAACCTAGCTGTTGCAGATCACTCTCTGAGCCTTGGAACGCGGAGGCATAACCTCCCTGAAATGAGCCCCTAGCAAGATATCAGGGGTGCACATTCGGAGTAGATTTGCTCGTGATACGGCTCTTCTAATTTGGTGGTGGTGGTGCTTTTAGGTGGGCCACATGGCAGGGAAAGTCCCCATCATAATTTTAGGGTAGAGGCACTTCTGTCCCCTTTCTTTTCTTTCCCGTGTCCTTTTCACGGTAGCTATAAACGATAAATAGCTGGGCTAGCAATTTTAACAAGAAACATAAATTAAAATGTCAATATCACCATCACTGTGTTGAGCTTTTGTAAATGGATTAGGGCTTAATTACATAGACATAAAGTTGTCTTGACAGTTGACAGATAGAAAAGAAATGACACTATTTTTTAATCATTATTGCATGATTACATATATGCAATCAAAAATAATATGACATGATTTTTTTTTATTATTTTTTGTGAATTTGCATCTTTTTACTTTGTATCGGCATAACATGTGGGCATTGGATTAGAATGAAAAGTTGTGCAAAAGCCCAGCATTGCATGTTATATTCCATATAATGCAAATTTGTGGAATGAATTGCAAAGTGCTACTTGTCAACACTACTTGATACGGATAAATCTAATTTATATATATATATTTGGTGATTCATAAACTAGACTATCAATGGAGGCGATGTAAGCCGCTGTTAGTTTGCAAATCGATGGAACCTTTCTAATTAAGATTTTATATATATATATAATAAAATAAAAAGAAAGAAAGAAAACTGCATCAATGTGACAAACTGAAAAAAAGAAAAAAAGGGTGGGGGGGGGAGTTGAGGTCGAAGTGTGCAGAGATAAAAGTAACATGCACATGGGCTTGCATAACCCTTGGTCGCACTATCTGCCATGGATTGTTACTCTGTCCACTTCTTAGAATCACAAGACACCCACAAGCACAAGAAGCCAAACAGTTACCAGAGCTGTGCTGTACAGTACACATGTTAATGCTCCGTAATTTCAGGTTGAGAGAGTGAAAATTGATTTCATTTAGCACCCCCAAAAATTTGAAAAACGATTGCATTCACCTTCGTCGTATGAATGCTGAATAATTTTATATATTATATATAAAGTGTTCCATACTATGTCGAGAATTTTGTATACAATATACGAGAAAATTTCTTTCATGTTATATAAAAAATTATTTATGTAATATACAATATTTTATATTTATTCATATTTATAAAATTATATCAGTAAACGATTTTCTAAAAATATTCATATAAAAGATTTTTATAATTTTTAATATTTTTTATAGGTCTCTTATACGTTATATAAGAAATTATATATATAATATAAAAATATTTTGTGTTTATTTGTATTTGTGAGATTACAAAAAATTGGATGTGATAATTTCAACATTTTTAAAGACATATTTGTGTGCAATATAATTAAGTTTGAGAAAATACATTCATTTTTAGACATAATAGTGAACCTAATTAGAAACCATCAATAGAATATTTTAAATATTATTATAATTATGAAAAATTATATATATATATGATTGCTTTATTTTATTTTAATAATTATCTTCAGTTGTATCGGAGCTGTCCTTTTGTTGTTGTACGTTTGAATCAGCACAACAATCGATGTTCGGTTGATGGTGCGGGTGGAGGTAGAATATTGAGTAGCCCCATGCCATGCTCCGCAAATGATTCAAATCATGTGATGTAAAGCCTATTTCTTATTACAAGGTACTAAGGTATCACGGATAGGGCTACTCTAATGATTATGTTTTGGTACCTTTTCCGAAAACACATTTGGGAGTTAAAAATAACATGGGAGGAGGACCTTCCAAAGGTGATGATTTCCAGATCTAGCTTGGAGATGCGGGCCTGGAGAATACAAGAAAAAGTCGCCCAATTATGAACCTGAAGAAGGGGCACAGCTGGGGTAATGCACTCCTGCACAGGTTAATCTTAACGGTTAAAATGTCATAAAGACTTGGAACTTGATAATTCTGATAAAAAATAAAACTATTAATATTTAATGAAAATAACCAATTTAAGAGGCTACTGCGTAGGCATGTGGTTGAGATATAAGGGCGACCCATTAACCAAAATAACCGTTTTTTTTTTGCAACGTATCTTTTTTTTCCGATTCAGTACTGTAGTTGGCAGCAGCATGTGCTCTCCATTATGGGCGGACTTAACTTTTTTTTTTTTTATTATTTAAAAAATAAGAAAAAATTAGTTGATTTAATTTTCAAGGGTTTCAAGAAGACATAAATATAATATGACTAATCAAAAAATTTCTTATTATTTTTCTTAACATAATTAAATAAAACTACTAAAAAAATCTTTATTTTCACTTTTACCTTTCTAACCGGAGCTCTAAAATGTATTCTGTGACAGTCCAAAGCTACCTCCGAAATTCTAAAGCTGGCAGCAGGCATCCATGAGAAAGAAAACTTGGAAATTCTGAAATAGGAAGGGTGGGTCTAGCTGTTATCAGGAGGACAAACATTGAAGCGTAAACCCGGTGGGCTTTGGCTCCCACCACCAACGCCCTTGCCCTCCTCACATACACAATCCCCAAAACGCCCGTGGTATGTCCTCTGCCCCCACAGCACCCTTCCTCTCTCTAGACTTTCTTGATAATTGATAAATACCCCCACAATCCACACTCTCGATCTTCCCATCACCGCACCTCACAACACTTTTTATCCAAACCCCAAAAATGGCCATTAGGAAGTCGAACAAGCTAACGCAAGCGGCAGTCCTCAAGCAAATCCTCAGGAGATGCTCAAGCTTAGGCAAGAAACATGGGTACGACGACAACGACGACGGCCTCCCTCTTGACGTCCCAAAAGGCCACTTTGCTGTCTACGTTGGCGAGAACAGAAGTAGATACATCGTTCCAATTTCTTTCTTGAGCCACCCCGAGTTCCAATGCTTGCTCCGACGAGCCGAGGAAGAGTTCGGCTTCGATCATGATATGGGTCTCACTATCCCTTGTGAAGAAGCCGTTTTCCGTTCTTTAACATCAATGCTCAGATGAAAGATCAAGATTCGTGACTTGAAAAAATGGGATCTTTTGGTTGGAGAAACATGGCGGCCAAGATGAAGCTGTAAACTACAATAGTGGTGGGCTTCTTTGTTTTTCTTTTTTTTTTTTTTTTTTGGCTTTTTTTCATGTTCTCCATACTGGGATTCTTTGATCCTTGATCTTTGTTGGGTTCTTTTTTTTTTTTTCTTTCAATCTTTGGGTTTTTAATATGTCTAATTGCTAACTGGTAAGTATATATATTACCCATGAAGAATTAATATGGGCTATTTTGTATATAAGTTTGTTTTTCCTCACTGTGTGAGAGAAGTCTAAGGAATATTAATTGCAAAGGTGGTGTTTTTCTCAATTCTCTCTCTCTTATATGCAGATGAATTACTGGTTTGAGTCAAGCCACTCTCTCTCTCTTCAGAGATGAGTTAATGTTTTTCATTAAACCATTAGCCAATCAAAGACATGTGCGTAGGTAAAGCAATAAGTCATCCAATATCAAATCAGGGTCCACGCGTGACTTTAGAAAAGAAAAGTGCATCTATACAATAGACTGAGCCCAAGAACATAATTTTGTCAGGGGAATGTGGGGTACTTAAGTGTGTACGGATTATATTTTATTATTGTTACTGATTTGATTTCAAAAGATAAATGCACCCAATAAGAAGACTTGCATGGTCAGGAAAATAAATAAATAAATAATAATAATTGCAGTGATTTTAGACTTTTTAGTAGTAAATTAGAGGAATGTAGAAAAATGACGCAGAAGACGCCGAAGAAGTGCCATTCGCAGAAAATTTAATGTAGGCTCGTGAAATGGCATCTTCCAAAATATCTTTAATAATAATATACCAAAAAAAATGCCATGGCCTGTCGGCTCCCAAAACTTGTAAAGCATTACTACTTCATGGTCCTGGTATTTCGCTGTAATTGCAACAATTTCAACTGGTTGCCCCTTAAAAAATGTTGACAAATATTGAAAATTTGATGCTTTATTAGCATCACAATATTCTTCCATTCTCGGTTGGTCCCTCCATTGAATATGCTTCGTGATATATATATATATATATATAGCTTATCGCCAGCAAGTCCTCGAATAGACGGTTTTTTTAAAGGGGAAGAAAATATGCTAATTTCTACCACCTCTGTGCTTTAAGTACAGATGAGCAGAGCTATAATTATTTTGTCTGGTTATGTGGTGGGTACTTCAACAGTTGGTCTGTTAATAAATTCCAATTAGTTTGGCTAGATTTCCCTTTCAGCATTAGTATTCTAGGAGAAAAAACATATATACATCAAAAGCAGAGGAAATTGGTTTTATCCCTATGGATGTTCGTTGTACTTTTCCCTTCACGTATATTAACTGGAATTCCATTACTTTTTCTTTCTTCTTCTTCTCTTGCCTTTTCCTAAGGTTAGATTACTGATAGCAACCTCTGCCTGTCTATCAAATTATAAAGCTTCTGAAAATTGCATTATATTATATTGGTCCAAAAGCACATTATAATCAGATTTAAATTTTGAATTTATTTGCATCACCGTGATTTTGGTTTTTAATTCATTGCACATATGGACTCTATCTTCTTATACTAATGATGGGTAGTATTCAATGAAAGGCAATACAAAGATCGAAGGATAGAGTTGAGCGTCAATTCCATGTCTGCATTGATTTTTAGTATGTGTTATGTTCAAAAACATGGAACCTGATGAGAGATCAATAGTCACTTGGGATTCGATCATCTTATCTTGTCTCTTTGCGATGGATGGATGTGGTCCTTGACATGCATCGCCTCTTTTATTAGACGCTTGTTAATTTGTAACCCCTACATCCAATTAATCAGTCAACATTTTACTCTCAGTGGTCACCTTCAGGCCTACGTAATTCAAAATTGGGAACAAGCATCACCCCACCTCCACCTCCAGGCTACTTGTTTGTCAGAAAAGAAGAAGAAGAAGAAGAAGCAAAATATGGCTCCTAGAATTGGGTGACCCTATCTTTAAATCTAGCTGCTAGTGAAAATGACAGTGAATTGCTGGTTTTGTATAACGCAGAAGGCCAGAGATATCTGCTAAAGTAAGCTCAACTATGCTTTTGAGCATTGAATTTTAACACAATCGACAACAAAAGCAGCTATGCCTTCTGGGTCCTGCATCGTGAGTGATAAGCCATGATACAAATAATCTGAGTAGCCATTTATCGCGTTCATCTTTTTGAATTTGGTCTCTCTGTGTTCGCCAAAAACGAAACTTGCAAACTACCAACAAGCATTTCTTGGTGGCACAATCTCCAAATCATCACCCATTCAAGCCAAGATTCATGCGATCTTTTAGCAGTCAATGCTCTTTTTTAACCGCAGGACCACTAGATAGTGTACAAAGGCTGCTGCTTTTGGTTAGCTGGTGCTTCTGTTCACTTAAAAGCATTGTTTGCCTGTTTTCATATCGGCCACAAAGGAAGCCCGACAAATCACAACTATAATAAATTACCTCCTCTCCAACTATTGGAATTCTCCCATCAGAAAGAAAAAAAAAAAAAAAAACTTTCCTCACTATTCCCATTTTTTCAAAATGGATCTTACTTTGTCAGCCAGAAAAAAGGATATATAGAATCGGAGAAGCCATTTACTTATTCAAGTCTCATAGATCCGTATACATAGTACAATTCCTCCAAGTACTACTGCGCAGGAACCCATTTTGGGAGGTAGAATAGGATTAACACGGAAAGCTCACATAAAACTCAAAAATTTTACTCGGCAGCGTACTTCCTGGCTAAAGTGTACCGTTTGCTTGTATTATGTCTACTGCCTGTCGGCTCTAATCGTTTAATGCAATAAATGCCTACAACTCTGTCAAGCTTTACTCATATCACGAGCTATAAATTGTGTATGCCTTGACGTGACGTCCCAACGAAACGGGTCATACTGCCCTTTCCTGCTTTACCCTCCCAACTGTTAGCTTAAACAAGGGTGTTTCCATAGCCTCACAACTTTAATGAAATTTGGAAGCATCATTCATGGTATCTAGCTTTTCCTTGTATTTTTGTGAAGAAATTATACTACTTGAAGGTTACAAGTTGAGTACAGATAATACATTACAATTGCTAAGTTAGATGACAATTGCGGTGTAACAAAATATATGGCTTCCCTCCAAAAAAATAAAATAAAGATAAAAAAATGATAATAATCCGAACGGGTGAACTGTACAGAATGTAGAAAGGAACTTGTGAGTACGTTGACCTTAAACAAAACTAGCTTATAACTATAATTATATTAGATTAATCACGAAAAAGACCCTCGAATCTTGTTGAGGTAAATCCAAGGGGTGCCACGAATTAAAGCCTCAACAAGAATGTTTATGCAAATTGATAAGAGCAAACCCTTGTTCATGGTTCATAGTGTCATTTGCAAGTAGCAATATCACGAGGTGCAACAAATATCCCAAATTGTATGTTAGATGGCAATTGTCTTAATAATAATATGAGAAATAAAGAATGGAGAATAAGGATTAATGCGTACATTGTCACTAGCTTAAAACTTAAATCATATTAGATTAAGCATTAATCATAAAAAAGAATATTGAATCGCGTCAAAGTATTAAACTTTAGAGTAAGAACAGCATTAGACGCTCGATTAATGTCGGGTCAAATATCATAGCATGAGTTGCAACTGTGAATATCACGGGGGGGAATATCTCAAATTTCAATTTAGATGTATTGGTGTTAACCATAACACGAGAGCCACAGAATGGATCAGAAAAAGATACTTGTTTACCTTGTCTTTTGCTGCAACCAGCTTATAGCATAATCATGGATGTACCAGATCAATCATAAAAAGAATCTCCGATCACACTAAAGTAAAGCAAAGAATTGTCAAAGCCTTGAGCTAATATGAACGTCAATTGATTAGAATAACAATTAAGAACTCTTGATTAAAGAATCAATGGGGGGTCAAACATCACAGCATGAGTTGCAACTAGCAATATATATCACAAGGTTCAAACGAATGTATCAACTAGTTGTTTAATGTGGTAGGAAAACAAAAAAGTCATGTCTTTCCCATCAAATGTCAGAAACTTGAGTTGGAAATTTAATCTGTAGATTTGAAGTTCACAGCTGGCTACATCTTGCTTCTGCAACTTTGTCCCCAATATCCTACCTCACCCACGTTCATGCATAAATTCTACATTGTCCTTACGTGCTTCTTTCCATCAACTTGAATGATAATTTGTTAGACATATACGTAAGACACTCACCATGCACATATCTTACAATCACTCCATGCAATAATATTAGTTCTTGCAATATTGTGACGTGAACCTGTCAAAGAATTGCTTCAAAGTGTAAACATATACGGCGGATTAAGCTCTTCATAAGACTGTCTATAACCAAACTTGCCTAGGGCCGTTATGTGTGTGTGTGCACATGTATATGGATCCCTCTTCTCAGCTCGATGACCATGCTTGCACATGTATAGCAACGTTGGGCGCGCTACCAAACAAAGGAAAAGGGGTCGTTAGACATTAATGAAAAGAGTGTGACACTGATAGGAACCTTAAGCAGCAGTTGAGAAATCAACACAGAAGAGAAATTAACGATTAAACATGTCTCTTAGACATATCAAATAGATTGCGTCCTTTTTGCCTTTCATTCGTTCTCAAATACCTACATGGAATAGAAGTCACGGTCAAAAACAAGTGCTGATAATGACAAACTGACGACAAGTTGATCCGTGACAAGTTGACTCGGCGTGCTGCACTTGTTTTCATTTATTGCATTTCGAAAATTTATACTAGTGCCCTGTCCGAGAAATAAATAAATCTAGCAAATATATGTGGTTCAAACGTGCTCGCCAGTCGCTCTTCCCTTACCCTTTTGTTTAAAACTTGAAACGGTCAATATTTTTTGGGACAAAGGGATGGCAGAATAGGCTGTAGGATTCCAACATGCAATCCTAAAAGGTGAGAATTTATCGTCCAATGCAGTAGTAAGGATTTAGTGTTTTTTTTCTATTAATTTAATTTTAATTTTTCTATTATTATCGTCTCAAATATAAAATAAAAATTTATATCAAATATATAATATTAAATTACAGATATATTAATATAAAAATAGAGTATGAAAATGTCAATTTATACTCAATGACACTTAAATAGTAATTTTAGATACTAATTTATAAATAAATATATATATATATATATATATATATATATATATAAGGGAGAATTTCAACATCACTGACATGACCCGTACTGTTGACTCCCGTAGACACGATCACCTCAGCCTTATAATATGATTTGGATTTAGCTGGCCGTGAAAAATTCGAAATAATTAATTTTCAAAATAATTGGATATTTAAATGATTCAAACAGGGTCTCTAACCCCCCCCCCTTTTTTTTTTTCATCCATTCTCCAACCTTTTTTGAATCTCCCCTTGATTTGATTCTAACAGTTATCCATTTAAATAACTCAAATAATTTGAAAATTCAAGTAATTTGGAACTCAGAAATAACCTAACTTAAAACTAACCCAGGATCATAATGAAGATTGTTTGAGCAATCCAAACAAGAGTAATCCAAATTCCAATGACTCACGACAAGAAATGACCCACATTGACACTGCATAATGACTTGGAATCCGGCCCTATTCACCATATATGCATATTATTATGTTTAACTATATGAACCATTATTTTTAAAAAGGAAAATTATGATCCAGTCATGTATTTGTTAGATAAGTTGGTTACATTCTTGAATGTTTAAAATTAATATATAGCTTAGATGCACTTAACATGCTAAATCGTGTTAATTCAAAAATGAAACGAGCCTATGATCCCAACTTGTAGAGAAACAAATGTAAGCATTTATAGTGAAGCGAGTTTGTTAATGATCTCACCAGTTAGTCTATCTGATCTATGTGGAGGTCCCAAGTCTAACCCATCAACATGCAGTCCGCAGGTTGCAACGGCCATGTCAAACCATAATAATCTCATGTTCAAGATAAGAATTAGAAAAACTGAATCCTGATGCAAGAAAAACATATTCACGTGTATATGCTGGTCTATGCTCCCTTGTCAGATTACAATATATTATATTACAAGTTAGTTTATTTGAATTTTTTTTTTTTTTGGGTGTTAGTGTTATTGTTTTATTAGATTTAATTTTATATTATTATATAAGGATGTAAAATTTAGATTATTATGGTGTGTTTTTGAAATATTGTGTGATAATTTTATTGATTAATAAAATAAAATATTCTTATAATTATCGAAACGAGTATTTTGATCCAGTTAGGAGAAATCTTTTTAAGTATTGTCGGACTTGTTGGAACTGGTATAGAAGCCACCGGAATTTGAGAAGAAATATTCTGTGTTGTCGGTATTTTACCGTCGGCCCTCACACGCCATTGGGTTTTATCCTTTTTGCCATCAAAATTCATCTCTCGCATCGCCGGACATCTCTCATCCCAAATTCGGCAACCACTTGCCCTTGAATCGCCCCCAAACATGGTAGAACTACACAAATTTGATTGTCCCTCTACTAATCGGTTGTTGTTGTTAGTCGCCTTAACACCGAAACACCAGCCTTGTTATCACCGGTAGCCACTCTACCTCCTTAACCCACGGACGCGCCGTTGTATCACCAGAGTCATCCTCTCGGTCGTCGGTCATACAGAGGAGCAGAAAGGAGGAAACAAATGTTTTGGGGTGTGATTGCAAAAGCAGAACTCAAAAGAGTCATATTGGAAAATAATCAAAAGTTCAGGACCAGATTAAAATTTGAGAGTTAATTTTCAAATTATGAATTTCAATATGAATTTCACAATCCCAATTTTAGTTCTTGTTTTACATGAAAAAAATTACAATAAATTGTGTGCATAAATAAAAGTTTTGTTTGATTGCAATCAATTATTACACATAGTAGAATAAAAAATTACTGAACTTATCGTAAATAAAACATAAAAATAAAGAATTGTTCGTTGTGAATTATAAAATAATGATAAAAATACATTATATTTTATTTATTAAGGAGTGAATGATGAAAATTTTGATAAAATTACTGTTATAACTTCGTCAAAGTATGAGATATTCTAACGACATCATTCCAAGGTACATATAAAGTTTAAAAAGTAAAATTTCAAATTTTACAACGTCATTTTAAGTTGTTATAAATGAATATTTTAGAAACTATTTTAATGTATATAAGTAAAGTTCTTGCATTGACGAATCACATAATAATATATGAAGAGCAGTTAAATGATTAGGTAAAAATTAAAAAGATATTACAGACACTTACACCACAATATGAACATATCATGGTTGTCATGTAAGAAGCATATGATTTGTCGCAAATGTTAATCGATGTATTGACAGTCACATTACAAGCTCATGGACAACGAATAAATGAAAAGCGAATTGAAAAGTCAGTAGAGCAAGCACTTTAAAGTTAGATCTTCATTAAAGGTGATCAGAGTGATCAATCAAAGTAAAACCAAAGTTCTTCTCGTGATAGAAGACAAGATTGTGGTAGTAACTACTATAACAATCGAGGTTGATGAGCTTATTATAATAATTATGAAGATGGAGATAATTAATACAACGACTAAAGAAGATTAAACCAAACATATAGGGGTGGTCGAGGTTGAGGTCGAGGCCAAGGAAAAGGTCATGGTAGAGGAAGATATGATAAATCCAATGTTGAGTGTTACTCATTTCACAAACTTAATTGTTATGCTAGCAAGTGTTGGTTTAAGGATAACAATTAGACAACTAATTATGCACAAGAAAAATGTATAGATAGAGATCAAACTCTCATGATGGTTACTGCAGCTGCTGAAACATCAAATTATAAGACGTGGTTCCTTGATACTGGGTGTATTAACTATATATGCAAAAAACAAAAGAGCTCTTTGTTGATCTTGATGAGTCAATTCACTTCATAGTCAAGTTTGTTGATGATAGCAATGTATTAGTAATGGAAAAAGGGGCAAATTCTTATCAAGTTGAAAAATGGAAATCATAACTACATCTCAAATGTATGTTATGTGTCAAACATAAAGAGTAACTTACTCAATTTGGGTCAATTGCTTGAAAAGAGGTATAATATACAATTATGTGATATTGATGAAAGATGTACATTTATTCTCAAATCTCCTTTAACGAAGAATTGAATGTTTCAAGTTGATATTGCTACTAATGTTTATATTTGTCTTATTGTTATTGCAAAAATGAATCTTGGTTATGACATTTTCATTTTGGTAATTTAAATTTTCAAAACTTAAAATTACTTGCACAATGAAATATGGTAAAAGGCTTGCCCATGATATAACATCCTAATCAAATTTGTGAAACTTGTATACTTGCAAAATAAAATAGACAACTTTTTGTGACAGGAAATTGGCGTGTGAAATAATTATTCGTACTCATCCACTCTGATATTTGTTGCCCAATGAATGTTTCATCAAATGACAACAATAAGTATTTTTTTTATGTTTATTGATGATTTTACAAGAAACACATGAGTTTACTGCATACAGATAAAGTCTGAAGTATTTAATTACTTTAAAAGGTTTAAAGCATATGTTAAAAAATATAGTAGTATTATATTAAAATTTTGAGAATTAATGGGGGTGGTGAGTATATCTCTAATGAGTTCAAAGGGTATTGTGAAGTATAGGGAATAAAGCATAAAGTAACAGGGAATAAAGCATAAAGTAACAGTGAATAAAGCATAAAATAATATTTTCTTACACTCTACATTATAATGGAGTTGCTGAAAGGAAAAACAGACCAATTATGTATATAACAAGAAGTTTGTTGAAGGATAAGGAAGTTCTCAAATCTTTTTGGGCAGAAACAGTTTTATGTTTTGTTTACTTGTTGAATAGATTTTTAACAAGTATTTAAAATGTTACTCCCAAATAAGAATGAAGTTGTTTCAAAACTAGTGTAAAGCATTTAAAAGTTTTTAGTTTTATTGTCTATGCTCACATTCTAGTAAAAATAAGGACAAAATTAAATGATCAATGAGTACAAATAATTTTTTTTGGCTACATCAAAAAATGATATAAATTGTTCAATCATGTAACAAAGAATGTAATAGTAAGTAGAGATGTAAATTTTGTTAAAGATGAATCTTGAAATTTTGACATAAAGGAACAAAATAACTTTCAGAGATGCTCAATTGTTATTTTAGGAGAATAAGAAACTCAAGTTGTAATCCCTAATACAAATAATAATGGTTCACCAATTGCTTCACAAAATCCTACATCACAAACTTTATAGGAAAATGTAAGACTAAGGAGAAATCGCCAACAATCAGTCAGATTGTAGAAGTATAAGGTAATCCCAGACAATGCTATTAATAATGATGGAGATTTAGTACATTTTTTCATATTTACAGACTATGAACTCGTATCATTTGATGAGACTATTCAAAACAATTGAGAAAAATAATATATGAGAGTTTATAACTATTACACAAGGTCAAAAAACTATTAATGTAAAATGGATCTTTAAGATTAAAAGGAAGTCAAATGAAGAAGTATAGAGGTATAAAGTAAGATTGGTTGCAAAAAGATTTGAATAATGACCTAAATATGATTATCACGAGGTATTTTTTCCTGTTACTCAAATTGATATGGTCAAATTTATAATTGTTTTGGTTGCGCAGAATTATTCAAAAATCTATCAAATGGATATGAAATCATCTTTTCTCAATGGTCCTCTTGAAAAGGAAGTGTTTGTCAAGTTATTTAGTTGTAAAATTTGCTAAATGAGATTCATGTTCTAGTTAAAGGTCTTACCAAAATATTTGTTGATAATGTTTCCTCAATTAATTTGGTTAAAAATATAATAACACATGAAATGAATAAATATATTAATATTTACTTTCATTTTTTTAAAAATTAAGTTGATAAAAAAATTGAATTGACATATTATAAATATGAAAATCAATTGACTGATATTAGTACAAAATCATTGAAGTATGAAACTTTTATCAATCTAAATCGCATGTTGGGATTGAATGAATTAAGAAATCAAAATTAATAAGAGATGTTGGTATTAATTCATATTAGAATATGATTAAAATTATAGTAAAAATTAATTTAGTTGAATTTAATTTAAATTCTATTATTTGATTAGATTTATATTTGTATCATTATATAATAATATATGATCTAAGTTATGGTAGTATGTTTTTAAAATATTATATAATAATTTTATCAATTAATAAAATAAAATATTTATATAATTATCTAACATAATAATTCTGTGGTAATAATCCAACATAATAATTGTGTTGTGGGGTTATATGTCGGATTCCACGTGTACTTTGAAGATATACTATGAGCAGGTATTGTCGTGTATACTTGTACTGTCTGCTTCCTCACTTCACACTTCATCTCATTCATCAGCTTTTTCGCATACGCCATTTAGGAAATTAAAACCCGTGAAAATAGGATGATAAATGTACAAACAAACAAACACCCACAAAACTTTAATCCCAAATTCAATTGGAAATACAAGAATATTCTTTCCCTAATCCTCCTCATACCAAAGGAATGCGCTATGCAAACGTGAGATTTTTATTTTTTTTAATTTTGGTTGGAGGAAGGAAGGAAATTGTATAGCAATACCAATACATCAATGTAGAGATAAAGGGACTGGTGGCATCTGGGAGAATCTCGGAAATCAAAGATATTCCAAGCTGAATTATTATATTGCTAAAATTTTGCGGTGGTCTTCGACTGCAGAAAAATATCTGCCGTAGCAAAAAGAATGGTACAATGCTGGATACCATTATTGGCATTTAAATTAGGGTATTCTTCTCGAAAAGGATTCAAGGATTACAGTAATATTATATCGGAATTTTATATTCTATCATCCCCACTCCGAAGCCTAGTTGCTTCCGAAACTTCATTATCAATAATGTATCATCGTCTTCAATACTTTTTCTGCTTTGGTTGGTGAAGTACATTTATTATCCATAAGCACATATAACCAAAATCGAAAATTTTTTTCCCAGACAAGAAAAATGGTACGGGGACCTCATGATAATATAATAAAATGGTACAGAGCTCAACAAAAATTCCGTGGCATGTACTGTACACAAACGTGGGGCCAAAATTGACATACTCACGAGGTACGAATCTGTACTGGGTGGTCTGTTGCCTATTGCAAAGGCCGAGAAAATGGTGGGCGCACAGCGCCAGCGCATTGCAGGCCCTGTGAATGAGTATAGCGCGTGATTGCTCTCCCCCCCCCCCAACCCCACAAATGGACCCATTTAATGCGTAGCCACGAGGTGGCATCGAGAGGCACAACTCCGTTTAGTCTTCCTATTCCTGCCCTGGCATTTGCGTCAATCAATCCTGCCCCAAAAAGGGTCCCGAATTGAGAAGGTCCATGTGCATTTTAGGAACGCTAGAAGTCCCCAAAAAACGGAGCTAACTGCAGGGCAATTCGGTAATTGGCCCAATCCATCCATGTTTTTGAACCTCTATTCTTCTGCACCCGAAAGGCAAGTGGCGTTTGTCTCTGGTTCCGTAAAGACGAGATCATCTTCGCGATAGAATTAAAGTTTCAATCGGATGTCCCATCCGACCATTGAATGAAATGGTTTCAAGTGGTCTCGTCTTTTGTTACAAGTTGAAATGAAACGTGATGATTAGAAAAAAAATAATATAATATATATAAAAAATATATATTATTTATTTTTTAATATAAAATTTTAATACATATAATTTCAACGCATTACTTAGATTATGTGTCTATATTAATAATTTTAATAGAAATTTTATTGAATGAATGGACGCTTGTAAATGTTAATTTTCAAATCGCAATCCAATTAAATGCTGTAAAACCGCGTACAGGACAACACACTGCGATTGGTTAATTTATTTTGTTTGTTTCTTAATTGCATGGATGGCAATGGATTAGTATCCTATCGAATTAACATTTCAATCCAAGGAAGTGGTTTGACAAGAATTATGTCGCCGTGCTAAGTAGAAAACCGGCTCCATTGGTCGCAAACTTATGATCGTTGCTAACCATGGCGGATCCAAGGTACCACGATAGCAGTTGCCCCCCCCCCCCCCAACTCGTAATGATTTAGTTCATGGTAAAAGAATATGCGACGCACTTTTCCTTGCTTTTCTGCGGATGGGTCAGGGTCTTATCTTTAAAGTTAAAGTTAAAGTTAACAAACTACATAGAAATGATGGTTACTAACCACACCAGCAAAAATTGGAATAAGAGGGTAATAATAATGTTCATTTTATCTCGGCGCAATTTTAATTTTCATTTTTATGGGAATGAAACAATAATAATCAACACCATACCAATTGAAGATGAGAAACCAAAAAAATAAAAAAAAATAATAATTTTAAAAAGAGAGAGAGAGAGAGAGAGAGAGAGAGAGGGAAGAATATCACATAACATTTTCACACCAACCAATTGAAAGATACGAACAGAAAAAATAACTTAAAAGATCAGTATGCTCTTCATAAATTAATTAAGCAATGCCTCGGTACAAATCTTGAGATATATTTGCAATCCCTGCGCTTAGAGGGACATAATTTACAAAAAACTATTGCAGAATGATTCTGCATCCTTAGGATGACCCCCGCCGGCTATATATAACTAAAACAAAAACACAGGGTTAGCTCTCAATCAGACTCGACAAATCACTCACTGAGTCAACCCACCAAGCTAACCGCGAAGCAACGGCCTTGATTCGCCTAAAAACTCGAGATTATTCTTCCTCCCCACGTGGCCGCATCTCTGAAATTCCTCAAGGGTCAGGAATCGGCCCGAGCTTTCCGAACCGGATCGTGAAACCACCCGGAGAATCTCTTCAAAGACAGACTCGTCGCATGGGATCGCCAACGGTCCGGTGTTTCTGAAACCGTACTCTTCCTCGGCTCGTACGAGGAGGTTCTTGAAGATCGGGTGGTTCAGGTACGTCGCCCGCACAATAAACCTCCTGCAACTGGGCCCAACACAGACCGCCACGTGTCCCGCAGGAACATCCGACGCCGGGCGTGATGCCGTCACCCTCGCTTTCCTACGCCACCGCTTTAGCATTTGCTGGATTCTTACGATGTGCGAGATCCTACTGCACTGCGACATTCTCCCGGAAAATGAAAGAAAACGAAGGAAAACGGGGGAGAAAGTGTGGGAAAGTGGGAGTGATAGAGTAAAAGTAGGGGCCTGGACTTGGGGAACAGAGTTTGAGTGGAGCGTTGTCGTTGATGGAATCTTTAAAAGGGTAGAGCCGTATATAAATAGCCTTCTATTTGGAGCTAATTACCACATTGTGTCTTTATTAATTGTCCTCCTTAAAAGATTTAGTAAAATTAGGTGCATTCTATAAATTTTAAGCATTGTAAATGTTCATTTGCGAGTTTTAATAATATTATTAGTTATATATTTAAATTTTTTTAATACATAATTTATATTAATAAATTGAATTAAAAGTGTGTATTTAATAGTCATAATTATATAATAATGAAAATTCAATTTTAAAATCTATTAAATTTATTATATACATGTCATAGTTTAATGAATTTAGATTACACAGGATATTATATATACATATATATTATGAAAAAATTTATTAGAATGTGAGTTATATAATAAGAATGTTTTTAAAATAAAAATATAAAATTTCAATTATTTAATGTTTCTTGACCACGGATATGCTGTCATATGTCTGGATATGATTTAAATGCATCGTTGCCCTTTTTTGTCTTTTTTTTTTTTTTTTTTATAACCATAGCAGTTCGTGCGATCGTGTATTTGTCTCCGAATATAGTAACCGAAAACAAAGTGTTGCTGCGTTGCCTTGGCAAATTTTTTTCGTTCTCAGAATTGTTGACCGAAATTTCATTCTTAGAGTTACATTGTTAAAATATATTTCCTGTTTTGCTAGCATTAAAAATATGTTTCTTTGTGAATCCTCTTACGTAGGATGTTCATTTTATTTTTTATTGGACCGAAAAAGAAAACAATGTTTGTTATGTACATATTGGCATGACTTCATATTACTCAACCGTACTGTTAATTTTATCTATATATATATATATATATATATATAACGCGCATATAGAAGTTCAGATAGATCATAATAACATGTTTGTTTGTTTACTTATTTATTTAAAAATTTTATTAAATTTTTATTAATAAAAAAAAATTCTCTCGACGTGTGTGTGTTTCGGCGTCGTTTGGGTATGTGACCCATGAGATCACGACCCAAATGCAAGTCAAGTCAATAATTTAAAAAGACTAGATAGTACAACGCGCATGCATGATGCGTTCCAGCCCAGCCCGAGCAAGTCTTTTTATCCAAAATTCAAAGGCATTGAAATGTGAAGTTTAAAAAAACAGAACATGGGTGCCTATATTCCACGCTTGGAAAGTGGAAAACTAAATTGCTTGACTGCTAAACTTTTATGCTAAGTCAATTCTCTAGAAGTAAAAAAGACGAGAAAACTCGGACTTATTCTGATGACAAAAAGCCTTAACTTATATATTGATAAGAGTTTCGAATCTCTGTTAGTATTTTATTCTTTTTGTATCATGGTTGAGCCACGCTTTATTATAAACTGAAAAGAAAAAGGAAAAAAAAAAAAAAGGAATTAGAAAGATAAGATAAGATTTGATTAGATTGTGTTGTTGAAGTTCAAAACTCCATATGATCTCTCACAGTCTCTTTTCATGTTGCCGCGATCAATGCGCAAGACAGACAGTGAGTGCATGCTAATCAATTTCAGCTCAGAAATCCATCCGTTTAATAATTTCTATGCCCGCATCTGATTAACTACAGTGACATGGAGGAGACTAATATTAACAACGTTTCTGGCGGTAAACTTATAATTTCTTTGATCCCTAATGTATCTGCGATCTCTTGTCTTATAATTAAAACTTATAATTTTAACTGTTTCCTTTTACTCCCACGATCTCTTGTCTCCCAGTATCTGCTGAGAACAGTAATCCTGATTAAAATAGAAAATAACCCCAAGATTTAGAGAATATATGCTGGGACCAACATTAGTGGTGTCATTGCTTCAGCTGGGGCACATGGTTAGGCAAAGCACCAAGTCGGGAGTACAAATTAAGTTAGTACGGGAAGATTGATGTGTAAAACAGTACAAGGGCCCCCCCCCCCGGGTGGGGAACAGGGAGGGGTGTATGTGTGGGGGGGAGAGGGGGGAGGGCAGAAAACCCCAAAATTTGGGCCTATTTACTTTTAAAAAAAGTTTTTCAGTTATATATATATATATATATATTTTTTTTCTCTGTTAGAATTTTCTTTTTTAAGTAAAAAATTTAAAATCAAAACACGTTTACCTAATAGAAAAGTGAATTTTCTATTTTCTATTTAATTAAGAAAATTCAAAATAATAATAAAAAATTTTATTTTTTTTTACAAAATTAGAAAACTAAAAAATTCATTTTATATATATATATATATCAATAAACTGTTTGATTGATTTATATTGTGTTTCCATTTTCTAGAAAAATATTTTGAATAACTGTTTAAAAAAAACGAAAATAAACACACTATTATTGCTTTGCTCTTTGTATACATATCTATATAATATATATACTAATTGTAAATTTTGTTTACATACATATCTATCTATGAAATATTTTTTTTTGGGATAAATTTAAAATATTTTTAGCCATATTTACTTATTTTTTATGATTATATTTTTAATTAGCTAATCATTATTTTACTTTTTTTAATATTGTTCTAGTGACCGGTAACCGGAAAACGCAAAGCACTCCTCGAGTTTTACACTGGCTAACGGCTTGAGTTTTATATGCATGATTAAAGCTGCTGTGGTGGGGTTAATGATCACCATGCTCGGCTTTAACAGGGACCCATTTCCTCTAATCAATTACTAATCCACACACATAGAAGACATATTAGAAGTGACAACCAGCCAACGCTGTGGCATAATGACAAGGAAGATTGTTGATTCTTTATAAGGCATGAAATTAATTTTTTGCCAGCAAGTTTAAATGTATGTCGTGAACATAAATAATTTAAAAAAAAAATATTTGATTTTGGTTAGATTTATAGAATATTTTCTTCCAATAAATTTAATACAAGTTAATCTACTGTATAGTGTATTTAACAAATACAATCTTCTTTTTCTTTTCTTTGAAAAAATTATGAAACATCACTTTATTTTATTTATTTATTTTACTAAAAAAAAAGTGTAGATGACCATTAAATTTAGGAAATTGTCCTAAAATTACGGGTTTTTCGTTGCCTCGATTAACGCTTACTAACCAGTGAAGAACATGGCCATGTTCGCTACACCTAAGAATAATTTTGTCTAGTGGGTACAACCTGAATTTCCGTTGTGTTTATGTGTGAATTGATTACAGGGCTAGGTGCCCGTGAGAGGACTTGTCAGTGAACCTACCTTCAACCTATGCCCCGCTTTTCCTTTGATAGTACTCAGTAGATTTTGACTTTGGTTGCCGGTCTGCCCAAGCACAAAGACAACATTTTTATTATCCCAACGTTTCATAATCAGACCAACGAGGTTGGTCAAAATGTCGACAGTAACCAGAGAGGGGTTCGGTTTGGTCGCAACTAGAGAGTTTCCGATCAAGTGGCCTGCCATAGTAATCAATTCAAACTGGACCGAACCCATACTGCCGGACTGGACCAACTATTACTAGAAAATATATAAACTGTCTTCTATGTTTTTTTGAAAAGGTTTTAAAAAGGACCGAACCACACTCAAAACCAATAATAAAAACTTATGCAAAATTAAACTTAAATTATAACTTTCACTCTAAATTATGCAGCATGTTGAACAATCAAATACATATGGTGCGATGCGAGGTGGTGGAGTCCACGTAAAAGGTAATAATAATAATAATAATAAAATGATAAGAGTCTCACCGTACTCGGTATAAAAGCCTTAGCAAGGTCAAGCAAAAGGGGCTGCATAACGGCCCATGAGGTTAGAAAGTAATGCAACAAGGTCCATGAGCAAGACTGCCTCTTGTCCATTGGCGGGTGTTCGAAGCCCCACCAGTGTCTCATTATCTCCTCCTTTCTATATGGCTAAGCCAATCCTCCTAAAGACCCAAAAAAATAAAATAAAATAAAATAAAATAAAAGGATAATTGAACAGATTAAGATTCTAAAGGGGTCAATAGCAACCATTCTTAAATGTAGCGTATCATATGTACCACCTTGTCTTCAATAGATATAGCAACTTAGTCAGAAAGAGTCCTCATCTTCTTCTTGTGGATACTTGTTAAAGAAAAAGAGGCAGAAACTTGACAATCATGTTAAATCTCACAAATAGGAAAAAAAAAAAAAAAGCTTTCATGCTAGATATTACATTAAGCAATATTATTCCCCCTTATCATAGAATAAGAAAAGAAAGAAGTGAAGGAGGAGGTGATGGTGGTGGTGGTGGCAGAGTGAAGAAGAGTGCAACATGCAGAAAATTATTACTTTTAGCTTTACTACTGCATCCACACAGTGCGAGAATAAGGAAATTATAATACATTACATTATAGAAGAAATCAAAGAAGTCGAAAAACATATTTGATGCAATATCAAAAAAAGTATAGATATTGCGGCTCCAAAACCCTCGGTAACATTGGATTTTAGTCCATGGCAATGCTCAATTCTGCGAAGATCAGAAAGCAAATACAAATATGCAAAGAATAAGAGCAAACATGCAAATCCATATCAATAGAAGAATGCAGCATATAACTGTTTCCTGCCCTCACTCTACATCCACTCTCTCACTCTCTCTCTCTCTCTACCCCATTAGAGTTCTAAAGAACCAATCTTTAATACAAAGGATCACTGATTGAGAGACAAAAACTAAGAAAAAACTTGTCCAACACAAATGTACAGGACACCTTCCAGTTATATACCCTTTTGAATTCTGATTATCCTAATATCAAAATGTTTTAATTTTTTGAAAATCAATTATAACATGGCCAGATTATAAGAAAGAGTCCAATTCCAATGCCCTCTCTTTCAATCAGTGATCCTTGGTTTAGTAAAGATTGGTTCTTTACAACTCTAATGAGGCAGAGAGGGTTCCTCCAAAGATTGTCAAGCAAAACAGAAATTGGAGTCATGAAACAATAAAAAGATAGCAAAAGAAGAAATGGGTGTGACTAAACAACAAGAAAGAGGAAACAAACTTCAAACCCGATCTCAAATTCAAGAAAAGAAACCAAGGGTTCTTTCTAAAATAAGTACAAAGTCGAGAAATCCTGTCATGAAAAATCAAAATCAAGAAACAGAAATTCTTCAATTCAAATTTCCTTACCAGAGAGCAACTTAGAGAGCCTTGACAGCCGAGAAATCAATGTTGGCAGTGGAGAGCAAAAGGATTCGTAAAAAAAGAATTTAAAAAAAAAAAAGAAAGAAAAAAAGCTATTAAAATCATATTTGAAAGAAAATCAACTGGCACTTCAGTTGAGATGCTAATTTTTCTTGAGCAACTGCAAAGTAGGGATTGTGCTTGAGTTGAAAAGGCCGCAAAGGCTTGTGTGAAATACAGAATTTGAAAAACCAGTGGACAAATACTAGAGTGCATAGAAGAAGAAAATGATTGGATTTAAAAAACCTGCAGTGGGAAGATCTAGTTCCATAGGCCAAGGAGGAACAAGAATACATATTGAAATGAATTACAAGAGAAGGAAACCATGCACCCTCACCATTCTATAAAAAAAATATTCCTTTCTACAGTAAAAAATTCATTTTCTGCAACAATCAAGAAGCAAAAACAACTGAACCCCAACAGATGCTCAGGATGCCCTTTTATACATTATTCCTTTATGTAGTCCAGATTAATGCTCAGGATGCCAACCCTCACAATCTCCCACTTTCTCAATCGGTGACTCTTGCGATAAAAGTTTTCTTTGGAGCTATTAAACAGCACCTGGGTAGGGCGAAAGAGAGAGGCAGAAAGAGAGAGAGAGAAAGAACGAGTTGCAGACAAGATTGCGAGAAAAACTGACATAAAATAGAAAAATAAGAAATGCCTGTGACCAAACAAGAAGAGATGTGTATAAGAGACAGGGCAGAAAGAGAGAGAGAGAAAGAAAGAGTTGCAGACAAGATTGAGAGAAAAACTGACATAAAATAGAAAAATAAGAAATGTCTGTGACCAAACAAGAAGAAAGAGGAAATAGACCCCAAACCAGGAATATAAGTCTCAACTTCAGAAGAGAATTGGAGGCTGCTCTGGTTTTTTGGGGTTCAAATCAAGAATTGCAGTTAGAGAAGGATAAGAATTAACTTACAAGTTACCACTGTGGGCACGCACTTGATGTCAAAAGCCTACTTCATAAGATTTTCATCATTCTTGACAAGACACATGAGCTTACAAAACAATTAGCTATACCTAGACGTCCATGCCAACTGCCTCGAAGGCAGAAGAAAAGGAAATGCTTGAGAAATCCATGGCTGATCTCAATTACTAAAAGTGTTGTAAGAAATGATTTAAAAAACAGACAACTGACACAACGCTCAGGAAATATCAAGTTAACTGTTAATCATGCACCCCAGCACTGAATGTAAATGGTGTCATGTTCAATTAATAATCGGGTCAACCAGAAAAAAACAAAGAATGAAGAAACAAAAGCCGAAAAGACCTGCTTCAACATGTTTCGGTGCCCAATTGCTCTATGCAGTTGCCTACGTTGATGCTGGTTGGCCCCACAGTCTGCCAATGGTATTAGATAATTAGAAAAATAACATAGTATCATAAGCAAAAACATTTGGCCAGCCATCCAGCTCACGAGAGCCCAAGAAGAAATATAGAACAAAGTTGGTGCAACATCTAGAAACCGATAAGAAAGGGGGAAACTAACCACAAAGCTGCATCAAGCAAACTTATGATCATGTATCCAGAATCATCACCCCTGGCAAGCATTTCTTGTCTTTGGCCTGCTATAAAAGCAGTCAAACATTGTGTGGCATTCTGGTCAATGATGCAGCAAAGTTGAAATCATTTTATTTTACATATATCATACAATAACTGGGAGGTATTTACTGCATATGTCAAAAGAATTTAACCTGAAGACCATCCAATGATCACTTTGAACAATTATTCAGATAATAGCATCAAAGCAAGCATCATTTGCTCTGCTTTCATCCCGTTACTTGGAGCATTCTGTATAATGCGATGGGAAGCTATAATTAGTCAAGTCCTTATAACAATCATCAAACTATTTATAGCCGGAAGGATTCATCAATAAGTATGAGATGCTGTTCAGCGATGGTGGGGAGGGACACTGGATGCAGACGAAATTGGGCTGCAGGATCAGAGAGAAAAAGTGAGGGAAAGGGATTTTATAGTTGACAGCCAGCTATCCTAAGGGCAATCTCGTCATTACAAAAAAATCCCAACGGTCATAAATCCCTGCGGCCTGGGGATTTAGATTAATAGAAACAAGGGAATAAATTCTTAGGATTTGGATCAAGCAATTCAATTCATATGCAATTTGTACAATTTTTCAAGTGTTGAATTTCAATCGCATAAATTGGTAGAATGCTTTGCCAATGAGAAGATTCAATCTTCCAAAATTTGCCAATGATCAATACAGATCACACATCTTTCTCGATGGCCAGGGCTGACCCAACACAAAATACTGATAAGACTAAAACCAAATTCCACCAAAACAAAAGGTTCAAATGCAGTACATTATATTCCAAAAAAAAAAAATCCTTGTAAACAAGAGTTTGGTACAATTCCATTAACATGGCATTATTTCTATATATGCCACCTCAACTCAAGTCTTAGCCTAATGCTGTACCAAAAGCATCTCTTTAATGAGCAGCCTTTGCTTCAGCTTTCTTGTGAGACCTTGCCTTCATCTGCATTGAACATAGAAAAAGAATCAAACCAGAATCCAGAATTTACATATGCTCACAGCCATGGTCTTTGCATTTGTGCAAGTGCATCATAATACATCCACAAAGAGAATCAAAAATAAGTGGTGGCATGATTCCATCAAACAATCATTATCTAATGTATGACATTGAAATAGAAACACTAATGAAGAGAAATGGCATCCCCTCCCACTCCCCTCCCCTGAAAAAGAAACAAACCCCACATAGTAAGGAATGAAAAGATAAACAGTAATAGGAGGAACCAGATGAAGAAATGCTGTGAGGCAATTGGGGCATTCTCCCAACCAACAAGCTACACCTAAAGAGAGAATCCTTTCAACAAGCACTAGCCAACTGAAATAGGGCCACAAAGAGACGGGCGGAATAAAAGGAGCAGATTCCCAATTCAGCTAGAAATGGTTCTACACTCTGCCAATTCTAAAGATACAACGACCTGTTTAACAGATTTCTCGTGCTGAACAAAGTGGTTGGAAAATCACTATCCAATTTGAAACTAAAATTCACAGTTTAAACGAAATGGATCAAAAGTGCCAATTCTGAAGCTTTACATGGCTTAGAGCCCGGGAATATCAACCAAGGAATACCAATCAAGAAAAGGAATAAGATCGAAAACTAGAATAACAAATTCACTATGAATCTAAGGACGTAGACATGGACTTAAAATTTGCGAAATGGGACTCAAATGGAAACAATTAGATAACTTTACCTTGAGATACTTGAGCTTCATGTTCCCATACACGAGACCTAATGAGAAAGCAGAAACACGAGCCACCTACGCATCCAACAAACAAATAGTTACTGAATTAGTCTGTTAATTTTTAAAATAAATCGTCAAAATTTGAGGCCTTCCAAGATGTTTTTTTCTTTTTTTCTTTTTTAAGTTTCATTTCGGATCAGACGAATGTAAATTTTTCCTCTTGCTCTTTAATTTTCTCCTTTTATCTCGTTCTTGCATTTTCTGACGAAACAAACAAGAGAATATATATGAATTTACCAGGGCGAGGGTGCTGGTGCCAGAGTAGGGTCCGGGAGGCGGCGCCATTGAGATGCGGTGCGTTTTGGATCCAAGATGGGAAGCCTCTGCAAATGCCAATCGATGATGCCCTAGAGATTTTTATTTTATTTTTTTCCGAAATTGGGTCTCAGGGCAGAGGACCCCTGCTACATGATATATGTAAAAGAAAAAGGACTTTGATTGAATACAATGCAGTGTATACAGTGGGATTTAACTGGAAGCGATTCTTTCTTCACAGGCCGTTCGATATTTTGGATCAGCATCATTGATTTCAGAACAGGACTTGCTCGGGTAAACGGAGTCGTTTGGTTTTTTTTTTTTTTTTGATAGAATTGTATAAGTTTGGTGAAATTGCCACCCCTTCTATAATTTAGTGGTTAAATAATTTTATTTATACTACGTAAAATATAAGTTTAAATTTTTATTAAGATATTTAATAAAATTAAATATACAATTATATATAATTTTTGAATTATAATTTAGGAATTAATAAATTTTATTTATATTATACGAAATATGAGATTAAATAAATAATTTCACATAATTTTAAATAATATTTAATAATTTAATTTAATTTATTTTATTTTATAATGTAAAATTTAATAAAATTATAAATTATTATTTTTACTTTCTTATTTTCTTGAAAAATAAAAAAAAGAGAAAGAGAGAGAAAAAAAAAAAGTATATTTTGTTTATTCAAGCACATAATTTTAAGAATTGACAAATGGAAATACTTGGCTATTGTTCGTTGCTCCCTTGTTTTAAAGGCAACATGACTTCCTAGAACGGTCTCCTTGCTAGAAGTAAAGCTACTTTTGCCATGCTCGGAACAACCCGATCTAAAAAAAAGGTGGAAATGGGGGGCAAGAGCAGCAAGCATGGCTTCAATTATGAGTTGCGTTTTCTTCCCGACCCATGGGTCGAGGTATTATTATCAAGAGTTTCGAAAAACCTCTTGACAAATACTATAATCCAATATTAATTGGAAGTGAGCAAGAGAAGGGCTTCAGAAGCTTGGATATTGGAGGATAAGTGAGCGACGAAGGTGGGCTGGGTATTGGAGCCTGTGGGGTCTGGCCCTCTGGAGTATAACCATTATTGTCTACGCCCCCGAGAATCTTTCGTCTCTAGCTGTGTCAGAATCTTCTTTGTCGTCCTTACATCAATTACCATTTCGCATCAACTTCAAAAATACAACCTTAGTTTGTTTCTGATCTTAATTTTAATTTAGGTTCAAAAAAAAATAAAATATATATATATATATATATATAATTCTATTTTATTTTTTAAAATAAAATAAAATAAAATGTTCAGTTTTTGATTGACAATTTTTATTTATTTGTTGAACTTTTTATTCTTATAAAAGAACAAAAAACTATAGTCGAATCATATCTAGAACCTTGATTGTGATTGGAACTACAAAATTGGTTTAGATTCGATTTTGACACAATTCAATTCTAATTCAAATAGAAAAATAATCTTAGTTTAGATAAAGTGAAGCAATAAGTCATAATTCAACGATATTAAAATAGTCTTTAGAATTTTATATTTTAATCAAACTTAATTTTAAAAAAAAAGAAAGAAAAAAAAGAAAAAAAGAAAGAAAGAAGAAAAAGTTGATGTAAAGTGCCAATTTGTGTTTACTATAAAGGATGGAATTTCGGCTCCCAGAAAAAGAATGTCGAGTGGGGACAGCTTGTCAAAAGTTGTCAATCCAGGCTATTTAGACAGAGAACCTCCGCGGAGCATGTAGAGACACACAGGAGCCACCGCCACCACCCTGCCCACCATTGCTAAACTTGTAAATTTCTGCCGGTAGTACTCTTGAGATGCATGCGAGGGCGTGGCTTCCTAACTACGCCACTCATTTGTTTGATGCCCGTTTTGCCCACTTTTAAGAGCGAGACTGGTCGCGTCATTCGGACCACGTGACTTCGGTTTTCGGTGGGACAAATCGAAATATTTAATTTTATATTTTTACATATAACTCCCCAAACCTTTTATTTACTTTCACTTTTTTGACGAAGAATTTGTCAAAGTAAACATGCGCGGAAAAGTATACGGCGGCCCCACTGCCTCAATCTTAAGATTAGACCTCGTCCTTAAAAGTAATCTTTGCTTTTCTTATTTGGTAACATAAATTAGGCTTCCTCTTTTCTTTTTTTTTAATAAGAAAAATCTGTATTTATTTTAAAATGATAAATTTAAACAAATATAATTCATTTTTATACTACATACTAAAATATTATATTTATATATATATATATATAATATAAAAATGAGTTGTATTAATTTAAATTTATCTTCTTCTTTTTTCCTCACCATGATGTTTTATTAATTTTGAGGGTTTTAGGATAACGTGGCTGATAATAATTTGCTGGTGACGTGCCAGCATTACCACAAGGTAACACAAGTATTGCAACACGAGGTAAAATCCTCCAAATCTAAAAAAACCTAGAACTTAAATACTTTCAAAATATTTTTGGTCTCTTAGCCCTCTCTCTTTCTCTCTCCTCTGTCTGCCCTTTGTTTCCGCTTCACAACCACGCTGCAGAACCTCTCCATCTTTTTCTCCTCCAAATTTCTATGGCAGCCGCTACAACCAACCTTTCATCTCTCTCGAAACCTTCTCTTTCTATGAACCCTAAAACACACATACACCAAAAAGCTCCGGTCTTTCTCCTCCCCAAAACCTTCCATAAACCCCCCGTCTTCCCTCAAAACAACATACGCTCCGACACCCACAAGCCTCACATCTCTTTCTCTTCGAAAAACCCCATATCTGATCATTTTTCAGCAAGTAAGGAGTTCCCAGATGACAATTCTTTCAGTTCTTACTTTGACGATGACGATAAGCCCCGTGAGGAGTGTGGCGTTGTGGGTATCTATGGGGACCCGGAGGCCTCGCGACTCTGCTATCTAGCACTTCACGCTCTGCAACATCGCGGTCAAGAAGGAGCTGGTATTGTTGCGGTCAATAAAAAGGTTCTACAATCCATTACTGGTGTTGGGTTAGTTTCTGATGTGTTTAACGAGTCAAAACTTGACCAGTTAAGTGGTGATTTAGCTATAGGTCATGTCAGGTATTCTACAGCAGGGTCCTCCATGCTTAAAAATGTGCAACCTTTTGTTGCTGGGTATCGGTTTGGGTCTGTTGGGGTTGCCCATAATGGGAATTTAGTGAACTATAAGAAATTAAGGGCTATGCTTGAGGATAACGGTTCAATTTTCAATACAAGTTCTGATACCGAGGTGGTTTTGCATTTAATCGCCATATCAAAAGCTAGGCCTTTCTTTCTGAGAATTGTCGAGGCTTGTGAGAAGCTTCAAGGGGCATATTCTATGGTGTTTGTAACAGAGGATAAGTTGGTTGCAGTGAGGGATCCCCTTGGGTTTAGGCCTTTGGTGATGGGGAGGAGGAGGACTAATGGGGCTATAGTGTTTGCCTCTGAAACTTGTGCTCTTGATTTGATTGATGCCGAATACGAGAGAGAGGTTAATCCTGGTGAGGTTCTTGTGGTGGACAAAGATGGGATTCAATCACTTTGCCTCATCCCTCATCCCGAACCAAAGCAGTGCATATTTGAGCATATTTACTTTGCTTTGCCTAGTTCAGTGGTGTTTGGTCGGTCTGTTTATCAGTCAAGGCATATTTTCGGTGAAATACTTGCCACAGAGTCACCTGTTGATTGTGATGTGGTGATTGCTGTACCAGATTCTGGGGTGGTGGCTGCTCTCGGTTACGCTGCCAAAGCAGGGGTACCATTTCAACAAGGACTTATTAGGTCACACTATGTGGGGAGGACTTTTATTGAGCCATCGCAAAAGATCAGAGACTTTGGTGTCAAGCTCAAGCTATCGCCGGTGAAGGGTGTATTGGAAGGGAAGAGAGTTGTGGTTGTGGATGATTCAATTGTGAGAGGAACTACCTCATCAAAAATTGTCAGGTTGCTTAAGGAGGCTGGGGCAAAGGAGGTTCACATGAGGATTGCTAGTCCACCAATGATTGCTTCGTGCTACTATGGAGTTGATACCCCTAGTTCTGAGGAGTTGATATCCAATAGGATGAGTGTGGAGGAGATTAGAGAATTTATTGGAAGCAATTCGCTGGCTTTTCTGCCATTTGATAGCTTGAAGAAATTGTTGGGGGAAGATTCTATCAACTTTTGCTTTGCTTGCTTCTCTGGAAATTACCCAGTTAAGCCAAGTGAAGCCAAAGTAAAGCGCGTTGGTGATTTTGTTGATGACGGGTTCCATGGAAGTATTGACTCCATTGATGGCGGCTGGGTTCAAGCTCCTCAAACTCAAAATGTGGAGGAAGTTAGTGATGAGTGGAAGTTGTCATCTGTTTGATGACAACGCAGTTTCCTCAAAATTGCCCCATTGATGGATTTTGTGCTCTTTGAGTTTTACATTTTCCCGAGTGCTTTGCCAAGGTTCCTGACTTATAAGAGTAAAAACAAATTTTGGGTTTGCCTTTAAATTTCGTGGGATTTTTCCTAATAAGCAGTACCATGTATTTTTTCTTTAATCCTTCGTGGTTATAGGTGATGACCAATGAACTTTGATATAAGTTGTCCTCAAATGGAATTTTTTTCCAGGACTCGGCTTTGCCAATTTTATAGTGATGACTGTATTTACCTTTCACTCAGACCAATATTTATAAGTCTAGTTGTGCTCGACCTTGTGGATAACTTTCATCTGACAAAAATTAGAATCCAAAAGATGAAGAAAAGCTCGTCATTGAAGTGCCACGGGAAAATATGTCAAGAGATCACAGTATCTAGATGTGCCTCACCTATTTGTTTCAAATAACTTTTGCCAGAGCCTACAGGCCAGCCCACAGCACTGAAACTATCAAAGAGAGCAGAAAAACCAGCCCATCCAACAGGCTTTCCGAGCCCATTGGTTCCCACTAATCCACCAACCCATAGATTTAATCCGTCCGCTAAAACAGGCTCTACTTCAACTAAGCAGGGTACAGCTAAACCATAAGCAGATTGATTGGTAGATAAGCATATTCATCACTAAAATAAACACAGAAGAGTATCAGTTCAACTCTCCACTCACATTAAACGAAACATACAGATACAGGTTCTAACGAATTTTCTCATAATGAATTGATCAAATTAGTTATAGAAGTTTATTAAACGCTGTAATATCTTATATATTTATATATAGGCTTCTATATTTCCTCAAAACCAAGAAGCTGGATATGTGCCGTGAGTTGCTCAATTGTGAAGTAGGGCAACTTGATCCTCAAAAGACTTTTGTTGGAAACTTAAAAACTAATGAATGAATGCGCTGGAAATGCCAATTCGAAGCATGAGAAGTCGGTAAGACCATAAAGGAAGAACTGCCATAACATCCTCCCAACAGGTTATTGGTTTGGCTCTGGCTTTGAGCTTCCATTGCCATTTTGCTGTTGACGCTGTGGTTGTGACTGCTGTTGTTGCAACTGATGAATGTTCATGTGGGCAGGAGATGGCTGCTGCAATTGATGTAAGTTGAGCTGAGAAGGCTGTGTCTGCTGCAGCTGGAACATTTGGGCATTGATGGAAAGCTGCGGCTGTTGCTGCTGAACCACACCCTTGGATGGATCGGAACCCCCACTGAGCTCTGCGGCGGCAAGCTTCAATCTGCGGACCTCAGCAGTTAATGCCTCGTTTAGAGCTGTCAAATTCAACCCAATAAGATGTAAGTAAAGGATGTTGTATTTCAGAAGAATACTGAAAAGAACACCATTAGGTTAAAATAAGTTTTAAAACAAGATTGCCTAATAGAAAAGAAATGAGCAAATATCCATACTCCCCACCAGTGGTCGTAGAAATTCATTTGTAGTATTATACAGACACGTCAAGCTGTTGAACCTCTGAGCATCCAAGTCACCATGTGCCTTACTAGGATAAACATATGTCAAATTTTCTTTCCAAGAACATTATTTTCCAATAAAATTCAGTGGGGTTGGAGATTTTGTCATGCATGTGTGTCCATGCTTGTGTGGCCACTTAAGAATTTTGGCCACCTAAGAATACAGGATTGCTTAGCGTTCTTACCCAAGAACGTTCATCCCAGGAAAGGCACTCTGAATGACAACTAAATCAAGGCAGAAGTTTCCATTTCAAAGACAAATGGAAGTAAAAGTTTGTTATTTTGTACAAATTCTACCACTGTGGATAAACAAAGTTCAATGACAGTTCTCACTGGTCAATCAACCACAATCAGTGGAACTAGAAAATCACATCTTACATTCCCTAACTGACAGCCAAACATTGGCAATAGAAATTTGCATCATCAGCCAAAAATGTGAAAACTACTAATTCATTTGGAATAAGCAAGACAACATAAACTTCATGCACATGAAATAGGTTAATTTTTAAACTCCTAAATCGATCAAAATTAATTAGCACATTTAAAAACAAAATAAGCTTTCTCAGTAAGCATCATTCAACACAATATCAATAAGGAAATGCTGGATTTAAATTAGTGGACATTCCACATGAAGAGCTCATTACTGTCAACATTCAATGGCACAAGCCCATACTTCAATAGGATGAGCCTTTAATGGGGGCAATTATTTTACCAAGGACATAATTATAAGGAACTGGATGACTAGCTATACAAGACGAACACTAGATTTGACCTTGACAGAAGACTACTGTGACACCCGAATCAGATGAGTGCAAAGTGGAGTTTTTACAGCCTTACCTCTGGCTAAGAAGTATGACATAATTTGGATGTGCAAGCAACCACATGCACAGGTGAATGCAGTCAGCACAAATTATAGTGGTACACCCATGAAAACTAAAAATTGCCAAACAACTGAATGCATGACCAATGACCAATTCTGAGTTCCAATTCTAACTTTCAATACATATAAATATAAAGCAGCACGTTGAAACATTAAAAAGTGAGGAACCATAATCATACCATCCCGCAGTTGTGCCTGTTGCTCCATGGCTTGCAGGCGAAACTTCAATTCATTATTCTGGTTGGAAAGACTAGCAGAATCTCTCTGTATATGAAAAATAGAAGACATTAACAAAAACATTTAGGAAAGAGATGGCAAGAGGAAAAAATACAAACAAAATAATTTGGCAATCCAAAATTCCACCTGTAAAAGAGTAAGCTGTGCAGACAATGTCGTAGCTTCTGACTGCAGAGTTTGAACCTTGTGCTCCAATTCTGAAATATATCTCATTTTCCTTTCTTTGGAACGAGCAGCTGATTGACGATTGGCCAAAATCCTAAAGCATGCCAAACAGTAAAGAGAATGACCACATCCAAGCTCTATGTAATTAAATTGTTTATATGTAAGGCATAGAAGCAGAGTAGAAACTCTTACCTTTTTGCACGCTTCGGGTCAGTTAAAGCAATCTCAGAAAGTTTCTCATTTTCCATAATTTTCTTCAATTCAGCACCATTAAACTCACCATTTCCAAACTCCAAGCTAAAGGTATTCCCATCAATTGTGTTGCTAGGTGATAGTTGACCTGGGTGAGTTCCTAGAGAAGGCGGCAGCTTGGGAGACTCATCACTTAGATTCAGCTTGCCCATGAAGCTATCCATAGAAACACTTCTGTAGTGCCTGGTGGTTGGCGCAATATCTCCCCCAGCAGTTCGTTTGATGCCTTCCCTTTTCTCTGTTGAAGAGCTCAATCCTGCTCTTGGCAAGCTACTCCCACTTTCATTCACACTACTTTCTGCCTCATTATCACTGCTATCACCTCCATTTGTCTTTGTTCCACTGGCTCTACTATCCATATCCTCGCAATTTTCATTAGCATTCTTGTCATCAGTCCCCGAGGAGTTCAATGCATCAATGTGGTCAAAATTCATATAAGTTGAAACAAAATCATCCACAACTTCTCCCCCAGATTTTCTCTCACCCATCCCCTCTGCATTGCTATCAGTACCTTTATCCAACTCCCTTTTCACCGACTGAGATTGATTAGCCGCTCTAGGAGTGTCTCTTCCAGACACTGGGCCCTGAAAACAACCTGGACTGGTCAACGGAATAAGAGGCGGCGAAGACTGCATCACATTAGCAAACCCAAAAGGAATATCACTATTGGACCTTCGATGTGCTTTGCGTGGCGGTAAACTCTCACCAACGCGCAAATTATTGCCCCTGCTAAATGGTGAAGGTGGCAACATTGAAGGAGAACCAGCGTCCCGATCCTCCATGGGCACATCAGTTAACACCGGGTCCAGAGCAGAGGGTGAAGAAGATTGACGGACAGTCGCCGGGCTCAACGGCGGCAAAGAGTCAAGTGAGAAAAACGATGATGGTTGCGATAAGGATCGGGAATGGGTAGGTCCCGGGCTGAAATTCTGGGAACCCATTTGCTGAATCATTGGCCTAGACATTGGGATCTGGGAATATGGTGAAATAGGAGGGATCTGGTTGGGGTGCGAGGGTGGTATCCCCACTCTTTTGCCACTATCACTACTAAAACTCTGAGCAAAATGCCTTCCACGCATTTGGGTTTGGTTCAGCTGCGCAATATCAAGTTGTTTCATTGATGGAAAGGCTTGTTTTGGCACTGAAGACGACGATTGCGTTGCTCCAAACGAAGATTGGAGCCTGTGCATCACATCGCCATTAGCAGCCTCAGTATCACCCATTCTCTCTCTCTCTCTCTCTCTCCCTTCCCAACGCCCAAAAGCTAATAGTACGACTAACGCTAACTCAACCCCAATACAAGCTCAATCCAGTTCAGTTTTGGTCTCAATAAGTAAACCTAATCAACCCCTTAAATTATGCCGATATTAAGAAGAAACAATGAAAAAAAAATGAAAATCACGCCAAGCGTGAGGACAAGCAAAGCAAAACAAAACAAAACGATTTCACTATCGTAGTACGCCCTTTTTCCTTTCTTCTTCTTTTTCTTTTCTTTTCTTTTTTTTTTTTTGGAATAATATAATAATCTACCTTGTTGACTACTCCGGAAATCTCGAGCAAATGGCCGCCCACTCAGTAGAAAGTTAGCTACCGAGATGTCAATACATATGTATATATTTTTATTATTTTATCTGTGACGGAAATGGCGAAGAACACCATAATCTCTCTCTTCTCTCTCTCTCTCACGCACACGCACACGCACGCTTTCTCCCGATAAGGCAACGCAAAACAATGATGACGACGACGACGATGACTAGGACACGGATTTCATGACACGGGAGGATGTGGGGCGAGGCCGCCTGCGGACGGACGCGTGAATTTAATAATAAATAAATAATGTCATTTGAATTTCAGATGGATTTCAATTTCATTCCGACCTCATCTCGTTTCGCCTCCATCTCCGCAGCTTATTTTGCTAAAAATGGGAATTTCGAAAAGTTCGGATTATTTTCCTTTTATTCCTTTTTCTTGTTCTTTTTCTTTTTTTAATTACTGCTCTAATATTAATGTAAACCTATCTCTGACGCGCTTACTTCTCCGTGACCATCAAACATCAAGACTCTTCTGTCTTCACCTTTTTTCGACTTCCCCCTCCTTTAATTATAAAAGCAAAAAATGGTTTTTTTCCTCTTACTCTTTTATTCATCCATGTCATGATAAATATATATAAGTCATCAATGGCATAAATTGAAGATCGATGGCACTTTATCTTGTTCGGGCATAATTTTGTTCTCCCAAACTCTTAATTAAAAATTAAAAATTTTTATTTAACGTATTTATAAATTATTTTTTAAGTAATATATATTTTTTTTTAGTTCTGGTGTTGTTGTGAAAAAAAAAATAAAAAATAAAAAAAATCATTATAAACAAGTTCTGTAGCAACTATTTAATTGTCATTAACATTGTGTTTTTTTCTTTTGGAATCATCAAAATTATTATTATTACTATTTCTGTATTCCTTTTTAGTGCTTTTGGATTATTTTTTTGTTTTAATACACCTACCCTAACAAGGGGTGGGGCTATATGAACGGTGTCAAAACAGTTATATTTATGGATTTAATTTTTTTTTTTCCATGTTTTTGTTTATTTGGTTCCTGAACCTACCGAATCCATGAATCTTGCTTTTTTTTGATATTATTATTTATTTATAATTTTTCCGTTGGGATAATGGATATATATATATATATATATGTTGCCCCGTTTACAGGAATCGTTGAATTTGGAATGCCAGTGGTTTGCTTGCTTGCTGTTGTGTCATATTATCTAATTTGTATTCTTACGGCTCCTTCCGTATTTCCCTGTCCTGTGTACCCAGCCCATTGAATATACTTTTCATTGAAACTTTTTTTTTTTTTTTCAAAATAAAAATAAATAAATAAATAAATAAAGTTTTATTGACTGGAAAAAAAGAGAAGAAATAGCACCGTGGTCTCTGAACCCATTTTAAACGGCAAATGGGCAATGGGTTGCGTAAATCATCTCTCTCTTGTGCTTCGTCCACACTGAATTTTCCACAATTAGTTGCGACAAATGGTCCATAAGTAAAGATCAATCGATCTGAGGCTCTCTACATATAATGCCATTTGAGGAGACTTTTTGCAATTGATTGCTCAAGTTTTAGGTCTCAAATAATTGGTTTGAAAATTTGTACCAGTAGACCAGCTAGAAGCTTTATCTTCCTTCCATAGGAGTTGTGTCTTTGTAACGAGTGGTTGAGATATCCACTATATATTCTTTTCAAATTGTTCATTGAACTTGAATATGTAAATAACTTCAGCACACGTTAATACATACATGCACAATCACACATTTCCGATGCAACAAAGAAACGAAAAAACATACGCAATCAAATGGTCGCGCGTTACGTGTGTACCTATACACAGAGAGAGATAGAGAGAGAGGAGGAAGGGCTAAAAGACATCCGCAGTCGCTCTTTAAATTACATACAAATGTAACAAAACTTCACAACCGTGCGTCGGAGCTGACAGCCATGGAAGAATATAAAACCAAGAGCAATGGTTCGAATCTTGTGAATTGACATACGATATTGAGTTTCAGGTTCAATATATTGTAAAATATAAGAGAGAGTTCTACGGTCTTCAAATAGATACTGTAGGTTTCGCTTTGCCCCAACGGTCATTTATTTGATTTGACCGCTTTCCAATCGCCAAGGAAGAGCCACGTCGGCTTATTGATCACCAATACCAGTTAGCACTATTGGACAGATTTCCCAATCTCAGAGAGACGTACCTTAGTTGTTGAGGTTATAACCATCTGTAAAACGAGCGAGATACTAGTTTTGAGAGCAATGTACGTTTATGGCCATAGACCTGGAATCGTCCAACCCGACCAACCACCAACGTTTAAGAAAAAAAGAAACAATGAGAAAGGAAAATACCCCCCACAAATGAGGTTCCATTAATGACACTTGTGCTTGGGTTGTTGCTACCCTAAGTGCACTGGGCGGTGTCTACTAAGAGGACGTTCCCTTAAATGAGAAACGGGCTCAAGATCAATATTAATTTACAAATGAAGAGACAATTCATATGGAACAATGGATTTTAATTTTTGTGTAAATAATTGACAAGTAAAATTCCAGTATGGTTTAGGGTTTATAGAGAATTGCAAAATACTGCAGCGTGTTCCCATAAATTATTTTATCCTCAATATTGTTCTCTTTGAAACAAAGGTGATAACAAAATTACCAATATTTCAAGACATGCGAGGGCGAGTTCCACAATATTGTATGTAGTCTCAAACACAAGAAAACGAGATAAAAATGGAATCGTTAAGGACACGTCTGGCCCGACTAGGTTCTGCATCTAGATGCGTTGGTAGAATTAACTAGGCGTCTTGTTTTTACCCACAAAAAAAATAAAAATAAAAATAAAAAGAAGGTCTTAATTGGATTTACCGTTACTCCTTTTACTTTATTTATCATTTATTATTTTTTAATGTTTGCTTCCCTTCCACGCATATTATGTTCCTTTTTTTTAAAAAAAAAAAAAAAAAGAAAGAAATCATTAGTCAAACAAGAAACACAAAAGGTCAAAATAAGCTTCATGAGAAGTAATCGGAAAAGTACGATGGGATGGAATCGTTACCTTTAGCATCACCTTACTGTTACAACTGCTTATCTAATAATAAAAAAGCATATCTCAAAATGCTAGTGGAGTGAAAATTATAAAATGCACAAAGACTTTTTCAAACATTATAAAATGCTTCTGCTTATGGAACACAGAACCAAGCAAAACGTACATGTAAAAAAAAAAAAAAAAAACTCGGCCAAAATTGAACTTTATCCATAATTTAACAATATAAGACGGAGGCATACCTTGATGATATATATATAAATCACAACAATTCATCTCTATATTCATTTTCTAAAAAATTATTCAATTAGCAGATAATGTTTTGTCGCTTTTTTTTTTTTCATTTTTTAAACAAGAAAAAAAAAACTTTTGTAAAATTCAACGCTCGGAAAGATGAATTAGTTCAAAATTAGGACTCCTGTGAAAAAAAAAGGAACGTTACAATTTTCAGAACTAATCCCAATGAGATGCTCCGTTAAAAGAATTAGTAACATGTTTGATATTACGTGGAGCTACATTCAATGTACACGTGGCCATGTGAGTCCACTGATGACGTTTCTTCCGTTGACCGCAACAAATGGGCCCAGCAGGGGCACGTGTTGAATGGCACTGGTGATTAATTTCATGACACGTGGCAATCCATAGTTCCCGAGCTTATCCACTCTCGTGGAAGCGGGCTGTCAAACATTAATACGAAAAGACCAATCGTGGCCCCTGGACACACAAAAGTTGGGCATGATTCAAATCCAATTAATGCAAGAAGCATATATATATATATATATATATACGTCATTCTTGTGGCTCCCACAAACGGCGTCGACTTTACTGGATTCCCTCCCTCTCATCCGTTGTCCCTTGCCTTCGCCGGTTCCACGGCTAAGAAACTGTCTCTTATACACATCTAGATGTGTATAAGAGACAGATATATATATATATATACGTCATTCTTGTGGCTCCCACAAACGGCGTCGTCTTTACTGGATTCCCTCCCTCTCATCCGTTGTCCCTTGCCTTCGCCGGTTCCACGGCTAAGAAAATTGGTAATTACGTGTAACGTTTAATATTGTAGCTACGATGCAATAAAACTGTGCATGTTTTTATGGAAATATTTAATTGGCCTAGACATGTTTTTGAGAATTTTAGTTTTGAGTTTTAATTCTACATTCAATGTATTGAGAAATTTCAATTAAAATTGTGTTACTAATTCTATGGCTGGAGATGGAATTAGGCATGGGATCATGTTTCAGCCCTAAAGTTTTCTAATATTTAGGCCAAATTTTTTGTTTTTAGTATTATTAGAATAAAAAAAAATCAATAATAATAATAACTTCGATTCGGGTTTTGTTCCACGAGATACACCGCTAAGATACACCCATTTTGATTTTTGTTCCGCAAGAAAGTGGCAGAGATGAAGCATACCATCCAGGCTGAAAGAGAAAACGCCATAACTGATGGAGGATAATAGGCAGTCCAATCACACCCAGGGTGATATTGACTGTGTACGAACCATTCTATGATCATGGCAGCGTCCAGGGGAAGGTTGCAGTGCTGCTACTGACAATCTGACAATTGACAAAGGAAAGAAACAACATTGGTAACCTTGGCTCGGTTAGAGGGGGGAGCTTCTAGGTTCATGATAATTTTTACCAACGAAAAGGAAAATGGAGGAAAAGAGTACAAGATGGGAACATTGAAGTCCTGGCAAGGCATTTGAAATTCAAAGTAGGCAGCAAGATAACCTTCACACACAGAGTCACTTGAAATGGTGTAAATTGTTATGCTTATAGAAGTCCAGGAAAAAATATGGGCAAGTCCATAACCAGCATGACCAGTGGCTAATTAGCCTTCGATTTTAATTTTCCCAAGGACTAAATTGCATGTACCAGACCCTATTTATTGTCTGCGTTAGAAAATATTAATTACCGTTCTAGATGGCTAATCGGCTCATAATCCCGGTGATCAGGAAGCTTCAAAAGAAAATTGTAATTCAACCAAAGATAAATATAAGAGACAACTGGAGAAAGTGAACATTATGCAATGCTGCAGATGCCCCGGGGCTGAAGATTGCATTTGCACAGTATCAGGCCCATGGCATGGCCTCCTGAGCCTCCAGACCTCCTAGATAGATTACAAAACCCCCTTCAATGGTACACGTTTACTGAACCTGAGTACAGTAGCCAGAGGATCACAGATGGAGATGTAACTTGCTTTCCCACAATGCAGTTTAGCCATAATCGATAGATAGAGACATAAAAATTAAGACCCAAGGATATCTCAACAAAAACAAGCATCTATTTTATGGTGATGTAGCGATTTGTCCCGTGTCTAGCCCAATAATCCTTGAGATCAACGGGGAACGATAGATCATGGCCTTCTGCAGCCAGCCGACTGAGTAACTTTGTGAAGACGCTGCCACTCATCTTTCTGCCACCTATGCGGGCATGGCGTTTGTTTGGCATCTGTGGGAGTGGATATGAAGAGATGGTGGTGGTGCAACATGAAGATTGCCAGCCACCGTTGCCCCATTTGTAGCATTGATGGGGAAGTCCAGTGCATGAGCAAACAGGCACGGGCATGGAGGACTGATCAAAATTGACCAAATTCAAGCCCACTTCCTGACTATCCCACTCAACCTTGATCTTCTTTCCATTGGAAGAACCTTGTCTATTCAAGTCCTCACCCATTTTACTCCCTTTCTTTGGCGACTTCATTGCCTTCAGTGATGCTGCTTTATTCTCCTTGGATCGCTTCATCTGGTGTGATTTGACAGGTTCAGCAGTAACAGTTGTTAATGGGTAGGCATCAGTGATGTGCATTTCTCCACTGGTAAGAGCTTCTCCCATGTCATTTGACGGGTATACATTGTGTGAAATGCGTTTTGATCCACGTTGACTTCCACCACCCAAACGGAAGTTCACCGCATTTTCTCTGTATTGAATAGCTGCTAGGGCATTGTCTCGCTCCATCAGGGCTTTATCCCGCTCAGCAAGGGCTTTGTCTCGCTGCTGGATTGCTTCATCCCGTTCAGCTAAGGCTTCCTTTTTCTCAGCTAGTGCTAAATTTCGTTCTTGCAAGGCAGCATCCCTCTCAGCAAGGATGGCCATAATCTTCTTATTCATTACTAATGCATTGGTTTGTTCCTTAACTTGATGCTGGGGCATCATATTCCACTGCAAATCATATGTATGTAGGTTAGATTGCTCTACAATTGTATAAAACATATACAATAATCTCTAAGGATAACTGTTTCTTACCGGAGAATGTGCCGCCTTATAGTAGTCCATCTTATATCTCCCATTTTGATGTTGCCCACCATCATCCATTTGATAATGTCCACGTTGCTATGAGTGAAGTAGGAATAGATCCACACAACTTCTTATAACTTCAAGTGATAAGAATCCGTCGCATTAACAATTTTTCCAAAACAGGGCATGCCATTCAGATCCTTTGCAGGAAGCCAAAAAAGAAAAGATTCCAGCAATCTAGAGAAACAAGAAACAAAGTTGCCAAATGAGTAGAGGAAGATAAATGCAGAGGCATATAAAATAATGCTCCAAAATAGCACAGACATGATAACCGTAAATCCAAGACAAAATTTATGCCAAGATTCAAAATTGAACCTGGCCAAGAATATTTGTATGTGAATACTACCTGCTGTCAGCCTAATCAACCATGAGAGCATGCCACATAGCCAGTGGATAAGAAAAGGGATTATGCTGGCAACCAATCCAGCAAACACCAAAAGGTGAGATTACCTTAAACTCTTGAGTACCACGTTTCAACTTTAAATTTCCTCAACCCAAAAGATTACAAACTGAAACAATGATCACGCTCTCAAGACATTTTAAAAAATGCAGCATATGCACAAATGAGTACAACAGCAACAGGTTAACTGCCACACAGGGCTCTTACAGCATTTAAGGTCACTGATTGAATACCTTTTGCCTCTGAACTAGGACAAACTGATCTGAGAATGTAACCTAGAGCAGTGCCAATGCTAATCAAATGGAAGAGCAGCCAAATCAACTATCCTAATGACCAGTTCTTGAATAGATGTGAAACACTAATACTCTGTAGCAACAACTGCTGAGCTCAGATAACCCATATCCCATTTGGAACCTCCAAATGGTTGTAGCAGTTATGATAGTATATAACTGTAAAATGTGATATTTGTATTTTGGGAAGAAAGGGTCCGACAGAAAGCAAGCTAAATCAATGATGTTGCTTGAGTCGATAGCCTCATAAAATTAAAAATATAGTCAACAAAATAGCATAATTTTCGTCTTACAACAAAGAAAATAGATGAAGATGCAAGCTACATAATGCAGTATATTACTCGCATTACATCACTAGTACGAAAAAGCCCATCTCCCCTCTTTAGCAACGTTAAAATGCAAGACCCCGTTAGTGTACACTTAGTAGTAAACACACACATTCTGAAGATACCCTGCGTGTTACATATCCAATCCTAAACGAAGCATTGCAAACATTAGAGCAATCTCAGTCGAAACTTAACCAAATTCCACTACATGACAAAGAAATTCAATATCCACGCGAGATGGAAAAAAAAATCCAAAATTAAAAAAAAAAGAAAAGAAAATCCCGATCGGTAAATCTAGGAAATTCAATACAATCTAGGACTAACCAAAGTAAAGTAAAAAGTTTTTTCGAGCGGAAAGAGTTATATAAGCAACGGCCGAAGATAAACTGAAGGGAAACAATAGACAAAGACATAATAGTATAAAAGCTAGGGTTTAGCGTAGAAATCGAGACCGACAATTAGAGAACACAGGACATGCAATCTTAAAACGGGTCGAAATAAAAAATGTATATAAGCCACAGAGATCGATAGAGAAACAGAGATATCTCAGAAATAAGCCAGCTCACCAATTGGTTTTGAAAGGAATTTAAAGGGGAAAGGCTTCTGCTGCTTCAGATTTTCCGGATTAACAAACAGCAGATAGAGAGAGAGAAAGGAAGAGAGAGAGAGAGAGAGAGAGAGATTGGGGAAGATGGTGGGTGGGTCTTAAATGATAATGATCCGATATACTACCCGGGTTTTTTTTTTAACTCAAATCGAAAACGAACCGTTTCTGCAATCCCTCGTTTCAACGTTTAACCCAAACAGCGTCATATGGAATTGTGTATGTTTATTTGCTATAAGAGAAATAAAAAATCTCTATTAACCCAAAATCAGAATTGAAAATATTATTACCTTAATTAAATTATAATATTTGAATTTCACTTGGATACTGCACGCTAAAAATATTACTGCATTGCTTCACTAATCTTTATTTGTTTTTCATTTTTTAAGGTGAATAGTAATAAATTTGACTAATGTTAAATGTAGCAAAAAAAAAAGAATTTAAACTTAAACATTTTACCAATAAATTTTTATTGGAATTTGACAAATGTTAATTATTTATTTTACTAAAAATAATATTTTATAATAAATTAATAAAATTCATTCATAATATTTAATATTATTCAGAATTTTTTTTATTAATTTTATTTAGCTTTCCTTTTTATTGATACTCAGTCTCGAAAAAATTTTGCATAACATGATTTTGTTCTCTAAAATTACTTTAACACATTTTTTTTTTTATGTTGCCCATATACTCCTAAAAAAGAAGAGAGTGCCCAAAAATAAACACGTCAATCAGCATAAAGGAAAACTGCTAAACAAAAGAAATGCCGTTGTCTTCTTTTTCCTTCCGGTCGCCTGTTGCGCCCCTCTGCACTCTCCTGGACATCAACGGCAATACAAAATTGAAAGGGAAACAGGCAGCCATAGAGCCAAAAACTACAAGTAATCACTCGTTCGAAAATGAAGCCTCTCCTTGCGAATCCGTGACATTAATTTTTATAGTAATGCCTCGCATACAATGGTTGCATGGTTTGCTCTTATTCTTTAAAGGGAACATTCATAAAACTAAGAGTCAACCATGAGGTTAAGCATATAAATCAATCCCCCAAAACTTGGCAGGTTGGTTGGTTCGGTAGTTTTTGTCCAGCTTCTTGATCAGGTCCATGTCCTCTTTGCTCAACTCAAAATTGAAAACTTCAAAGTTCTCTTTCAGTCTCTCAATCTTTGATGACTTGGGGATGACCACGGTGTCTCGCTGAACGCCCCACCGAAGAACAATTTGGGCCACAGTTTTCTTGTATTTATCAGCCAAGCCCTGGCACAAATAAATTGGGGTGATGGATTTTTGGTGACCAAGGTGTGATAGAGTATGATCATTCACAGAAGGAAGCATAACTTACTTTGAAAATGGGATCATCCAAACATGATACAGTGCCAAACCATTCAGTATTGGCAGCAGCGCCCCCAAGAGGGGTGTGAGCTGTAACACAGATGCCATGCTTCTGACAAAACTTGACAAGAGATTCACGCTGGAAGTAAGGGTGCGTTTCAATTTGATTCACAGCAGGCTTAACTTTTGAGTAGGCTAAGCAATCTCTGGTCAGAAAGATGTCATAGTTGCTGCAAGTAACTCTCTATCAGAGCACAATTCAAAGTCCCTAGAGATCTAAAAATGTAAGCAGCTCAAAATTCATGCATCGGCAGATTAGAAATGTTTGCCTTTGTATTTTGTTGTAATTCAGGCGGACAATGGTGATTTAACTAGTTAATAGCAGCCATAGCCATCATTTTAAATTCAAAGCAGCAATACCAGAAATGTTCACTTTGAAAACAGGGTACCAAGGCAATCTTTTCAACTCCAAGTGGTTAAGTAGTTTCATCAGATTCATTCTTGAGGTGAAAAGCAGCACAAACATGAGCACCCACATTCATAGTACAATAAGCGTAGCTCAGTGCATATGGAAACCTAATAAAGACTATGGGTCACCTTGTCCACTTTCAACTCTTTTAAGATTACATAATGAAGGACAACATGTCTCCATGGAAACATTAAACTACAGAAACTACCCTATAACACAAGATAGTAAACAGTTTTTTTTTTTGGAGTGCACTGTGTATGGGATTCTAAGTTGCAATTTGTGAGTGTACCTGATGCCAATGCTGCGAACTAAACCCATGGAAACCAGATCTTCCATTGCGTGCCAAGTATTCTCCAATGATATAGTTGTGTCTATGTCCAGCACACCATTTTCATCCAAAGCACTATCAGTTGTACCCACGCCTGTATGCATGCCCAGAAAGACATTGCCAATTGTCAGTATATAAAGAAAAACATGAGACACTGACTCTAATGACAATTTCTCCAACTGGAGCAGATGATGAAAAAGAAGAAACGTGGAAAACATCTTTGCAGGTGACTTCCAAGCCTCTAATCTTACCAACTCATCCACAAGTTGCATATATTGAAGGTTTGGTCTCACTAATCTACACCCAAGTCTAAACAGTGGGTGGGTTGGGGGGGGGGATTGTCACAAATGAAGAAAGTGAGGAAACACACCAGTATGCCTTGTAGCTACAGGGAAGTGAACAAGGTAGAGGTCCAGATAATCAAGCTGAAGCTTCTTCAAACTATCTTTGCAGGCCTCAATAACATGTCCATGGTCTGAATTCCAGAGCTGGAAATGGGATGGAAAGAAACAAAATCAGCACTCAGCATTAAACCAAGAAAATTGTATTAAAAATTTTTTTAATAAAAACAAATAAATAAACGAAGGAGAAGTGACCAAATCAACCTTGGTAGTAATGAACAGATCCTCCCTCTTTACAAGCCCTGTTTTAAAAGCTTCTGCAAGTGCTTCCCCCACTTCTGCTTCATTCTTGTAATCAGCTATAAGGCAAAAACGTCAATTTGTCAAATCTCACTAACCCATTATAAACATGTCCCATAAACCCCAGTTTTACGCATAAGCACCTAAATCGGCAATGCACACGAAATCCATTTTAGCAGTTGAGAAAACCCCCAATAACAACGGGAAACAACCCATTTGCTTTTTACCAAACAGTAATTAAAAAACAGTGTTATTACATTAAAACTAGGAGGAGAGAAACCCAGAAATCACCGTTCAAGATTCCATCACACGCGCCAACCATAAAAACAAACACCAAAACGAGAGTGAAGAGAAAGACAGGTTACCAGCACAGTCAAAATGGCGATAACCAATTTTGATGGCGTTAATAATGAGTTCTCTGATTTCTTTTCCTTCCATACGCCACACCCCCAGTCCAATTACGGGCATTTTGAATCCATTGTTGAGTGTTATTGCCATTTCTTTCAACTCCTATGCTCTCCTCTGGACTGCGCTAAGAACGATGGCTACAGCTTGCCCCACAGAGTTTAGTTTACGCTCGACAATCGATGATCGGTAATTCTTCGGATATCAATGATTGTGCTTTAGACGTTTACGACCGTGTTTGGATTGGAAGAGAATTGGAGAAAAGATAATCTTTTTATTAAAGAAAAGAAAACAAAAATTTGTCATTCAGTCGAATCGAAGACAAAAAAAGAAACAAATATATTGATAATATAATGGTAGTTTACGCACGTATTTTTTTTCTTTCCATACCTGTCCTTGTTTCCAAAACTGAAGCATTTTTTTTTTTATCTTCTACTTCCTACCTTCTTCTACTTGAAAAATGTACCACTTTCTTGGGCTCTTGTAGACGATTGATCTGTTAAAAAAAAAGTCAAATATTAATAATTGATTGTTGAATATTAAAAAAAATGATATATTGTTTAATAATTGAAAAAAATTGATTAAATACATATCACAATTTATTTAATTAATTATCAAATTTAGATTTACATTGTGATTAATAAAATTAATAAAAATAATAAAATATAAACTTTTAAGTATCTTATTAATTTTAAACTATTTTTCAAAAGAAAAGATTATATATATATATATATATATATATATTAAATTAAAAAGACTTATTTTTTTACTACGTTTGAAAAGCTTTTGTTTTTTTTTTCAAACAATAAAATAATAAATTATGAATATAACTTCATAATTTTTATAACATAATATAAAACAACTTTACCCATCCCGAATTTAGTGTTTCTTATTCAATAGATCTATACCAAAAAATGTTACAATCTGACTAGCTTGTTGCAGATGATGAAAGGTTGGTAATCTAGTGATTGGGCCAATGAGGCCTATCGTTGGCATAGGAATTATGGATCTATCTGGACCTACTCCCAAACAGAAAAAGCCCATAAATTAGCTTCTAGGTCCAATATTTAAGCTGCGCCGTGTGTGAAAATACGCGGATGATTATCTTCCGTTAGTTTTTTTTTTTTTTTAAAAAAATATTATTTATTTATTTATTTGTGGCTACGCGCGACGGTGCCTCAAAGCGGGGAAAGAGGACAGATAGAACCACCAGAACTTTCTGCAATCTCAGATCCTCAACGGCACCGTCCTCGGATCCGTAATAAAAAATGTCTTCTGGCTTCAGCGGCGATGAAACGGCACCGTTCTTCGGCTTCCTCGGCGCAGCCGCCGCGCTCGTCTTCTCCTGTAATCCCCTTAACTTATTTATAGCTCCTTTTCTCTCGCTCGATCTCTTGTTATTGCATTTACTTGCGTTGAATCTTTTTTTTTTTTTGTACGTAGAAGATTTCTGATTTTTTTTTTCTGCATAATGCTTTGTAAAGCCAAGAAAATTGCAAGTCTGTGATTTTCGATTGTTTCATTGATCCGATCCCATCAGGATACTCTCAAGCGATGTCGTTTTATGCCAATAACAGAAGAAGAAGTGATGAAAACATTAGAATTTGTAATTTTTAAGATTTGATTCAAGTTATCTCTGTAATTAATGAAGGTCTGGAATTCCTGATCTAAATTTGGATTCCAGATTAGATCGGTTCCATTTGTTTCTGCTTAGGGCTACGTGGATATGCTTTGGACTCTTGATGTTATGTTATATTTATTGGAAATAAACGTCGATTTGAAAATCAAGAAATATGGCACCCGCCGCACTTTTCGAGGCTAAATGGAAGTACTTAATAAAATTTGAATGCACGAATCAGATTATTCATGATTTAGAACAATGAAAGTAGAACTTAATGTTAAGGGCTATTTGATATTTGCTCAAGTGAGATTTGTTTTAGGATTCATCAATAGCTAGAGCAATATAGCATGTCAAGCTCAAATTATATCTAATCTCCCTATTTCATTCCTGGCGTACTTGGAAACACAGGGATTTTGTAGTTTTTCATTTTCTAAGATCTAAGCCAAGTTCAGGTTTCTGTTATTGTTATCAATTATCTGATTTTGGTGGATGTTTAGGTATGGGAGCCGCATACGGAACAGCCAAGAGTGGTGTAGGTGTTGCATCAATGGGTGTGATGAGGCCTGAGCTGGTGATGAAGTCAATTGTGCCTGTTGTTATGGCTGGTGTGTTGGGTATATATGGATTGATCATTGCTGTTATTATCAGTACTGGGATTAACCCCAAAGCAAAGTCATACTACCTTTTTGATGGTTATGCACATCTCTCTTCTGGTCTTGCTTGTGGCCTTGCTGGGCTCTCTGCTGGGATGGCAATTGGCATTGTTGGTGATGCTGGTGTCAGGTATGCTTGCTATCTTTGTATCTAGTGATATGTAAGAAGCACGATTCTGTTTATGGTCTGTCAATTCCTGTGATAAATATGAAATCATGTTGTCAATACGACCTCTAGCTATTTTGGTTCTATTGTTTGGATGTCTTTGTTGGATTAGGAGATGTCCCATTCCAAATTGCTTTTGTTAATTGCAATTTTGTGTTCCATGTGATTATATATGCAGATTGATAGTGGAAGAAAGAAAAGATGATGGCATAGACCTTCATATTACTGATTTAGCAGTATCTAACATTTTCAAACTCCAATTTGAGTGTCTTTTTGACTTTGGGGGCAGGGGCAGCTTAGAAACTGTTGAGTTATTGATAAAAATTTAGTTTAGGTGGGTAGGATGATAGGATTCTGTAGTTTAAGCAAGCATGTTATTTGTTCTTACCTTATGTTTGGTTAGGAATGGGATAATTGGCACACAAACTGTTAAGATTTATGGTCCTGCATACCAAACCCTCTTCACTGTTTCAACTCCATGCAGAAATTGAGCAAATCTGGGTTAACCAAGATTTTGTTTAAAAAAGGGAATATGAAATTAGACAAATAATTTTTCTGTGTCTCTTCTTTTCTCTTGCAGTAAGTGAATCGGTTGATAGAAGCAACTCCAACCTGTCTTCTTCACTTCATTGAGACAAATCCTTTGCTTCACATTTTTCTTGTTGGGTTACAAATTTTCTTCAAGAATTTTACTCCATAAAACCAGTTTGACCTTTTTTCCTGGAAAAAAGGATTCTTACCACTGCAAACTTTTGTAATCTGCTTTTCTCACCATCTTTTTGTATCCTTTTACGTTTCCAACGAAAATTTAGCATCCAACATGTGTTTCTTCTACTCCCTTACATTCATGGTGCTAGATTCTGTTATCTGACAGGTTTCTGTATCCTACATTTATTCTCAATCTACCAATTTCAACTTTTGATACTTGAACTCAAAGTCATATTTCTCATTTACAATGATTAGATTCAAAACAAGCGAAGGATGACAATTAACCTGCTGTGTAGTACATTTTTCTGTTTTTCCTTCTCTATGATTTATGTTTTGGGAGGAAACTAAATGAGTAGGTTTTCATACATGTCTAGCAATCTAGCAAATTGCCATAGTGCATCTCCAGAGGGAAGAGGAAAGGGGAAAAAGAAGGAAAAGGAGGAGGATAGCAGAAATTTTGAAATTTTCACCAGATGCAAGTTAAAGAGTAAAGCTTAAGATAGGAACATGATGTTCACAGTAACTGTGAACATGGCATCATAATCATGATAGACTTTCTATAGCTTGTTGAAAGTCTTTTTACTAGTTTGTAATATGACATGAAGCCTTCCATGGTTGGTAAAAGTTTATTTTTATGCCATTGTTACTTGTGAAGGACTGTTCAGGTTGATATGATTTATTGTTCTGTGGCAGAGCTAATGCCCAACAGCCAAAATTGTTTGTTGGGATGATCCTTATTCTCATTTTTGCGGAGGCATTGGCCCTGTACGGGCTTATTGTAGGCATCATCTTGTCTTCTCGAGCTGGCCAGTCAAGGGCAGACTAAGAAGGGAAATTGCAGCTGGATTTTCCTTTGAGGGCTTTTTGGCGTCACTTTTGAAGGAAGATTAATGGTTGTCTGAATAGTATTGATGGTTAGGCGGCAATTATAATTTTCTAAAAAGTTCTTCGAGCAGTGTCCGCCTTGTCAGCCATTTGATGTTTCTTTATGCTGCTTGCAGATTTGGGAATGAGTTATCTGTCAAATAAAAGCTTGTAATGCTACCCTATATGGATTTATCACTGATGTAGTTTGTAGAACTAAAAACTTTTGTAGAAACTTGAATTCTGGGACTTGTGATCTTCTAAAATGCCGGTCGATTATGTATCCAAGGAAATGCATTTACTTCCATCTTTTGATAAGCGGTATTATCCAGAACTTCAACCGAAAGTCATTATTGTCATTTGAAAACCTCTATTACTAGGAAAGGAATTTTAGATATGTCATTGCACTTCATTTCATGGGTAGCTTGAATGTATGTGAATTATTTTGAATATCTTATCATTAATTGTTACATGCATCTAACATTTTTAAAGGACACACGTTCTTCAAGTCTTTAATGATAGATATTTCAATGATTACCATCCAGTTTGCTGCTTATCCATAATCACAAGATGGGCAATACTGTTTCTTTGTTAATAATTGAAGTGGCTGTCAGATTGGTAAGATACGTAAAAGGATGTGAAAGTTGGTCTATCTTTTTAGCTTCTCACCACACACAAGCGGTGGACTAGCAAGTTCCTAGCATATCACGATGGATCCCATGCTCAATCATTATTGATGGTCATGAAGGACAGGACCACAGCTCGCCCATTTTGGTTCCAAAGTTTCTGGCAGCTATGTAGATTTCATATCTTTAGCTTTTAGAGTCGGTTTGGCCACAAAATATCGGGTCCCAAGACTGCTTTCACCCTCGTTTCTTAAACCTGGAATTGATATCCGAATGGAATAGGAGTGAATATGATGAACCGGAGATCCGAACTTCTTCATGACAATTGAATAGAGATAGTGAATCAATGAGTGAACTGACAATACACGCCATTTCTGGTCGACAAAGCCCAACGGGCGAAAACTCGCTCGGATCAAGATAAACTTGGGCCAGTTAATGGAGTCTGCCTTTTATCTCTCTACGATGGGACCACTGGACATATTTGTATGTTAGTCAGACCCCCCCGCCCCCCTTCTCTCCACTTCCTCTGTTGTCCAAAAAGTCCCTCTCTTTCTCTCTTTCTCCCCTTGCAGTTGCTGAGTACGTGCTGTTGGCTGTTGCCCTTTTTCTTTCCTTTTTAGCAACGTGCTTTGTCGGACAAATTGAAGATGGTCCAATGGACGAAAATTTTTCCGTCTCCTTTTTCTTTTTTGGGGAATTAGAATCAACGACAAAATTGATATCAATGAACGACAAGTGGTTCTCATTAATTCAACGGTGTTAGCGAGGCCTGTTTGAACAGCTCCACGTAAGATCGATGGGATGGATCCTTATCAAATATTGCTATAATCAACAACTTGCACTGTCGGAAACTTTTTTCAGCTTAGGAAAAAGTAAGAAAAGTAAAATCACCCAGATGAATGAGTTAATGATAAAGCACGTGAATATAATAGAGGACACGGTTTGCTGTATATGGACTACTTGAACGGAGAGTTAAAGGCATGGTAAACACATCTCAATTGTCAGTACCCACAACAGCCGGGAACAACAGTAGCTATCACGAACGATTTTCAAGGTGGAAATACCAATGAAATATAAAATATTAGAAAAAAAATCAGGTCATGTTCCCGTAAGATTATGATCTAGCTGAGCTAGCAACCCCACGTAGCCTATCCCACTCCGTGGCAATGTGGCCTCTGCGCATGATGCTGGGCCGTGTTTTCAGTTTTCAGTTCGTTCTTTCTTGTCCACAAGTCTATGCTTTCATCACCTTATCACAATGCCATTCAATCAGAAATACCCTTCTTTTTTCTTTTTTCCTTTTTTCTTTTTGGATCTCTGCAAGAAATATTGTTTACTGGAGAACTGAGAAGAGTTAACATGTACATGCATGGGAGGGCACTTTGTACGCAGTGACCATTAGATCGAATGCTTGTATTACAAGGTCGTTTAATCCAACGGTTTTCACGAGTTTGCACGTGTAACCGTTTACACGGAATCATTTTCCTACTAAAGAAACTTATGTCAGTTTATTTTATTTTCTTTGATTCTGTGTCGTGGGTTTCATCAAGTTGGTAGGTATGCACATGATTGGAAGCTCAAAATGAAGTGAATGCAGTCTCAAGTTATGGCCATAGTCACAGATGACCCATCTTCGCGCACTCCATGGAAAAGAAATCCTTCTGGTCGTGGACTGGAATGTTTCAATTTATGCCACTTGATTTGGTGTTCTGCCTTTTAAATCCATGCAAGTGATTGGTATTCAACTTGAATGCTATTAGTTATCATTTTAGTAATTAACATTCAATGGTATTTACTTGGACTACTTGCATTGCTCTAATTTTATCTCCGTATGAAAAAAGCAATGGATTTCAAATTTGAATATATAAAATATTTGATTAACTAATTTCACACAAATAATATATAAATAAAAACGATACGTTACTTAAAATTTTTTCTTAATTTTAAATTTTGTATTTTTCTAATAAATAATATCAAAACCCAACAAAAATTACATTGTTCCACGGCATGGGTGACGACTATTTCTTTTACGTGCCTCTAGGCATAATGCAATCCTTGTAAACTAGAGAGCGAAACAGTTGTCATTTCCCAAGGCCGAGTTTCTGGTCACCAAGCAATATCTTTAAAATCCGATTATGTTCTTTGGAGATTATCTTGGATCTGTTACGTAATTGCCACTTGCACTTGGTATAATGCACGGCCATGCTTTTACAAACACTCTTGTATTAGTTAATAACGATTGGTGTTCCTTTTAGCATTAGGAAGTGCCCTTTTTCTTTCTCTCTCTCTGTTTTTTTTTCGAGTGCATTGGAATCAACTAAAACCCACTTAAAGGGATTTTGAGAAATTTGAAGTTTGAACCTCTTAGACTCCCCAAAAGCTTTTTTACACTTGTGGGCAATACTACAAAATATAATATAACCCTCACTTATCTCATGAATCTCTTTTTTTTTTTTTTTTTAATGGTTTGAAACGGGAAACTTCCAATTTGAAAAGTTCAAATTCACAACCACTAAGAGTATTTGTGTCTCGTGTTATCTTATAAATGTACGTCCGTAGGCATGTTTATAATTAAAGGTATCCCAGAGGTGATATTCCCTCTTACGATAAGAAGCATTTATTCATCTAAAGACTAATTTAAGTTTTATTTTCCGATTAAAGAGAACCGATGAAATTTCTTTGGATGGTAAGGCATTAAGTAACCGCTCACAAAAAATGTCCACTTGTCCATTCAAAAACTTCGAAGCGATCGAACACATGTTCTAAGCAATTGGATGTATATAGTGGTCAATATCTACTATTCTACTAACTTTTTACTTTTTGTTCAACACAAATTAATGATATTTATTTATTTATTTGCATCTAATCGGTTGAAACATGCATTAGATCGCTTCAATATTATTTGTAAGTGGTTACCAACAAATTTCTTTTTCTTGCTCATGATTCTCTTACGCTTGTGATTTTGGTTTCTTCCTGTCGTAAATAAATGTCCCTGATATATGTTTGTGGTCCAAAGATGACCACATTCAGATGTTTGCATCGTGGCCTAAAATCATGATCTCATAGATTATGTCACTCTAAATATTGCAAATTGCAAATAATGCCAAAGGGGATGTCATAGCGCATTGGACGTTCTTTAGGGTTAATTTGTTCGTTCCCGCTTGTTAAAGATAATCAACTTAATAAGAAGCCCCTAATCACCAATTGTTGCGTTCATATTCCAGTTTGATTAATCTGTGCTTGGTGTTATGCTGCCAATAAGCAAGCTTTGTGTGCAATCTAAAGGATAGGATAAAATAATCATTCTTTCTTTCTACAAAAAAAAAAAAAAAAAAAAAAAAAAAAAATCGGCCAAATGCATTAAACGCCTTCATGCTAAATCGAAAGTATTGCATTCGAAATAAATCAATAGAGGTTTACTAGGAGACAATAGGGAAAAAGAAAAAAGAAAAACAGAGACCCATTTATCTTTTAAAAATTCCTATATCCTAGAATTAATAATTGAAGCATATATACCATATCATGTTATACATTGTACGGTGACGAACATCCAAAAACATTTACACAGAGACAACATCAGAGTTCTTTTCTGCTGGGTCCAAAAGACATACGGATCAAAACTCATCTTTCTCTCATTAAAAAGAGAGAGAGAGAGAGAGAGAGAGAGAGAGAGAGAGAATAAATTAGCCAGAAAATAAAATCTGTTTAAGTTATCTTTATAGTCTCATTATTTCAGAGATACCTACAAAAAAAAATTGTCATTCTTTCTAATTAAATTGTTACAAAAAAGCATAGACGAAGATAGAGAAATGATTTGTCCATATCAATTTGATCAACTTAATCGGCAATCTCGGGAAGCATATGATTCTTGCAATAATTTTTCTTTATGGAAGTTTTTATTTGGTGCATGTTATAAAAACTTATTTAAAATAATATATATTATATATATATTATATATATATATTTTA